>JAJGRX010001274.1:0-600000 GCA_025461125.1 Carex kokanica | reverse complement strand
GTGGATTTAGTTGTTTGGGATGAAATTGGGTATATATTCTATACTTAAATATCTCATCGAAACATAAATATTGAAAGAGGAGGGTTCCAATGCCTCATCTCCTCATACCTCACCCATACCTCATGTTATATATTTTCATTTTCAAAGTCTAAACTATCGATCCGAACCGTTCAACATGATATTCATACTAAAATATGCTTGGGGATAAAATTTTATAATTTTTGCAATTTTTTTACTATTTTTTAAGATAGGTACAAAATCACTGTTTTTTGAATGGTCCAGATACAGTGATTTTGTACCTATCTTAAAAAATAGTAAAAAAATTGCAAAAATTATAAAATTTCATCCCCAAGGATATTTTAGTATGAATATCATATTGAACGGTTCGGATCAATAGTTTGGACTTTGAAAATGGAGATATATAACATGAGGTATGGATGAGGTATGAGGAGATGAGGCATTGGAACCCTACTCATATTGAAAATATCCTATCCAAATTCGAAAGGCTCGCCTATATTTTACTGAATTGATGAATTAAACCTGGTGGTCTTGTTTGGTTGCTATTTAAATTTAGAGGGTTCAAATGGCTCATTCTTTTCATGTCTCTTATTGTGTCTCACATTCTATATCTCTGTATTTAAAGTTTAAATGGTCAATCCGAACCGCACAACGTGATATCCACATTAAAATGTGCTTGAAGATCAAATTTTATATTTTTGAAAATGTTAGCATTTTTTTAGATAAGTACAAAATTATTGTTTCTGGACTATCCAAAAAACAATGGTTTTGTATCTATCTAAAAAATAGTAAAATGGTTTTAAAAAAAATATTAAATTTGGTCTTCAAGTACATTTTAATATATATATCACGTTATGCGGTTCGGATCGACCGTTTGAACTTTGAATACATAGATATAGGATATGAGGCACAATGAGGCATTTGAACCCTCCTCTTAAATTTAAGGAGGATTGAGTTGATTACTTATCATATTTGACATCTTATTTAATAACTTAAGTCATGATTTAAATTAATTGGTCCGGAGGAATAAGATGTTGGAAAATAAATCTTTATCTATGACAGTGGGCTTTACAGGCGAATTAAATGCGGAATAAGTTAATCTATTTTGAGAGGTGAAGTAACTTACACCCAATTAACTCATCTCTTACTCATCGTTTGACGACTTTTAAGAGGGGGAATTCTACAGAATCAAATAAAATGACAAAAGTAATCTGATTCTACCTAAATTGGACATTTGTAACTCGATATTTGACAATATTTTAGGCTAAGTGATAGAGAAAAACAGAACTTATTTCAGCCTTATCAGTTAGATCCTCGTTTCTCCCTCCCTCTCTCTCTCCGTCCCACTGCCACTTGTTTATTTTCATGATTTAATTTATGGATGAAGTTATTTCCGAATTTTTTATTTATATCCAAAAAATAAATCAAATTACAAAAAATACCCATGTTATCTTGAAAATTCGAAAAATACCCAAACCGGAAATTTTTTTTCCGGATTTGGCCTCTAAACCCGGAAATTTTTTTTTCCGGAAATTGAACTCCAAAACCGGAAAAAAAATTTCCGGTTTTAACATTTATTTTATTTTTTTTTTCTTTTAGAGTTTCCGGAAAAAAATTTTCCGGTTTTAACTTTTTTTTTTTTTTTTTTTTTTAGAGATTCCGGATAAAAAAATTTAACTTAACAAATATTTTTTTTTTTTTTTTTTTTTTTTTAGAGATTTCGGAAATTTTTTTCCGAACTAAATATATTTTTTTTTTAAGAGAAAAATAGCTAAAATACTGAAATCTAACGCTACAAAATAGAATTGTTTTTTTAAATATTTGTTTCATTAATTTAAAAAATTTCAAAATGGTGTAGAATAATTTAGAAATTATCAAAATAGCTAAAATACTGAAATCTAACACTAAAAAATCGAATTGTTTTTTACTACGAATAGGGCCGATTTTGTGCTAAAATACGGTAAATTTACTAAAATACGATAAATTACGCTAAATTACGTATAAATGGGGCTTATTTTGTGGCATCTTTCATAAATCATAAAAAATAGTAAAAAAAATTTCAAAAATAATAAAATTTGGTGTTCTAAAAGTTTATTACATAACTAATTTACTGAGCTACGTAGATTGAATAATAGAAATGAAAATCTTAATCGGAAACTTCAACTGAAGTTTTGAGGCTCTTCCATTTGTTTTTTGGCAATTCTGAATTTGGAAAACTGACGAAGCTAGTCCGGACGCATGCGCATTTTCGCAAGCTTTCCGAAAAGTGGTCATTTGCTGAAATCGGACACTCGAGCGCCGTTTTATGACCGTTTGAAGTTTCGTCGTCGTTTTTTCGCCTTCTCAGTGAAGATATTATCCCTATTCGTACGTAATTTAGCGTACTTTACCGTATTCTAGCATAATTCTACATAATTATTGTAATTTAGTGTAATTCAGCATAAATCAAGTAATTTGGCTTGTTTTAGTATAAATATGCTAATTATATATAAAAAATGTAATCTAGCAAATATTTAAAAAACAATTCGATTTTTTAGTGTTAGATTTCAGTATTTTAGCTATTTTGATAATTTCTAAATTATTCTACACCATTTTGAAAAATTTTAAATTAATGAAACAAATATTTAAAAAAACAATTCGATTTTGTAGCGTTAGATTTCAGTATTTTAGTTATTTTTCTCTTAAAAAAAAAATTTTATTTAGTTCGGAAAAAAATTTCCGGAATCTCTAAAAGAAAAAAAAAAAAAAAATTTGTTAAGTTAAATTTTTTTATCCGGAATCTCTAAATAAAATATAAAAAAAAAAAAAGTTAAAACCGGAAAAAAAATTTCCGGAAACTCTAAAAAAAAAAAAAAAAAAAAAAAAAAATGTTAAAACCGGAATTTTTTTTTCCGGTTTTGGAGTTCAATTTCCGGAAAAAAAATTTCCGGGTTAAGAGGCCAAATCCGGAAAAAAAATTTCCGGTTTGGGTATTTTTCGAATTTTCAAGATAACATGGGTATTTTTTGTAATTTGATTTATTTTTTGGATATAAATAAAAAATTCGGAAGTTATTTTCATAATTTAATTTCACTAAATCTCTCTCAATCAATTTACTAGTGTCTTACGTAGTACGAATTTGACTAAATTTTCAAAAATTATTTTAATAAAATATTTTATAATATGTTATGAAGTCTTATAAGTTTTGAGCTAATAATATTTTGCTATAAATTATGTAATTTACATGATTGAATTATTAATAAATAATGTAGATATGTATAACTTTTAGAGGCTTTTGAAACAAAAACTTCGTATGAAATCAATTATGTGTAATGTGTTGTTTTAAATTAATATATGTTAGTTCAAGATACGGTAACTTGCTTACGTGTCATTATCTTTTCTATTGGTTTAACTTCAATATTTAATTAGTAAGAAATCTAGTGTATCCATCAAAACTTTCAAAATAATCAATTTTCCATAAAAAGATCTTAATATTCATTATACCCATAGAAATTTAATATTCTTTCCTATTTTATTTTATTCATTAAATCTATTATTTAGTTATTTTGAAAATAAAATTGATAAATATGCTTAGAGTGGGAAAATGGCACGGCAGAGCCGGCTCCGTCACGGAACAGAACGGCACTCGTGTAGGTTACGTGCTGTGATCCGCGTGTCCCGTGTCATGACCGTCTTTAGAAAATTTGGCACAGCACGGCACGACACGTGGTCATGCGAGTCACGTGTAATTAGGAACATTAGATCTTGACCAAATGGTGAATCTTGAATAAACTAACCTAAATTATGATCAAATGGTCACGTGAGTCACGCGAGTCACGTTTGGTCACGGCATGTTTGGGCACGGCGTGACTCACGTGGCGTAACCATTCGCGTGCCGTGATCACCTTTTGACATTTTGGTCACGGCACGGCACATGAAAAATTAACTTAGTCACAGCACGTACAACACGGCACGAAATTAAAATCACGGCGTGTTAATCACGACACGGCACATTTCCCCCTCTAAATATGCTCCTCCTTTTCGAAAGATGTACTCCAGTCTAGTTGATATTCGGAAACTGGAGGCCTGGAGCAAGCTATATACAGTCCAATTCTAAAATGTAAATAATAATTTGGAAAGTGGCCTAATCATTTCATTGTTTTTAAAATAAATAAATAAAAATTGAGTAGAGACAGAGAAATTTGATTAATACGTAATAACTTGTCAGAGCTTCGAGGTCAGCTTCGATTGCTTTAATCTGAAATTTTTTATTGGTAGAAATTAATAGAAAAGAAGAGAGAAACGGAAATAGTACATAACTTCTTATATTAGTAGAAAGATCGGTACAAATTCTACTGATTCTAAAAATCACAAAGTTTGAAACGGTATTACTGTTACCGATCCTAACTCAGATAGAAAGTGGATCTAGGATTCTTTGTGGATTTTCATTCTGTATGACAAAAAGTGAAAAAACATGTTTATGACAAAATATTCGTAGAATATCTATGACAAAAAGTGAAGTGGATATCTGACAAAATTGAAGACTGGTTCTGTGGTCCCCACGTTAACACATTTTTGTTGCATATGTGACTTCAATATAAATATTAATAGAAAACCCAAATACTCTCGAATAGTAGATATTAATAATAAAAATTTGAGTTAGGATTGGTAACAGTAATACTGTTTCAAACTCTGTGACTTTTAGAATCGGTAGAATTTGTACCGATCATTCTATCAATATAAGAATAGAACTAAGGTGCTCATAAGCTCACCAAGCTCTTTGTGAGCTTAACTCAAAAACCTATCGGATTGACTTCAAACGATATTTTCAAACCGTTAGATGTTCAATTTATATTAAAATGTGCTTGGAGACCAAATTTTACATTTTTTGGAATTTTTTTACTATTTATTAAGCTGGTTTGAAAACCGCTGTTTTTATTAAAATTCCGCACCATTGAAAAACAGCGATTTTCAAACCATCTTAATAAATAGTAAAAAAATTCCAAAAAATGTAAAATTTGGTCTCCAAGCACATTTTAATATAGATTGAACATCTAACAGTTTGGAAATATCGTTTGAAGTCAATCCGATAGGTTTTTGAGTTAAGCTCACAAAGGACTTGGTGAGCTTAAGAGCACCTTAGTTTTACTCCTGATATATTCTTTTTATTTCTCTCTTATTTTCTATTAATTTCTACCAATAAAAAAATTACGCTTTAATCTGTGCCGTCCATATTTTATCCAAAAAGTTCTTGAGGCCTCTCATTGTCTCACATGACTTATAAACCATGAGATGAGAAGAACTGCGGATACAAGGTCTCTGCTATCTGCATAGCATTTTAATTTTATCTTGTTTGTCGTTTAAAAAATAAATAAAGATTAACTAATTGAAAGTGACCTAATCATTTCATTGAACTTGAAATCCTTTGAACAGACAACATAAATACAGACTAACTATATGAATGAAAAAAAAAAATTAAGTATATAGAGAGAGGAAGAGAGCTCCAAACAAATTAACAATGGCTTTGTAGAGATTTGGAAAGAAAGAGTATATTTATAAAAAAAAAAATTAATAACTAAATAATTTAATGAATAAAAGAGGATAGAAGAAGAATGTTAAATTTTTATGGGTTTATTGAATATTGAGAAGTTTTTAGGGGAAAGCTGACTATATTAAAAGTTTTGATGGATACACTAGAAATTTTCTCTAAAGAAAAATAAGACAGACGTTTTCCATTAAATGTATACAATATTTTGTTTTAAAATATATTTCATTTGATAGTAAATTTAGGTATTTGATGAGTGCAAGTTTGGTATTAAGGAAAAAAAATTCTTCATATGAATATTGAAAATTGACTGCTCAAAATATCAGCACCCTTTCAAAATTATAGAAAAAAAAATGAATTAAGCAAAAAAGGGAAGACAATAACTCTAAATTGAAATAAATATTTATGTAAACATATTTTTGTTTCTCTTTTCTCGTTCTCATTAATTGTTTGATATTTGTTTCTCTAAATTGTTCTCATTGTTTGTCACCTCTCCCTCCCCGCTCTCTCTCTCTCTCTCTCTCTCTCCTTCTATCCTCCATCATGTTTGATTGAGATCTAAATCATAAAATAAGAGATTTAGATCTCAGTTAATGGCTTAATGATTGCAAATTTTATCGAGTGAGGCTATGGTGCTATGCATAGCACGGATGGCTAGTGTACTACGGCTCAATATGGTACTTTTTAAAATTCTAACGGTCGATCCGACCGTTCAATGTGATAACCATATGAATATGTACTTGCAAACTAAATTTTATATTTTTTTCGAATTTTTTTACTATTTTTTCAGATAGGTAGAATTTTGATGGTCCAGAATTTTCAAAAAACACTGATTTTTCTACCTATCTGAAAAAATAGTAAAAAAATTCGAAAAAATATAAAATTTAGTTTGCAAGTACATATTCATATGGATATCACATTGAACGGTCGGATCGACCGTTAGAATTTTAAAAAGTACCATATTGAGCCATAGTACACTAGCCATTGGTGCTATGCATAGCACCATAGCCTCACTCAATTTTATCCGGCGACTTAATGATTGCAAATTCAAATGTTTAGCGTACAGAACGCGCGCACTTTACAAAGTCAAAGACGCAAATGAGATAATTAATGTCACAAATATTTGGCGAGTATATAATGTTCTTACTATTTTAATTAAAATTCGATCCCATAAACTAAAGATCATTTCAAAAAATAATGCATAACTTGGGTTGTTTTAATTTTGATTTCAATAACGGCAACTAATCATCATGTCATCACATACAACAATGACAGGAGATTAATATCTTCATTTTCATACCTCATATTTTATATTTTCATTTTCAAAGTCTAAATTGTCAATCCGAATCGTTCAACATGATATCCATACTAAAATATAGTTAGGGATGAAATTTTATAATTTTTGAAATTTTTTTACTATTTTTTAAGATGGGTAGAAAATCACTGTTTTTTGAACGGTCGAAAAACAGTAATTTTGTATCTATCTTAAAAAATAGTAAAAAAATTCCAAAAATTATAAAATTTCATCCCCAAGCACATTTTAGTATGGATATCATGTTGACCGGTTCGGATCAACAGTTTGGACTTTGAAAACAAAGATATAAAATATGAGGTATGATGAGGTATTGGAACCCTCCTCTGAATTGTATTGGTTGCACGAATATTCTAACACATAAAAAATGTTCAAAGATTTTTTTGTTGATATTAAGCCTGCAGATTAAAAAAAATTAGAAAATTTTATTTTATTTAGCCCAGGCTTGCTGTCATGGACCAAGCTTATTTGACTAAAAAAGATTCTGATCGTGCTTTGGACCGAATTTTTTATTTATATCCAAAAAATAATGAAAAATTAAAAAAATACCCATGTTATCTTGAAAATTCGAAAACTACCCAAACCGGAAAATTTTTTTCCGGATTTGGCCTCTAAATCCGGAAAAAAAATTTCCGGAAATTGAACTCCAAAACCGGAAATTTTTTTTCCGGATTTAACATTTTTTTTTTTTTTTTTTTTAGAGTATCCGGAAATTTTTTTTTCCGGATTTAACATTTTTTTTTTTTTTTTTTAGAGTTTCCGGAAATTTTTTTTCCGGATTTAAATTTTTTTTTTTTTTTTTTTTTTAGAGTTTCCGGAAAAAACATTTTTTTTTTTTTTTTTTAGAGATTCCGGATAAAAAAATTTAACTTAACAAATTATTATTATTATTTTTTTTTTTTAGAGATTCCGGAAATTTTTTTCCGAACTAAATAAATTTTTTTTTTTTAAGAGAAAAATAGCTAAAATACTGAAATCTAACGCTAAAAAATCGAATTGTTTTTTTAAATATTTGTTTCATTAATTTAAAAATTTTCAAAATGGTGTAGAATAATTTAGAAATGAGTGAGGCTATGGTGCTATGCATAGCACCAATGGCTAGTGTACTACGGCTCAATATGGTACTTTTTAAAATCTTAACGGTCGATCCGACCGTTCAATGTGATATCCATATGAATATGTACTTGCAAACTAAATTTTATATTTTTTTCGAATTTTTTTACTATTTTTTCAGATAGGTAGAAAAATCAGTGTTTTTTGAAAATTCTGGACCATCAAAATTCTACCTATCTGAAAAAATAGTAAAAAAATTCGAAAAAATATAAAATTTAGTTTGCAAGTACATATTCATATGGTTATCACATTGAACGGTCGGATCGACCGTTAGGATTTTAAAAAGTACCATATTGAGCCGTAGTACACTAGCCATCCGTGCTATGCATAGCACCATAGCCTCACTCTTTAGAAATTATCAAAATAGCTAAAATACTGAAATCTAACACTAAAAAATCGAATTGTTTTTTTACTACGAATAGGGCCGATTTTGTGCTAAAATACGGTAAATTTACTAAAATACGATAAATTACGTATAAATGGGGCTTATTTTGTGGCATCTTTCATAAATCATAAAAAATAGTAAAAAAAATTCCAAAAATAATAAAATTTGGTGTTCTAAAAGTTTATTACATAACTAATTTACTGAGCTACGTAGATTGAAAATAGAAATGAAAATCTTAATCGGAAACTTCAACTGAAGTTTTGAGGCTCTTCTATTTGTTTTTTGGCGATTCTGAATTTGGAAAACTGGCAAAGCCAGTCCGGACGCATGCGCATTTTCGCAAGCTTTCCGAAAAGTGGTAATTTGCTGAAATCGGACACTCGAGCGCCGTTTTATGGCCGTTTGAAGTTTCATCGTCGTTTTTTCGCCTTCTCAGTGAAGATATTATCCCTATTCGTACGTAATTTAGCGTACTTTACCGTATTCTAGCATAATTCTACATAATTATTGTAATTTAGTGTAATTCAGCATAAATCAAGTAATTTGGCTTGTTTTAGTATAAATATGCTAATTATATATAAAAAAATGTAATCTAGCAAATATTTAAAAAAACAATTCGATTTTTTAGTGTTAGATTTCAGTATTTTAGCTATTTTGATAATTTCTAAATTATTCTACACCATTTTGAAATTTTTTAAATTAATGAAACAAATATTTAAAAAAACAATTCGATTTTTTAGCGTTAGATTTCAGTATTTTAGCTATTTTTCTCTTAAAAAAAAAAATTATTTAGTTCGGAAAAAAATTTCCGGAATCTCTAAAAATAAAAAAATAAAAAATAATTTGTTAAGTTAAATTTTTTTATCCGGAATCTCTATAAAAAAAAAAAAAAAAAAAAAAAAAAAAAAAAAAATGTTAAATCCGGAAAAAAAATTTCCGGTTTTGGACTTCAATATCCGGAAATTTTTTTTCCGGATTTAGAGGCCAAATCCGGAAAAAAAATTTCCGGTTTGGGTAGTTTTCGAATTTTCAAGATAACATGAGTATTTTTTTAAATTTTCATTATTTTTTGGATATAAATAAAAAATTCGGTGCTTTGGATCACTAATTAGACTAAATTTATTTTTCATTGGATCAGGAATAATTTTGTGTATATTTTATACTTGCAAAATTTGACGTTGTCAGGAATATTGAATCGTATATATTTTAATTAATTGTGTACCCGGCCTGTGCATTTTTTTTAATTAAGAGTGAATTATGTTTTACGTTTAGGTTGGAATTTATTTAAGGAGATACTTGTTAGATAAACTTTAATATTATCAATGTTTGCTAAGTGTGAACTCTGTAGTTAGATAAATTTTAATAAAAGAGTTGAAACTTAAATTGATTGAATAATATGTGGCAGATGAGATTTTAATACAAGTCTCTACACTAATAAAATAGAGCTATAATCACTAGACTACAGATAAACACTTGAATTTTATGAGGAGATAAACTATCTAAAAAATTAAAATTAAACTAAAATTTCAATATACGTAACTAAAATTTTAAAATAATAGAGTTGGTTAAGTCAAAGGGTTTGGTGAGTATAACTCTAAATCTATCAGATTGACTTCAAACGACATAAATTCAAACTATTGAAACTGATCTACTTCACGAGTGATGCGTGTACGTGCAAAATTTTGAAAATTTGAAATTCATTTAGTACAAAGTGAAGCTGTCAAAATTTGATGAAAAATGAATGAATTAAAATAACTTGTAAAACTTCATTTTTTTGTATGTACAAAGTCATTTTTTTTACCGCGTGACTTTATACTAAATGAATTTTATGCATATACACATCACTCGTAAAGTAAATCGGTTTTAACAATTTAAATTCGTCTCGCTTGAAGTCAATATGATAGATTTTAAAGTTGTGCTCACCAACACAACACAACACATCCTAACTTTACTCTATTAATAAATTCTGAATTCCGAAAATATTTGGCGATATCATCATTTTGGTACAAGTATGGTATAGTTATGAAATATATATATATATATATATATTTTTATTTAATGTAAATAATATACCAAATTATTCACAATTCTAGAAAGCAAATAAAAAGAATCATAAAAATCGTGGATAATTTGCTTCCGGCAGCATTTCGGCCGAGGTGCTTACGGGGGCATATCTTGCAATTTGATGTTCAAACAACAAATTCAAACCATTAGATGTTCAATCTATATTAAAATCTACTTGGAGACCAAATTTTACATTTTTTGGATTTTTTTTACTATTTTTTAAGCTGGTTTGAAAACCGCTGTTTTCAATGCTTCATAAATTTAATAAAAACAGCGGTTTTCAAACCAGCTTAAAAAATAGTAAAAAAAATTCCAAAAAATGTAAAATTTGGTCTCAAAATAGATTTTAATACAGATTAAACATCTAACGGTTTGAATTTGTTATTTAAACATCAAATTGCAAGATATGTCCTCGTAAGCACCTCACCGAAATGCTGCCGGCAGCAACTTAGCTGCTCCCTTTTAAACAATACAATTATGATACCTTTTCAGTATTGTCTTTTATGAAGCTTTACTGTTGATAAATTTATTTGTTGGGTCATAAAAGGACCTGATCTATTATAAGTTTACTTACCAATAAATATGCATCATATCGCTCATAGTATCTATTTTATCATTGTTGAGAGTGGTGTAAATTTATACATGGTCTCATCTAAAGTCTCATCTAAAGTCAAACTTAAACGTCTGATTTGTATTGAGATTTGTACAAACATATTTAAAACTTAATAAATTTAAATATGTGTACGAATTTTGATGCAAATCGGATGGTTTAGATCCGGCTTTGAATGAGATTTTGTCCAAAGCCGTTTGAATTCCAATATCAAGGGCTTGGGAGAAGGTCCGATGTCCTTTGACCGATCTCCTATCCAAAGGGTTTTTAACATCGTTCGATTTAGCCGAAATTTTTTTAGTTACCAAAGCATAAAATCAAAATTAAATGATTACCACCCACGCGGATCCAGTTCGCACACCGAAATTTTTACTGCTCTTCAATGAGTTTCATCCCGTTTGAGCACCAATTTTGCATCGATTTTGGTATGCCAACCCAGTGAGAGCACCAATTGGTGCGCCACTCCAGTCCGCGCACCACCCCAATTTGGTGCGTAGCTTGGGCCGGGTGGTAATCATTTAATTTCTATTTTTTACTGTAGTAACTAAAAAAATTTCGATCGATTCAGTAACTAGGCAGATCTGAAAAGAAATACACAATTTTACCCTCCTTATACAGAAGAGCCGACTTTTATTTTTTGTTTATTATACTCCAGTTCATAAAAAACTGGCATGTACAGTGCATCAATTCAAGAAAACTTTTAATTTGTTGAAAATATTTATTATTTTGTGCTTTCATTGATCTTCCACGTTCTACCAAGACATCAATTTATTCCTTAAATTATATGTTTATTTTTTCTGAAAATATTTTCTTCTATGAATTTCATTTAAATCTATCTATAAGCATATATTGAAAGACAAAATTAATTATCTATTTAAATATGAATAATTATTTTAGCACCCACGCTACAGTACCCGCACTGTACGCGCACTGTACGCGCTACAGTACCCGCACTGTTATTTTAGGAAAATTCATATATTATATGTAGTTCATTGTATAGGTATAAATACTTGCCTTGTTTGAACTATATACTTCACAGTATCAAAATTTTTAAAACAAAATTATAGTTTTGAAACAGTTGCGGTCCTCACATGCCGTTTAAGTGGTCCCCTAATGCGGGTACAACATGAAAATTTTTCAAAAAAAGGTGCGGGTACAGTTATTTTTAGAAAATTCATATATCATATATAGTTGATTGTATATGTATAAATACTTGCCCTGTTTGAGCTATATACTTCACAGTATCAAAATTTTTAAAACAAAATTACAGTTTTGGAACAGTTGCGGTCCTCACATGCCGTTTGAGTGGTCCCCTAATGCGGGTACAACATGAAAATTTTTCAAAAAAGGTGCGGGTACATTTATTTTAGAAAAATTCATATATCAAAAGTAGTTGATTGTATAGGTATAAATACTTGACCTGTTTGAGATATATACTTCACATTATTACTATTAAATTTGGGAAACAAAATTACAGTTTTGGAATAGTTGCGGTCTCCACAAACAGTTATGGCAGTTTAGATGTGGGTACTGTGCAGGTACTGTAGCGTGGGTACTCATATCAGCTTCCTTTATAGATATTACTTGTTGAAAGAATAAAATACAATCCATAGCACAAGTTAGATTTTTTTTTTATCTCCATCTTTAAATTTTATTTATTTATTTTTTAAATAAAATTGTCACTGATTAACATTTGTATTTCATAATAAAAAGGAGAATTTAAGAGGTAATGAAAACTTCCATTTATTCGGTGTTCATGTTGGTGTTCAAATAAGAAATAAATAATTTCCTTGTTTGATTTAGATGACACAAAAGGTCATATTTTTATTGTAATTTTATTCACTCCGACGATTAACAAACCCTTTGGATGAGATATGGTTCAAAGGGCATCGGACATACTCCCAACCCTTTCTTTTTTGGGAATCCATATCGTTGGAGGCAGTGTTGTAAAAAACGGTCGGCCAATTAATCGGCCGTTTAATCGTTAACGGCAGCCAAACCGTTACGAGTATACTTAACGGATTTATGTATGCGGATGAAAACAATTAATCGGCTGTTTTACCGTTTAATCGTCCGTTTATTTCCGTTTATTTCATTGAATATTTATTTTTAAATTATTTTTTTTCTGTGATAGCGTGTGATGATAAGATTTATAAATTATGTATTGTAATTTTATTTCTGCTTGGATATACATCTAATATTTTTTATATATTTTTTTTTTTCAAACTTACATTGAAATTGATTAATTCTTCTATTATTTATATACCATATATTTTTCTTACTTACTGATTTAATTTTTTTCAATTAGTACGACGTGTTCATTTATGAAATTAAGTTGTTATCATAAACTAAATTTAGTGATTTTATGTTGAAATGTTTCATTTCTTTCAAATAATATGTTATTAGTATTTGAAAAAGCTTAATTCTCAAATTTATTGTTTCGTTAAATAAATGTGTTACTTACACATGTAAAATGCTTATGTGTTAAAAATAAATAAGCGTAGTGTCATGTTATAATAATAAAACTAAGTTAAATTAAGTTTATTTGGTAAGTTTAATGAGTTAAATAAATTATTTTTAATAAATTATGATATATATATACATAAATTTAATAAAAACGTTAAATTATCCGCATAATTCCGATTAATCGGCCGCATACCGATTAATAGCTCGGCGGTACTCCGTCCGTCCGACGACCGCATACCGTTATTTATAACACTGGTTTGAGTTTGAGTTTGAGGTAACAAAATATTTATGTTTAGATCCGGACTGTTCAATTAGAATCCGAACTAATTTAGTTCAAAGTAGAATGTACAGGCTCCTTGATATTCGCGCAATTCTGGTCGGATGGTCCGGATCTAAACAGAAATATTCTGTTGGGCAATATGGATTCTGTTAGTTGAGCAAGCTGTAGGTAGGTAGCAATTTATTGCTTAATTATTGGAATTGGACTGAGAATCAACCATTTATTGTTGACTTGAATTTGATCTCATCTTCAATTTATTTATTTTTAGGTTCGGTTATTAATAGAAACACGCCACATGGAGCACATGGGTATATAATATGGAATGAGAGTAGGTCCGAGGCTCATCGGACCTACCTTGGTTCGATGGGTGTGATGACCATCCAATCTGCATCAAGATTCGTGTGTTCTGCATCAAAATCCGTGTAAGACTGTATCAATTTCTGTGCACATAGATCTTGATGCTAATCGTACAGTGATGGAGCTAATTGAACCTAACTCTAGGTCCGATGCCCATCGGACCTACTCCTATCTCATATAATATATGATGAGGGATCGGATTACACTGTTTTTTTGTGACATCGAATGATATCGTCTGTTTTTAAAGTCCAAACAGTCAATCCAAACCGTTCAATATGATGGATATATTAAAATGTGCTTGCAGATCAAATTTTACATTTTTTTTGAATTTTTTTACTATTTATTAAGATGGGTACGAAAATTCAATGGTCTGAAAACAACGATTTTGTAAAGTACTTAATAAATAGTAAAAAAATTCAAAAAAATGTAAAATTTGATCTGCAAGCACATTTTAATATATCCATCATATTAAACGGTTTGGATCGACTGTTTGGACTTTGAAAACTTTAAAAATAGACGATGTAATTCGATGTCACAAAAAACGGTGTAATCCGATCCCTCCTCGTAATATATTGTGTGAAATTAGTATAAATTTTATTTTAGGCAAGCAGCCAAGCAGGAATTAATGAGTTATATATAAAACTATTTGCCCCCTTATTTGCTAGGGAGCCCAAAATGTTGTACCATAAACGAGCCAAATCCTTTTCCAAAAGATAATATTTTAACCTTTGTTCACTACTAATAAAACAAAAGGTTAATTTTATTATCAACAAAGAAAGTTATTGTAAGAGGGGAGCTGTTATGACATAAAACCAAAATAGATTTTTTTTAAATTTTAAAAAAAAAACTGCAAATGCTGAATTATGAGATCGAGAAGTCTAACATTAAACATTTTCAATAGAAATGTCTAATAATGTAATTAATATCTAAATTTAAGCAACAAAAGATATTTATAAATCTTATTTATTTATTTTGTAATAATACAACCGATTCAAAATTTCAAATTTCAATGATTCAATCTTTCCGTCAATTAGTACTGTCGAAAATAAAAAACCGGGGCAATTATTTTCAGCATTAAATTTCAAATTTTGAGAGCAAATAGAAACTTTCCATTGATTATATCAAGATCAGCCTTATTTTTTTTCTTTCCGGGTTTGTGTTTTACCTCTCATAATCTCTATTCCATTATTAAGCACGTTGGGTGTCCGATCCGCCAACGGCTACGATTGAAATATTAATTTTTGGATTTAATCTCAGCTCTCCAATCACATAATCTATCTTCTTTTGATTAAATGCATCTATTTTATGTGTAGAAGTATAAATTTAGCTACAAACATACTCGCCACATATACTGCCACACGATGCGTTACAATTAAAATTAAACATACTCTAAAATTTAGCGATATAATTCTCCGTTTCCTTATTTATTTATTTTTTCCTTATTTCTCCCATGAAATTTTCTATACGGCGGATCACAATGCAAATCAATTTTTTGTTCACTTCCTTATTTCTATACATATTATTGTGATAAATGTATAATATATTTCTAATTTTGTTTTTTTATAAAAATTTGTCATTTTGTATGATAATTTATTTTTGTTATCTTATCATATCCTCCGTTGCAAAGCACGGGCACGATACTAGTATTTCTTATATCAGCCTCAATCTACGTTACTTGTATCAGTCTCAACTCTCAACGGTGGGAACTTATTTGGAAACTCTTTCTTCTCCACACATAAATAGTCCCCAAAAATTAGGTATTCAGTTTTCTTTCTTAAAAGTTGTTCGGACAAGTAGAATCACATCAAAATCGTATTGTTATAGTTATTGTTAATTACTTATATGTAATTTTTTTATATTTAATTTATATAATACAAGTGTTGAATTAATAATATAATTAAAATAGTAAAAATAATATAATATAATAAGCGTATCGTATCCTTGATTTTTTAGAATTACCGTATCGATGTATTCGTATCGTATCGGATACGATACTAGTACCCGTATCTATGCAACATAGGTTTCAATAGTTCGGATTCATCATTTGAAACCAATCCGATAAGTTTTAAAATTGAGTTCACGTATAAACTTGATATACTTAAGAACACCCTAGTTCTACTCTATATGTATCAAGTCCAATATATGTTGCTTAAATTGAAATAAAATTTGAATTATATCTTGTTTGATTTAAGTATATTAAACACTTACTAGGTTCTTCCTCTAATGTGATACCATAGTAAACATATTTTTACTTTTTGTACATTTGAATTTTTATGCAATCATCATAATAGTGTTTTGACAAAACCTGTGGACCACTGCACCGGATCGGACCGCTGAACTTGTCGGATTTTCTCGGACCGTGCCCCAAACCCGCCCTCGACCGTGGTTCAGTATGGTCCGGTCCAGGGACGGGACGGTTTGGTTTTTTCAAACCAAATCCGCACTAACCCGGATCATCATAACCCGGGAACCCGCCCCGGACCGGACCGCCAACCTGCGTAACCCGCCAACCCATCGGACCCGCACCCTTTACCCGCCTAACCCTCACCCAAACCTGCTTTACCCGCCTAACCCGCGCCCGAACCCGCTGGACCCGCCCCCTGGACCCACCTGCTTTACCTGCCAGACCCGCCTGATCGTCCGATTTGACATATTATTGTAGCAATTCGAAATATTTTGAATCCAACAACTCCAAAATTACTGTAGCAATCCGAATCCGATCTAACAGCTTGAGAAATTTGAACCGTTTGGTTTTAAATTGTGTGCAATCTTAATCGGATCTAACAGCTTTGTTAAGAAAACAAATTTCATATACGTTGGTAATTGATTAAGTTCTTATGTATATAAATTGCAGTGTGTATTATTTTTCGGTTAAAAGAATGATTTTTTATTATTTTAATGAATAGATGTAAATATATTACATTGCTCGGATATGTTGTATACATTGGAAAAACAATTTTTTTATCTTATGCATAATTTACTTTAAATTTAAAAATTTCCACACACATAATTTAAATAAAAATAATAATTATGCAACTATTGTTTAAAAAAACCTTTATTGCAAGTTAGGCCACTTCTCAACTCATTCTCTCTTTGGAGTAGAACTATGGTGTTCCTAAGCTCACAAGCTCTCTGTAAGCTCGACTCTAAAACCTATCGAATTGACTTCAAATGATATTTTCAAACCGTTAGATGTTCAATCTATATTAAAATGTGCTTGGAGACCAAATTTTACATTTTTTGGAATTTTTTTACTATTTATTAAAATAGTTTGAAAATCGCTGTTTTTATTAAAATTATGCACCATTGAAAAACAGCGATTTTCAAACCATCTTAATAAATAGTAAAAAAATTCCAAAAAATGTAAAATTTGGTCTCCAATCACATTTTAATATAGATTGAACATCTAACGGTTTGAAAATGTCGTTTGAAATCAATTCGATAGGTTTTAGAGTCGAGCTCACGGAGGGCTTGGTGAGCTTAGGAACACCCTAGTTCTACTCCTCTCTTTATCTAGATCTTCCTCCATCCATTTTTAATCTATTTTTTTTCCCCAATTTGAGAAGTCCTTTCATACCATATAATAGACTAATTCAAAAAAATATTTCAAACGTATATCCAGATCCAGATTGAGAGATACAAAATAATCAAATCTACTTTTGAAGTACAAGATTTCTGATAGTAGCTCCAAAGTGAATTATACATTTTGCTCACTGTTTTGACTTGCAAACCTAGTATTTTTTGTTACAGAAATTTTAGAAATTCCTAAATAAAAATTAGTAATTTCATTTTTCAATAAAAATATTAATTTTTTCTTGTGAAGTAGATAAAAGCCTAGCTTTTGCTTATGTCTTTTGAAACAAAATACAGCAATCTCCTTCAAAAATATATATTATTTTTTACGGTTAAATTTGTGTATGTGTCATATAAATGAAACTTTGTTCTAAAATTAAATTAAACATAAAATACAGCAATCTCCTTCAAAAAATATATTAATTTGGTTATTCCTCGGACTTTTGCTCCGAAAGTAACATCACTGAGAAAAACAATATTAATTATGAATTTATGATTGACTGATTCTATAATCTATAATCTATATACATACATGTCAAGAACTGAAGTTGATGTGTGTGAGTGTGTATATAAAATATATATTTATAAGATAATAACATATCAATATTCTAAGAACGATATTTGTCATGATACAATTAAATCAAATAGAGATTAGGACCCTTTGTAAAACTTCAGAACGCCGAACACCATCATTTTTGTTTTTCCGAATTACACAATGAACATATTAACTTCGAAACATGAAGTTGTACAACTAGATGCATTTAATTAAATTCAATTAACATTGGTAGTCAACAAGTTCGAATAACATCACGCGCAATAGCCTCGTATGAACAATTTTGGATGATATTCTGCAATTAGTCCAAATCAGATAAACATATTCTGCAATTAGTTTAATTCACAGACTGGAAATCTCCAGGCATGATTTTCTGAGGCTGCACAGTATACTCGATTTGCAATCTCTATTGCAAAGGGGGAATTTCATGTATATCCCTCAAAAGTTTCAATATTACTGTTTATCTGTCTAAAATCAATAATTACATATTTATCCTTACAAATTATAAAAACTCACATATTTATCCAATCTAACTCTATTATATATCAAATATCTCCAAAAATAATTAAATAATATTTTTTTAAACATTAAAATTTATTTTTCAATATTAATTAATATTGTAATGATCACTATACCATTTCTTCCTCTCTCCCTTTAACAAAACAACAACAAAAACAGCAAAAAAAAAAAAAAAAAAAAAAACCGGACCGGACCGCCCAGGACTGTGGACCGGACGGTCCAAAAAGGAAATGCAATGATCATACGACCAATGATGATTGATTAAGAAAGAATTTCATGTATACCCCTCAAAACCTTCCAAATTACATATTCTCCTCTAAACTTCATAATATCATATTTACCCTTCTAAATTCAAAACTTACAAATTCACTCATTCATTGTCTTTTCTATTAGAACTCATTTTAAATTTATAAAAAATCTATTTTATTCTTTATTAAAAAAATAAAAAATATTTGTTCTGTTTAGAAAAATTTCAATCTTCTAATTGGTAGGCTTTCGAGAATAATAGTTCATTTATCTATTTCTGACACATACACTGATGTATACCTAAATGTCATAGTATATGCGTCAAAGTAGAGAAATGAACCATTTCTCCTCGGAAATCCACCAACTAGAAGACTGACATTTTTTCTAAACATATTATATATTTTTTTCAATAAAATATAAAATGAATAATTTATGAATTTAGAATGAGTTTTGGTATAAAAGACAATTAAAGAGGTAAATCTGTGAGTTTTGAAATTTAGAAGGATAAGTATGAAGTTTAGAAGGAGAGATGTAATTCGAATTTTGGCACATGGAATTCCGATTAATTAATTTATCTTGATTGCATTCATGTGATATTTGTATGTTTCTCTAGCTTCAGAGCTTGGCATTTTTTTATTCCTATTTTTACCCCCTGCCGTGTCCGTCGATACGGCAAAGTACCATTTTATTCCTCCCCTTTCGTCTATATATACTCTTTCAACCGCCTTTCTGTAACGCTTCTCTCTCTCTCTCTTACACACCCACCCTCTCCCCTCTCCTCTCCTCACCACCTTCGTACTGCTAGCAATTATTTCACCATGGTCGAAACCGTGGCCTTTTGGGGCAATGAAAAAACCCCGAAAGTCAGGGGCTTTCTCGCATATTTCCTCGCAGCCTCCTCTGTCGCCATTGCCGCTGCCTATTTCTTCTCAGATGAATCTCAACATAATTCCCTCAACCAATTTTTGTCTGGTAGTCCGCGTGTTTGGCCGGTGAGTACAATTTTCACAGATTTTTTTAGGGTATATTCGTCAAAATATTTTTCACAAATTTTTTTTTGGCATTTAGTTTGTTTTGAATTTTTTGGGAAATTTCCGAAAAAAAAAAAATCAAGGGAAAGAAGAATTTTTGGTGAAATAGGAACGATTCAAGTAAGAAATTATTTTACTATTCTTAAATGTTTTTTGTGAGTAAAATAATAATAGGAAACAATTCCAGAATGTTACTAATTCAGGACGGGAATTCTAGAGATTAGATTTCAAAGTGCTATTTCTTTCGAATTCCCCGTTCTAGAAAATATTTAAGCTTTAATTTGGAAATGGTCAACATTTATCATGAATATTTTTTTTTGCTATGTAGCTATTTTTGAGTTACAATGAACTTAGCAACGCTACTAACGCATTATTCGATTTTTCTAGAATACGAATGCTAATATATAAAAAAGCAACAATTTAAGCTAACTTCTGTGCATTTATGTTGAAATGGAGAGCAGAAGTTGGAGATGAACTGGAGGACAGCGGTTGCGACTATTGTTGGGTTCCTGGGCTCGGCGTTTGGGACCGTAGGTGGAGTCGGAGGCGGAGGCATATTTGTTCCTCTGCTAAACCTTGTCGTTGGTTTTGACACCAAGTCTGCTGCTGCTCTCTCCAAATGTACGCATCTTTAACTTAGTTTTTAACCTGGACTCGGTTTATCTGGGTGCACAGGACTTGAGATTTTGTTGTTTCCATTTGTGCTGACTAATTAAGGTCACTTTATCATTGCAATATTATTACTACTTTTTTTATTGTGGGGGTATAGGGAGATATCATTAGTTCTTTGAAGTGATGTTTATAGAATTTATTTTGGAATTAATGTAACAACTTATTTACTCCTTTCTCTGACAAATATAAAAACCAGCCCCGCCTTATTGAAAAAAACTAATATTGGTATGGTATAAAAATGACGAGGCTCTTGTGAAATCTATTTATTAACATCTTAAAACATACCTTGAATTTTAGAATGCATTCTTGCTTTCTGTTAACTCGTGTATGTAACAAAATATATTTGAACCTTTTTGATTAAGTAATAATTATTCTACTTTGATGCTGCATTACATTGAAACAGGTATGATAATGGGGGCGTCGATGTCGTCAGTGTGGTACAACCTCCAAGTGTCACATCCAATAAGGGAGGTTCCAATATTAGACTACAGACTTGCGCTACTATTTCAACCGATGCTCATGCTTGGCATTACATTTGGGGTTGAACTAAGTGTGATCTTCCCTTTTTGGCTCATTACCATTCTCATCATAATTCTATTCGTAGGTTAGTATTCTATTTTTTTTTTCTAAATTTTAGGAAAAAAATTGTTTTTTTATGTGCACATAAGATTTTGGGTAATCTTCTTTTAACCCTTGAAATATATATGCACCAGTACCTACAAACAACAAAAGAAATATATATGCACCCTTGTACTGTTGTGCAGCTTTAGATGAAAAATAATATGAAAAAATGTTCTCTCATCTATTATTAGTTCTCTTGAAAACTTGGAAAGAAGGGAGGGATCTTTTGATATATATAGCTTGCAAGGGTTGACCTTACTCTATATGAATATACGGTATATTGGGATATATGTAGACGTGATATTGGTAGATTGATTCTAACCGTTCTGTTGATAGTTACCTTAGTCATATGTCATATATTCATGAGTAGGGTTAAAATGCCCCATTGTTTTTGTTTCCCAATCATTGCTCTACATCCTTATCTCCATTTTCAAGTTCAAACGGTCAATCCGAACTGCTTAACATGATCTTTGTATTAAAATGTGTCTGGAGACCAAATTTTATATTTTTTGGAAAAATTTTACTATTTTTTTAGATTGGTACAGAATCAGAAAATTTTAACCATCCTAATTTTGCACCTATCTAAAAAGTTAGTAAAAAGTTCTAAAAAATATAAAATTTGGTCACCAAGTACATTTTAATATGGAGATCATGTTGAGCGGCTCGGATCGGCCATTTGGACTTTGAAAACATAAATAGGGATGTGGGGCATCATTTGGGCACAAAAAGATGGGGCATTTTAACCTTACTTTCTCTCTCTCTCTCTCTATATATATATAACTTGTATGTTCTTCATTTTTCGTGGTCTCACTTAAACATATGGTCTTATGAAACAGATGTTGGGGCCGGTTTGAAAAAATTCTGATAATACAGAGTTACCTACCAATTATGAAGTCTAATTAAATTTTTTTTCAATGAAACGGATAAGTGTTAATATCCTTACTGATTCAAAGGAGAATCAAATTCAAACAATATTTTATTCTTTTATGTAACAACACAACCTGTACTACTAAATACGTATATAGTCCATTGGTCTCATCTAATAAATGCATTTTTTTTTTTGTGATTTTAGGTACTTCATCTAGGTCTTTGTTCAGAGGTATTCAGATGTGGAAGCAGGAAACAAATATAAAGGTTGTTATTCACAATTAACTTCACAATACTTAATTGACTTATTTATCTAAGCTGAAAATTATATCTCATTTGAACATAATTCTAAAAAGAAAAAAACACTTCACAAACTGTTGTCATCCATGCACACAAAATTTCATACTATACTGAACTTGATCATACATAATGAATTTTTTCTGTCTTGTTTTTACCTATATGGTCTGCAGAGAGAAATTCAAGAACAAGAAGAGGAACAAATAAAGGCTTGTTCGGGTAAATCATACACATACTTGTGCTTCAAGACTAAGTGTATTATTATAATGCAATTTTTATGCACTATCTCCATCTTAATGTGTATAATAACAGATGTATACATGTTTGTTTTCTGATACAGTGGTAATAGAGACAGATTATGAAGTGCCTCTCCTTCCCCGGCCGCCCCAACCCGTCCAAAAAACCGGGCTGGTACTTTTTTGTTTTTTATAGAAAATTATTATATTCCTTCGTTGGTCTTTTAAAAATTAGGTTCTGATATGTAGATCCAACCAACAAAGACAGAAGCATATTCCCAAATGAGGTTATTGCCGTAAAAGATCAATGGATAAGTTTTATTCAAATGAGGTCACACTTGAGTAGTGAACCATGAGCTCTCCAGTGCAATTACCATCTCAAACTACTTGTATCTAATTTTCGTTTTCGTTTTTCTGATCTTATGTTACAAATAAAAAAGGAGACATTTCTGTTCAATTTGAGGTGGAAAGGAATGCTAGTTCTCATGCTTGTCTGGTTTTCTTTTCTTGCTCTTCAAATCCTTAAGGTACAGGTCTTTTTACAAAATACTTATATTTTTCTGTTTAATGGTGAAATTTTGGTATCATGACTAACGTGAATGTGTTTTCTTTATTTTTTGTGTAGAACAATTTGCAAGTATGTAGCAACTTCTATTGGCTTGTCAATTTCTTACAGGTACATGGACCCCTTTCCCTTTTACTTCATATTAATACGATGATTAATTATAATACTCTTTGTATACCCAACTTCTTTAAAAACATGACAACACGTTCAAGGTGTTATAACTTATTGGTTCATTTTTCCTTTGTCATTCACTGGCAATAAATGAAAAAAAAAAAATCAAATTACTAATGAGCTATTTCATCCTATGATTTTTAAAATGTATAGCTCAAGGTCTTCTTGTTGTATCATTGCAGTCTTATCATATTAAATTATACATGGTATTAATATTCTTTTTTAGTTCTATAAGATAGAGGTAGATCAGAACTGGTCCCCAAATATTTTATTATTTTTTATTTTTAGTCTCTTGTATACAAAGGAAATTGGTATATCTTATGGTAGCCATAAGGCGATACGTCTTCTGTGTTTTCTTTTTTCCCTTTCCAATATGATATGTTGCTCCTAATTCTTTATCCATTTTTACCATAAACATAGAACATGTGGTAAAAGTTATAACTTGATCGCCATTAGAAATAGAAGAGGTAGGAGAGGGATTAGAGATAAGATTGGTAGTTTGATCAGTTTCCATAGCTATCTGATACCATGTAAAGAAGAGAATTGGAGAAGAAGAATGTTTTATTTCATTCTGTAATTTCTTGATCATACAGGAAGTGATTACATCTCTATATAAAGGCTATTTGCTAATTACCTAATTGCCACTAACTAATCTAACTGAATCTGTTATAGCTACGAGTTAGTTATTACATCAATGCCATAGCCTAACTAACATCTGTAATTAATATATTCTATTAGTTTTGTATGGCAATATCAGTTTGCCAATTCAAGTAATTGTTCACCTGTTACAACTTTTCAACTTCCTTATCAAAACTGATATCCTAGTACTCCGGTGCAGCAATTAACTTACTATATTCATTATAATCTTAACAATTTCTGAAATAAACTCAGGAAGTTTCCTGTAAGATGCTCTACACAAGAAGAAAAGTTTCATTTCCCCTCTTGATGGGATAAAAAACATAATTTAAATGCAGCTTGTCTGTGACACCAGAATCAATCATGTCATCCCACCTAATTTACACATCTTCCATGTGCTAGTTCAGATTTAATCAATTTACAATTTTTGTACAAATCACTTTCACTGTAAAAGTTTGTTTTACATGTTAGTGCATACATGATAGAAAAAACCTGATGGTTTCTTTTTAAACATATAGATACCAATTGCAGTCGGTGTGTTCTCATGGCAAGGTGTGAAACTATGGAAGGAGAGCCGCAATAGGCGCAGGTCTGGAAACTCGGAGTGCGTTTGCGAGGCCTCCATTGAATGGACTACCATGCAACTCATTTTCTGTGCATTTTGCGGGTTGCTCGGTGGCACTGTAGGCGGCTTGCTCGGCTCGGGTGGTGGTTTTATCCTTGGGCCCCTTCTCCTTGAACTAGGTGTAATCCCTCAGGTACATCGAAGTGCAAAATTACAATTATTTAAGTTTATTTAAAATTGGCATGTTTCAAGTTGGGGTTGTAGAGTAGGCACCGTGATGTGTTTGTTTTTTAAATTTTTTATGAATTTAGAACCTGTGATGAGATGAGTTTGGTTTTAGTCTGATCTTGTGGTTGCTGGCAGCCATGCAAAAGTCACAAACCCATTAGCCCACAGGTTTAACAAAACACAATGCTTTTTTTCTTTTATTATGCTTGGTACAAATAGTACTGGGATGCTTTGTGGGACTATTTGCATTAATTCATTGAACTAATTAAACATGAAGTGACCTGGGATGCTTTGTTAGACTTTGTGGGATCCGCAGGGGGCCTCGTCAATCATGGTGAAGTGACCTTTGTTAGACTTCAACCCTATGAACAGTAACAAATAATAAAATAATAATAATAATAATTACAATTATTGTTATTATAAGTGTAATAGTAATGATTATATTTATGATATTAGTAAATTATGATGCTCAATTTAACACATTTGCATGTAGGTAGCAAGTGCTACAGCGACATTTGTGATGATGTTCTCTTCGTCTCTCTCAGTTGTGGAGTTCTACTTGCTGCATAGATTCCCCATTCCCTATGGTACATATATTTGGATTTTTTTATTTTTTTAGAAATTAAAAATTCAAAACTTCAGGAAAGGGATTGATTGTTTTTTTTTCGAAAAATAGATACAACCGCGCCAATGGTACGGTTTTAGCAGGTGCAGGTTTCAGATGTTTAAATCCATCTGGCCCGCAGATTTGCCCGAAAACTGTTGGAACCTCACCATTGGTACGGTTCCAGCAACCTGTCCTTGGTGGAACCGCACCAAACAATCAATCCCTTTTTCACAGGTTGCTGGAACCGCACCAAATAATCAATCCCTTTTCTGAAGATTTAAACTTTTAATTAAAAAAAAAAAAAAAAACTATATTTTGTATTATTACTATCAGTAAATTATCACTGGTCAACTGAGCCTGATCTGGACCCAATATGGTTTGTTGGCCCGTTGTAATTAACGCTGGCTGTCTTACCTGACTTGATCCAAACCTAAGTTTCAACCACCTGGCCCTGGTTACTAACGGGACTGGGTCAACAAACTGGCAGTGCGTACATATTACATAATTCAATTCACTTGTTCAATAAATTTCATTAAATACATCCTTAGCAGTTTATCTAACCTGTGGATACTTATGTTTGCAGCGCTGTATCTGATATCGGTTTCTGTTTTGGCCGGTTTCTGGGGGCAGTGCCTCGTCAGAAAACTAGTAAAAGTTCTCGGAAGGGCATCTATTATTGTGTTCATTCTCTCCTCTGTCATCATGGCTAGTGCTCTCACCATGGGTACAAAAAATTTACAATATCTAGTTCATCCATTATTAATATTCTTTGTTATATTTTTCCTGGTTTAGGATAGCTTTTGGTCTTTGATCTAATTGATTTATTTCAATTGATGTATGTCTTAACATACAAGTTCAAGATTTTTTGAACAGTTTTTGCTTAAGCCCAAAAAATTTCCTCCAGGTCCTAGAATCAGTAAGAATTGTAAGGTGATAATACAGGTTTTGGCGCAAGCAGCTAATGTGTTTGCATTTTCCTTGTTTTGTGGGGAGAAACCATGCTTTTTCCCTGCTGATTTGTGGTACTTCTTGATCAGTACCAAAAAATTGCCACAAGAAATTATTTACTGACATGCATCTTGTTGTATGTTTGTTAATTTCAGGATTTGTGGGTGCCATAAAGAGCATTACAATGATACATAATCACGAATATATGGGATTTTTGGATTTTTGCAATCGTTGAAAGAAAAGGGAATAAAGATAAAAGAAAAGTTGTTTCTAATAGGGGTGTGGTGGTCAATGCCTAATTGACCTCATCTCTTCTGTAAAAAATTAGATATTGATAGCTAAATAAAGGCAATAAATATCTTCCAATAGGGTTAGCTCCTTGTTAACCCCTTGCAAATACATATTAAAGCCTTTGATTCAATTGTAATTGTTTTGTTTATGGAAATGTACAATTTATCGAAATATATTTTTTCATTGGTTTATGATTTACATTTCTATTTTAAGAGACAAACTTTGTAGTTGTAATATGTCAGATACTAGCTGTTTGGTACCAGACGTGAATATTTTGGTTTCAATGAAACCGGTGTCTCCTCTCCACCTTTTTCAGAAAAAGAAAATACATTTCGGATACGGTATCAACATACAATTTCTTAATTTTACTGTTCAAATATAACCAAGTGAATTGAAAAGTAGCAGTTTTCTGCAATCCTTTTGTGAAAAAAATAATATTATCACTGAAATAACAAGCAGAATATCATTGGAAAATAATTTCCCAATAACAACGGAAATGTTGCAATGCGGTGTAAGAATTGATGTAACTTTGTGCAAATGAAATTCCCTGGTCATTGGGTTAACTTTCCACTAGCTCATCAATCCATCAAAACCATAATTTGTAAACATGATGGTTTTGGGCACTGGTACAGAAAAAGGAGAACAAAAGGAAAGCCAGAAAACTTATATATTTTATCTTATGTTGAGGTACATCTCTTTTCTTTTTTTTCATTTGAGCTGAACCTAGGAGCAGAGTAAAATTAAAACAAAAAGGATTTTCTAGATTAATCCTCTATATCTGGCCACTTGAAAATAACCCTGACGAGGCCACACCCTTTTCCCGACAAAATAAAGAGACAAAACACAAGCCGTCATTCTAAAACATCATCTCCACCATTTGAACCTGTAAATTTAATATGAGAGTCATCTTCCCTCTCATTAACCTTACTGACGGGATCTAAAGAAACACTTGTACCAGTTGTACCAGCTTCATTTGTCCTGTTAACCATCGTTGGATTAACCTTGCTGTCTTTTTCTTCAACATTTAAATTCAAATCAGGGGTACTGCTGATAGTACCAGTCTCGTTCAAAGTAACAACAATCCCATTAGTCAAGTTGACAGATACCGGTTTATCCTTTAACCCGGTCAATGAACCAATACCAGTACCAGTACCGTTATCTGTTCTATTCTCCAAGCCATTTCCAGTCATCAAACTGGGCACGCTCGACTCATTATTCGCTGTAACATTTGTTAAATTTCTCTCTTTATCTAAATAGTCTTCATGCCATGAAGTCATGTTGACATCATGTGCCACGGCACTTGCCACATTATCTTGATGGAAGGTTCTCTCTCTTGCTTCTCTTACTTCATCCTTGCCGATCTCCTCATCCTCGAGTAGACTAGTCTCCTCGGCATCTAAATCCCTTCCATCCTTTTCTATTTCACCTTTTTCTGAATCATCAGTTTCTTCTGCCTCAGCCTCTTCAATTATCTCCGCTATCTCTTCATCTCCATAAGTTTCATCTAAATTGGTGTCCCGCTCAGAGATTTTTGTTACTTTTCTTTTGTTTTTCTTGCTTTTTTGTTTGATTTCTGTATCTGCAGGATCCTTTCGGCCAAACCTAATCAACTCTTCACCAGGAGTGTTGCTTAGTTCATCTTTAATTGAACTAAGTGAATTTTCTTTGTTTCCATCATATGATTTTTTCTCATAATATGAGTGCTTTACTTGGTAAAACAACCATACAGTGACTGCCAACAGAAGGAATAACTGGAGTGCATCTTTTACCCTGAGGCCCTTCGAACGGTTGTTCCGACTCGAAATTTGTCTCAACATGGATTAGAAACTTGAATTTCAAAAATATGAATTGCTTCAAATTGTATATATCACAAGTCTTTTCTAGGTTTTGCTGCCTGAAAAGAAGTTGAGAAGTTCTTAGGATTAGAGGAAATAATTAATATATTAACAGTGTATGGTGGTTGGTAATGACGAAATTAAATGCTAATTTTTCAATATTTGACAATTTTGTCACGCGTTTATTTAAGAGGGCGACATCAAATCAAATCCTGGTAATATTAGCACCTAACACAAAGAAGGGGATATGAGTTGTAAACTATTTTAACCAAAACTTCAAATTTGATATTCCAACCTTTCAAACGCTAAGAAAACCTACCTACACTTGTAAATGTAAAAGGGGAAACTGGAGAAAGATTAAGCCCAGCTTCTCAGTTCTCACTAATACAAGACTTAGATAACAGACGAACAAAACCAATCGAGGTCTCATCATTTAAGCAAAACAACAAGCAATCAAATTCAAGCTGAAACCCAAAGAATAATCACAAATCAACAGAGCTAGACCATAAAAAAAAAACCAAAATCAAAGACTCCGACATAAAAGGTGGAACCAAAATGGAAAGAGAAACTCCCACCTCTGAATCTGATAGATTAGCGGAGCGGGATCACGGGAAGGCCTTCCCCCTTAGGGTTTCTGCGAGAGAAGCTACTTGGTGTATGAGAAAGCAAGAGATGAAAGAGAGATTGGACTAATCGGGGAGCTTTTTACAGAGTCAAAGTTTGTGGCAGAGTACCGTGGGATTGTGCGAAATCTCAACTCTCCAGAGTGTGACTGATGTATATTATATTAAACAGAGGTGTTGCTTGGTTACCTAAGTTGTCATTAATTAATCTATTGCATTGGTTTCATTTGTGAATCGCTGATTGTGGGCCAGCAGATAATACTTGTCGGCAATAATCTGGGACCCAGTGAGTTGCACAGAGTCTTATAGAAAAGGTTGCAACAGATGATCTCGCTCTCTCTATCTTATTCTTATTAGATCTCCGGGCAATGAGAATGGTTAGATTCCTCTAGAATCACTGTCAGAGGTGGAGATTAGATGGAGGGAAGGAGAGTAGGTCCGATGGGCATCGGACCTACCTTGGTTCGATGGGTGTGATGACCATCCGATCTGAATCAAGATTCGTGTGCATTGCATCAAAATCCGTGCAAGACTGTATCAATTTCCGTGCCATAGATCTTGATGCTAATCGTACGGTGATATAGCTAATTGAACCTAACTCTAGGTCCGATGCCCATCGGACCTACTCCTATCTCTGGATGGAGGGAAGGATCGAGGAACACGGATGTGATTAGGCAAAAGCCGCAAAACGAGAATAATTTTTGGTCTCTTTTGAATAGTCAATAATTTTATGTTTATTTTTTTAGCTTGTGCATATACGAGTAAATATTAATACAAGTAGGGTTAAAATATAATCATTGTTTGTCTCATTCATATTTTACATTTTTATCTTCGTTTTTAAAGTTCAAATAAACGATTCGAACCATTCAATATAATTTTCATAATAAAATGTGTTGGAAAATCAAATTTAATATTTTTTTAGAATTTTTTTACTATTATTTTAGATAGGTACAAATATCATTGTTTTTGGACCAAAAAAACAGTGATTTTGTAGCTATCTAAAAGTAGCAAAAAAAATCAAAAAATATAAAATTTGATCTCCAAGCACATTTTAATATGGAGATTATGTTAAGCTGTTTGAATCGACTGTTTGAATATTGAAAATAGAAATAATAATGTGGGACATGATTGGGACACGAAATTAATGGGCCATTTTAATCCTACTCTTCTAAAATTTATAATATCAAATTTGACGTTCTAAATTTAAAACTCATGTAAAATTTATAAACTCTCATTTTATCCTTTATTAAAAAAATATATGGTATGTGTTCATGTATAAAAAAAATATTCGGTCTTTTAACTAGTCAGTTTTTTAGGCAAGTGTCAAGTGGTTCATTTGCGCTCATTAACTAATTAATTAGAAGATTGAACATTTTTCTTACATGTCTTATATATTTTTAATATTTTATTAAAGGGTTCAATGAGAAAAATTGATAAATTTAAAATGATTTTTAATAGAAAAGACAATTAAGTGAATAAATTTGTGAGTTTCTGAAATTTAGAAGAGTAGATATGATTTTATGAAGTTTAGAAAGAAAATTACATAATTTTGAGATTCTTGACATGAAATTCTCCCCGAATTTAAACGTATGTGTGCATATTTTCTTATTTCAATTTATTTTTATTTTTACTTAAATGGTGAATGATAATTATGTGAACACGTGTTCCTAATAATTTTGAAGGCATGATGGTGCCTTCAAAATTAATCTGTTAAACTAGTGAATTTTATAATTAAATATTTAAGTTAAAAATAAAATTTGTTAGTAGGTTCCTTGTCACTAACCTTCATAAACAAAAACCGACATTAAGATTTGGATGCACGTGTCAATATTTAATCTTGAACAGTCTTAGAAAACTAGATATAAAATCTAGCTAATATTTAAAACAGAGATAATATTATAATTCTTTTAAAAAATAGAAATAGATACCAAGAATGTGTTTGGTTGTAAAATAAGAATAGCTGCAATAGTCAAATTAAGAATAGTAGTTGTTTGTCTTATTAGAATAGTTAAATTTCAAATTCTTAAGAATAGTCTATTCTAACAAGACAAAAAATTTGAATTCTCTATTCTAGCTATTCTAACTCGACCAAACACCGAATAAGTTATTCCGAATAACTTAATTTCAATAATAACTTATACTCAAACCAACCAAACATGGAATGGACTCCGCTGCTTTTCTAGCAGAAAAGGAGGACCCTCCTCTTCTGAATCCAATGATTCAAAATTCGTTGAGATTTGTGCATGAAAATATTTTTTTATCGAGATACGTGAATGAGAATTTTGAATCGTTGGATTTGAAAGAGGAGGGTCCTCCTTTTCTGCTAGAAAAGCAGCAGAGTCGGACCCACCAAACATACCCCAAAAGTCTAAAACGGATAATGATGCGGAGAACAATGGATTTGACCATCACTATGATATATTAATTAATAAGATGGAGTCATGGAGATGTTGTGACTAATGACCGTCTTTTTGGGTGAAATCGGTACATCCAAGTCTAATCTTCTTCTTTTTTAATTCATGTCACTATTATTAAATGAAAGCATGAGACTTGAATGAAAACAGTGATTAATTCATCAACCTTGCGTAATTGCGTGGCCAGACTCATTATTGTGCTCTACATATTGCCGAAATTTTTATTTTGAACATTTTCTAGAAAAAAATAATCAAAACACTCATATTTCGGAGAAATTCGAATTCTACTCAGGCTGCACTGGCATTCTGCGACCTAAAAAATAGGGGTCCGCACAATGCCGATGCGCCCTGTCTGGAGGCTGCGGAATGCTAGTGCGGCCCTATTCATTTCTTTTTAATTCATTTGAAGAAATATATCAAGATCAACGACTTTGGAATTTGTGCACTCTAAGCCCCTGCCTTTTAAAGCTCAACGTCAAATATAGGGATCCGACTCTGCTGCTTTTCTCTCTGAATCCAACGATTCAAAATTTTTTATTCACGTATCTCGGTAAAGAAACTTTTTCATGCACAAATCTTAACAAATTTAAATGGTTGGATTCGGAAAAGGAGAACACTGCTTTTCTCTCAGAAAAGCAGCAGAGTCCATTCTCAAATATAGGGAGCTCACTTTGAAAATTTGCACTTACAAAAAAATTGAAAAAAAATATAGGGCCGCATCAGCATTGTGCTGATCCCAAACTTTGGAGCTGCAGAATGCCGGTGCGGCCTGGTAAATTCGAATTCTGTTTATGAGTGTTTTGGTTTATTTTTTTAGAAAATGTTATAAATAAAAATTTCGGTACATATTGTAATGCCTTGATTTGTAAATTTTAGCAATCGGACTTGAGAAGCAATCTGGTTATGGAAAATTCCGGATGGATTTGACCGAAATTTTTATCCATAACACAAAAACAATTAAAAATCAAAATATAACATCAGATTTTCAAAATCTCGAATCATAACCGCTGGCAATTGAAATTAATTTTTTAAAACTTCTCAAACATAATTAAATCTGATTAGAGCATTATGGTTAATATCTTTTATACTATTTGAATTTCTTTTGTTGAGTTTGTAATTTTTTGTAATATCGTGACTCAATTTTAGAATGTGGATTATTGTAAAATTGTAGAATGTGCTGTTTGGTGCACGCGGTAAGAATCTTTTCTAATCGTTATTATTTTATGTGAAATGTAGGATTTTCTTTTTTTATTTTGAACTATCGGATTTAAAAAATGACTTTTCAATGACAAAAAAAGAGCGGATCTGAATCGAAATACATACATATATATGACCTTTTCTCATCGTTATTATTTCATGTGAGAAAAGTCAGAAATAACTACTGATATATATTTTTTTTAATTTTTACGTAAGCTCTAAAATTGTGAGAGGAAATCGAACTCTCGTTTTTTAGTAAAACCAATGATCCTAAGACTTTTTCCCTAGTCAACTGCAATACCTCCCTTTCAACTGCAAATACATTATTTTCATAAAAGTCATAACTTGCTACAAAACAAGTAAAAGCAAATTAAATAGCATCTCTTTTATAATATTTAGATGTTCTTTACTCGGAATTTGCTCGCAAAAATCCGAATTTCCGTACTCCAATCCTGTTCTCCTAACTACTTTATGATTTGGGCACATTTCGAAAAAAAAGGAAAGAGATATCAAGCGCCACCGCACTTGTTGGGTTCTTATGGTACTTAAGGCAGAATTTCAAAATTTTGACAAGAAAAGTACCAAAAGAGATCATTATATGCGACTGAAATCAAACCAAAATATATTTTCAAATCAATAAGCATCATACCTTCAGTTTCTTGTGTCCAAACAAGAAATGAAGGTCCTTGAGATGTAGGGTTGTAGCCTCCACCTCCTTGTTGATGCTAATAGTGGTTGATGTCTTGCAGCGCCTTGGTGGTTGATGTGTGCGTGACCTATAATGCCTTGCACCAAGATGAGACTCCAAAGTAGAAGTCATCCACTGTATCCACCAATAAATTAATTAGAAACCAAATATTCCTCTTGCTAGAGGTACTAACTTGGTTGCTCCTTAATTCCTATCCTCCATAGAACTATTCTTGAGTTTTAGGATTTATGGGTTCTCAACACATGAGAGACGAAACAAGAGAGAAAGAGTTTTGGCAGAACTTCAACTCTCAAAAAACGAATTCATTCTCAAAAGAAATGAGAGAGAGAATATATATAGCAAATAAGGAATGTGAATTTTGTTTTCAAAATTAACCCCACGTTCTACCACATTTTTTTACCATGATCTAATTCGAAATGGATTCTTTTAACTTTCCATCCATATATAGTACGCCCAAAACAGACATCGTATGAGGGAGTTATGGTCCAAATACGAAACACGCGCAGCAGTTTACAAAACATGGCGGTTCAAATTAACCACAAAGTTCTATCACGTGTTTGACCATGATCTGTTTCTAATAATTTGGCTTTCCTTCATAGAGGCAAAGTTCTAGATATTTCTTTACCTTTTCAGAAATATATAGAATGCTAAAAACAGATTTCTTATGAAAGAGATATAGTCAAAATAAGAAACGCTGCGCAACAGTTTTCAGAAAACGTGATAAACTATTTTGGGTAAACTTTTAATTAAAGAAACAATTCATAAAATAAAAATGGGCCATAATTAACAACAACCATTCGGCTTTGTTTATTGGGCCAAGTTCTATTTTTCCTTATTTGAATTAATTAAATACAATTAATCTAATTAATTGTAGTATTATCTCAAGTAATTATATTTCTCATGTTTTGATGGAGAAACCAATTTATTTGTCGTGTCATACTTGTCAAATAAATTAAAGAGCATTTCTAATTAATTTCTTATAAGTGTGACCCTATGGGATCTATGTCACATGTCAATGGAATCTGAAACTCCTTTCGATTCCATAAACTGCAAACGGCACCTAGCAATGTGCATTGTAGTTACTCAAATGACATAGATGATAAGTACCATACCGTATCACGATCCCTAAGCAATAATTGCCTCGTGTCAATTTCATGTCTCATGATATCATGAAAAAATCCAAGGTAGGAACGTGTCATCTTTGCAAATCTACTTGTTTCTTGATTCCGAAATAATTTAGTAATTATGATTAACTCTTTAATCATATGTGCACATACTTGTATTATTTCATCAAGGGACCCAATGATATCATCACTCATTTACATGAGGGATATTAGTATTCTTGATAATTACTATCTCTCTACATAAGAGACACATACTGAGATAGAATCTGTATGACTGCCAGTTACGGACAGCGTTGGATAATACCCACGAATATGTATTCTCATGTGAGAGAAATAATCATCTCATATCTTAGAATTCCAAACACAAATAAAACATTAATGACACAAACACAATCCATATTAAATATTTTATTTTGATCACGTCCAATCTCCTGATCTCCATCAGGTATCTATTTGATTAGACTGACAACCCCTTGTCACATGATCTGTAGAACATGATCATCATCTAATCTAAATGCTAATCTTATACCGGTAATTAATGTTCCTTGTTAATTACCAAGACGAGAGACACCTTAGAGTATTTATTAACTCATTTATAGAGTTCCACAATTCCAAGTCCTCAACTTGAATGATCTATAAGTAATAAAATACTCAAGGAACAAAATGATAAACAAATTATCCAATTACACGAACAAAACTTAGAAAATAATCATCCTATAATTGACTTCTAGATCACAACAGTAACAGCATTGACCGCCAATGACTTCACACCCATGCTCAGGGTGCAAACATATATGATATTATCATTTGTATCTAGCTTCGTTTTCGAACATTTGCGAATTCAGATATTTAAATGCAAATAATTTGTAGATACGATTGATGTGATTTCTGCAATACAAGTAATAAATCCTAATTTATACTCAATTCAGTTGCAAGTGTACAACCTAGTCAAGTAGTATTTAGGGATCGTCTCCACAGGGACAAGTCGGAATATATTTTCTAACCTAGCAATTCAATTTAGTAAAAGAAATAAAAAGGGTTTTGTTTGTTTGAGTGGTTGATTTGGTTTCGATTAAACTAAATTAAACTAAAGTCTTAAAGGAAAAATCTGATTTTTAACAAAGATGCGAGATTAGGGTTTCTTAGGGTTCCTATCCACTAATGTTATGACTAATTGGTTTACTAAATTTGTTCTTTTAATTATGAAGGCACAGTTTAGGGTTGTAGGTACAAAGTGATATTTCTATATTAATACCATCTTCAAATTAGAATAAACGTCACCTCTCGGTACTTGGCTATGCTAATCTAAAGTCATTAAGTTCTTACTGTCCTAATTAATCTAGAAAACCGTAATTCACCTCTCGGTACTTGGTACAGTTTGTCTAAACAATTGGGTAAAGCCCGTATAAGACAAGCGTCACCTCTCGGTACTTAGCCTATCAAATACCCTATTCTTTATGGTCAGGACTAAATATTCAATTTCTCAATTGCAAATACAAAATCCTAGGGTTTCATGTGATTTCGATTAAGTCTTCACAATCAATTAAAATAAAGAATAGATCATAATAAAGAACAAGAAGATACAAATTAAACCAACTAAATCATAACAAAAGTTTCAAGTACAGCCCTAATTAACCCTAGAAAATTCCTTAGCCAGACATGGCTAAAGCACAAATCAAAATAAAAAGAATAAAAGAGTTCCAAAGAGAGAAAATAATAAAACCGGTTGAATCGTGATCTTTTCTTCTCCCTTCTTCTCTCTCCTTTTCTCTTCCTTTGTCTCTCTTCTTAAAATCAGAAATTAACTCTAAAAAAACGTAACTGTTCTGTTCTACAGGTTTCCTATTTATACCTCTCCAAAATATAAAACAAAATCCCTAAAAATAGCAAATTCGGGCTCTGAAACCGCCTTATTGCGGGCCGCAATAAGATCCTTACGGGCCGCAATGAGTGAAGGCGGTTGTTTCTCGCGCAAAGTCCAACTCTCTGAATGCTTCTCTGCGGGCCGCAATAAAATTCCTTGCGGGCCGCAAGAGGTCTGGAAAATGCTGTGCTGTTGATCTGCTCTCTGTTTGATAATGTTGCGGCCCGCAAGATGTGTCTTGCGGTCCGCAATGAATGTGACAGATCATCCTGGCTTGCCATAAATCGCCCGTTTTGCTCCATTAAGCTCCAAACACTTGATTACCTGTAAAATAAACATAACTAGGGCAGTAACTTGAACTTTTGGACATTTCTAACCTAATTAAACCTAATCTAATCAAAACTTGGCTTAATTTTCATAACAAACCCCCGGTTTCAATAGATATTATTACGGCTTATCAAATTCCCCCAAGGCTAGTCCTTGCTTGTCCCAAGCAAGTCTAAACACTTATAAAAATTACCGGGACTGGTTACGTCTTTTAAACCAAGTTATCTAAACTATCCTAATAACAAAAGCTAAATTAGGGTTAAAAATTGTTCAGTCAAGGCAAATTAGGGTTAAACAACTTAATTCAAAGCATGAAATAAAAACTATTTGGATTTCTTTCAATGATCTTCTTCACCTCACAAACGCAAGTTTTCGGTTTTAATTAAGCAAATTTGTACCCACATGATACCTCAGAGTTAGTGAATCTCGGTTTATTCTCCCAATTCTACAAGTGATAACCAATTCCAGAAAATCCTTTGAAATGAAAATAAAAATTCAGTTAATGGTGTAGGCTGTGCCTGATGCTTTGACTCTTTTTACTTGTGCATCTGTCTGTTTTAGGCTCGCTCATTTATTCACTCATTTTTATTTTGTTTTTGTTCTTTTGTTCTTTTATTTTTCACTTTTTTCTGAAATATTATGCGGATATATCTGTCCTAAGGACTTCAATCCAACATATCTCACTTTTTTCAACCTACACCTTTGTTCAATTAAGTTTGTTTAAGAAAGGATTTCTGAGTCTCGCGCAAAGTCTCCTACGGGCACCAAGCCTTTCGGAAACTCTTGGCCTTGCGCGTATGAGACTTGATTTTCAACATGCAAAATGGGTTTTTAATTGAAGATCACAGGTACTAAGGTATCATAAGGCTTCATAATTTACCAATTATTTACCTATTCTTGTGCCATGAGGTTATATCACCGAATATCCAAACAAAAATTTTGAAATAAGCCCTCAAATTGCATTGTTTTTCCCTAAATTGCACAAAACTTTCCAATTTCTATCCTAAACTAAAAGAAACAAACTAAAACGAAAAAAATTGTTACTACTAAGATACTACTCCTACAATTTACCCCCCCAAGCCTATCCATTGGCACCGACTCGGTGCAATAAACAAAACAAAGAAAGGGAAAAAGAGGAGATGAGAAAGCTCACAATGGTGATCAGTCCTGATGTGGAGGTGCAGCGGTCTCCTGTGGTGGTGTACGCCTGTGTCGTCTGCGCCGCGGTATCGGATCAGCTGAAACAAATCCAGACTCTGACATGTGCGTGTACATGCGGTCGGTCCGATGGTAAGTGCCATGCTGCTGATCGGCCATCTCATCAACATCGCCGGCCAGATCATTGTATTGGACCTGCAGACGGCCCATCTGAGTGTTGAGCTGAGTCATGGCGGAATGAGAAGTGTCGAACCGGCCCGTCATGAAAGTCTGATGCTCGCCATACTGACCATGGACATAGGTGCGGAGGTCGGCAATTTGACGGTCGACAGAGTTGAACCGCTCGTCCACATAAGAGCGCAGCTGAGTGTACTGTGTTTCACTCTGAGTGGCCAGATTGGTGATGTTGGTGTTCATAGTTTGCATCAGCTCGAACATCTGCTGCGGGGTCGGCTGGCCGGGACCCCAAGAAGGAGGAGGCGGTGCATGATGCTGCTCTGACGGAGGTGCCCCAAATGGGTCAAAATGTGGCTGAGCGGCAGGCTCGGCACCTGGCTGATGCTGGTACTGCGGCTGTAGTGGTGGTGCCACAGTAAGGGGTAGAACCCAAGTGGAAGGATCTTCCCTGTCGATAGGAACTGGCAAGGGTAGAGGAATGTGCTGGCCACCACGGGAAATGAAGAAGTGCGAGTCGCCAACCCGAGAGAACATACCGGCTGCCTGAAGATATGGCATATCAATGAACTCAGTTTGCTTTTGGAGACGCGTGGCAAGGACTCGGTAGACCGGACCGTCTGTGGGAATCACACCATGGTAGATTGCGAGCCGAGTCACAAATCCACCAACAGAGATCATGCCGCCCTGAGTGGCATTTTCGCGGATGCTCAGAATGTGGTCGAACATGAAGGCGCCGACATGTGGAAGTGCCTCGGGCCTTGTGTGAGAATTGAGCATGGCATAGATGAAGAAGATCTCGTTCTCGCCCATGGTACCCACCGTCTCACCGCGCGCAAAGATGGTGAAGGCAAGAGCGCGCTGGATGTAGCGGAACACGGGGTGGCTGATTTGACTGGCCTTGTAGGTCCTCCTAGGTCCACCAATCAGCTGGCAAGCGAAGTCGTAGAAGCTCGTGTTCTCATCCCAATTAGGGACATCCGCTGCGTCAGGTCTGTCGGGGAACCCCATGATTCGGTTGACCTCATCCAGTGTGATGGAGTATTGCGTACCGTCCATGTAGTAGGTCGCCAGATTCTCGTTTTCCATGCCAAGAGTAGACAAAAATTCGTAAGTTAGGGTACGATAAGCTGGCATAGACAGGGTGCAATAGTCCCAAATACCAAGGGTAGACATGAGAGACTGGACCTCATCCAAAATACCTAACGATTGCAGGGTTGGTATATGGATATATTTGGGTTGCACTACCCTTTTGGACTTGAGAAGATCAAACTTGTCTCGGTCTGACTCATCTGCAAACCTAAGACCAAAATCAGGGCTATTGTTTTCGGGCCACCGATTTTCAGGTAAATTGGTCCAATCGGGCTGGTCTGGCATCTCTGTGTCATTGGACCTACTGGTATTACCGGCCCTGCCCCTATACTGTTTGGACCGTTTAGATGGTAAAAAATCATCATCATCGGCAGGTGCCTTACCCTTATTCCTTGTCCTTGGTGGCATGTTGGTTGAGTTGGTTCAATAATTCACAATTGGTACGATTCAAGCACAATTTGCAATTCGATTGATTCAAGTGAAAGTAAAGAGAGTTAGAGATACAACCGAATGTGTAATCAAACCAATTTGAAGTTGAGAGAAGCCCAAATGTCGAGTTGAACCTTCAAAATTTCAGAAAAATCACCAAGGAGGGGCTCCTGCGTGCTTGGTTGCGGGCCGCAAGAGGTCTGGTTGCGGGCCGCAAGAGGTGATGCGAAGAGAAAAGGCTCTCTGGTTGCTTTGCTGCGGGCCGCAATGGACGTGGTTGCGGGCCGCAAGAGGTGCGGTGGAAAAGATGCGGTGGAGGAAGGGTAGTGAGGCGGCCGCCTGGTGAAGGGTTGTGGCGGCGGTGGAGTCGTGCTGCGTCGGTGAAGGGTTTCGGTGAAGGGTGGTTACGGTCTCGGTGGAGGGTTAGGGTTTTGAGAGTGGTGGAGAGATGAGAGAAATGGTGGAGGGTTTGGGTTTTGCGGTGAGAGAGAGAGAGAGAGAGATGAAGGTTGCGGTTGAGAGAGAAAAGAAGGAGGGAGTTGGTACTGTTTCGGCGGAGAGAGAGAAGAGGAGTGGAGGAGTCGGAAGGAGAAGGAGGAAAAGAAAGAGGAGGGGGCGGCTTGGAGAGAAAGGAAAAAGGAGAGGAAAAGGCGCCTGTTGGCCTCCATTGCGGACCGCAATGAGTAGGGTTGCGGGCCGCAATGCACCTGAAAAAAAATTAAAAATTCGATTAAGTACTGGAAAAAACTTGTGGTCATTGCGGTCCGCAATTAAATGTGTTGCGGGCCGCAATAAAAATGAAAATATATATTTTTTTTTTTTGTTTTTGTTTTTTTTTTTGTTCTGTTTGCTTTGTTGCGGACCGCAGGAGGATTGATTGCGGGCCGCAAAATACAGAAAAATTTTAAATTAACCTATCTAAGTGCAAATTAATTCTAAAGTACGAAATTTAAATGTGCAAAAAGAAGTAAACTGCTTGGGTTGCCTCCCAAGAAGCGCTCGTTTAGCGTCTCGAGCTTGACCATTCTCCTCTTCTAGTTCGTTTGTGCATCGGTAAAGGAGATGCTTGTCTTCCCTTCAACCGGTTCTCCGTGATTGTACACCTTCAATCTCTGCCCATTCACTTTGAATGCTCCAGTTCGCTCGCTCCAAATTTCTATCGCCCCATGGTCAAACACACGTTGCACCTGAAACGGGCCACTCCACTTGGACTTGAGTTTACCTGCAAAGAGCTTAAAACGTGAATTGAACAATAAAACATAATCACCAATGTTAAACTCCCTTCGAATTATGTGCTTGTCATGCCATTTCTTCGTCTTCTCCTTGTAAATTTTGGCATTCTCATACGCGCTCAAACGGATCTCCTCAAGTTCATGCAAGTCGAGGATGCGCTTTTGGCCAGCTTGAAACATGTCGAAGTTAATAGACTTGATAGCCCAAAACGCCTTATGCTCCAATTCCACCGGCAAATGACATGGCTTGCCATAGACAAGCTTGAAAGGAGTCATGCCAATTGGTGTTTTGTAGGCCGTGCGGTATGCCCAAAGTGCATCATCTAGTCTCAAACTCCAGTCCTTTCGGTTTAGTCCAACAGCGGTTTGGAGAATGTGCTTGATCTCGCGGTTTGAGACTTCAACTTGACCACTTGTTTGCGGATGGTACGGAGTTGCGACTTTGTGATTTACACCATACTTCTCCATGAGACTTGCAAAAGATCGGTTGATGAAATGAGAGCCTCCATCACTAATTACCACCCTTGGAACACCGAACCTTGGAAAAATCACCTTTTGGAAAAGGCGTTTGACAGTCTTTGAATCGGCTTCGGGGCTTGGTATCGCTTCTACCCACTTTGAGACATAATCCACCGCCACAAGGATGTACTTGTTGTTGCATGAGCTCGGAAAGGGTCCCATAAAATCAATGCCCCATACATCGAATAATTCAACTTCTAGAATGCTTTGCTGAGGCATCTCATGTCGCTTGGTTATGTTACCCATCCTTTGGCACTTGTCGCAAGAGATAACAAACATCCTTGTATCCTTAAAAAGGGTTGGCCAAAAGAAACCGGCCTGTAGGACTTTGGCGGCAGTTTTGTTGGTTGAAGCATGTCCTCCGTAAGGCGATGAATGGCAGTGGTAGAGAATCGATTGTACCTCATCTTGTGGAATGCAGCGTCTGTGGATCCCATCAACACCAAGCTTGAAAAGGTATGGATCATCCCAAAAATAATGCTTGGCATCCGCAAAGAATTTCTTTCGGGATTGGTATGTGAGGTTGGGTGGTAGGGACCCGCATGCAAGAAAATTAGCAATATCAGCGAACCACGGGTATTCGGCCGTACTCACTTGGTAGAGCTGCTCATCGGCAAAAGAGTCATCTATTGGCAAGTCTTGGTTTGAAGGTTCAGCCACAATGCGTGAAAGGTGATCGGCTACTAGGTTTTCGGTGCCCTTCTTGTCCCTTATCTCAAGGTCAAACTCTTGGAGCAAGAGGATCCATCGGATGAGGCGCGGTTTTGCATCTTTCTTGGTAAGGAGGTAACGGACTGCCGCATGATCCGTGTAGACAATGACTTTAGAACCCACCAAATAAGGGCGAAACTTGTTGATGGCAAAGACCACCGCTAGTAACTCCTTTTCAGTTGTGGTGTAGTTGACTTGGGCCTCATCTAGCACTTTGCTTGCGTAGTAGATTGCATACGGCTTCTTGTCGACTCGCTGCCCCAATACCGCTCCAACTGCATAGTCACTTGCATCGCACATTATCTCAAATGGCTCGTTCCAATTCGGGGGTTGCAAGATAGGCGCTGAAATCAAAGCTTCTTTCAACCTATGAAAAGCATCTAGACAATCCTCATTAAAATCAAACGGGGCATCTTTAAGCAATAAATTGGTCAAAGGTTTGGCAATTTTAGAAAAATCTTTAATGAACCTTCGATAAAAACCGGCATGCCCTAAAATGCTTCTAACACCTTTCACATTGATTGGTGGAGGCAACTTTTCAATCACCTCAACTTTGGCTCGATCAACCTCTAACCCTTTTTCAGAAACAACGTGGCCCAAGACAACACCCTCTTGAACCATAAAATGGCATTTTTCCCAATTCAAAACAAGGCTAACCTCTTCACATCTTTGCAAAACTTTGGACAGGTTGGTCAAGCAATCATTAAAGGTTGTACCATAGACCGAAAAGTCATCCATAAAGACTTCCATGGATTTCTCAATCAGGTCTGAAAATATACCCATCATTGCCCTTTGAAAAGTGGCCGGTGCATTGCATAACCCAAAGGGCATCCTACGATATGCAAAGGTACCATATGGACAAGTAAAAGTGGTCTTTTCTTGGTCATCAGGATGTATTGGTATTTAAAAGAAACCACTATACCCATCTAAGTAACAAAAGAAAGAGTGCTTAGCTAGCCGTTCAAGCAATTGATCTATGAACGGGAGAGGAAAATGATCCTTGCGCGTGCCGGTATTGAGCTTTCGATAGTCGATGCACATGCGCCATCCCGTCACAAGTCGTGTTGCAATTGGCTCGCCATCCTTCCCTTCTATCACTGTTGTCCCTCCCTTCTTTGGCACCACATGGATTGGGCTCACCCATTTGCTATCGGAGATAGGGTAGATGATGCCGGCGTCAAGTAGCTTGTGTATCTCTTTGCGCACGACTTCGCTTAAGTTCGGGTTCAATCTCCGTTGGCTTTCAATGGTTGGTTTGTGTCCTTCTTCCATCAAGATCCGGTGCATGCAAATAGAAGGGTTGATTCCTTTGAGATCGTCTAGTGTGTATCCAATGGCCTTTCGGTGCATCCTCAATGTTTGCAGAAGTTGTGAGGTTTGGTCTTGGTTTAGAGATGCATTGACAATAACGGGATAGGTTTGGTTTGGGCCAAGGTATTCGTATCGTAAGGTCGAGGGCAATGGCTTTAGTTCAACCTTGGGTGCATCATCTGTGGTTTCGGCAAAGTTAGGAAGGGTCTCGGCGGTTGAGACTTGAAAAATCGGGCTTAGAATAGGTTCTTCGTCAATCTGGAAAGGTTTGTTGCGGGCCGCAAGAGGTTCATTGCGGGCCGCAATGAGCTCTGTTTGGTTCAGCTTCTCTGACTGAAGATGTTGCGGGCCGCAATAGGTTTCATTGCGGACCGCAATGGCTATGCGATTTTCATCCCTCTCTGGTTGAAGATGTTGCGGGCCGCAATAGATGTTGCTGCGGGCCGCAATAAGCTCTACAGAACTCGTTGTGTCAAGTTTTTCGCACTCCTGGTCCATCCAATACTCAAATGAGCCCTTCTCCATGTTGTTTGTGAGCTCTTCAACTATCAACCTGTCAAGTATCTCAACACTAAAAACACTTTGATCATTAGATGGATATCTCATGGATCTTTTGATATCGAATGTCAATTTTTCTTCACCAATGTTCATTGTGATAATTCCATCATGGACATAGATCACGGCTTTTGCTGTATTGAGAAATGGTCGACCTAACAAGAGTGGTGTATGAGTGTCCTCATCCATGTCTACCACAACAAAATCAATTGGTACAAAGAACTTTCCAATTTGAATTGGCAAGTCCTCCACCACCCCTAAAGGTAACTTAACCGATTGGTCTGCCAATTGAAGGGATATTCTAGTTGGCTTAAGTTCCCCAACGCCCAACCTATCATATACCGACTTAGGCATAAGACTCACACTTGCTCCTAGATCACAAAGTGCACGTTTGAATTGGACATTTCCTATAGAACATGGTATGGAAAATTTACCCGGATCATCCAACTTTTTGGGCAATTCATTCATTACCATTGCACTACCATTTGTGTCTAGGGATACCATTTGGACTTCTTCAAGTTTACGCCTGTTTGAAAGAATGTCTTTGAAAAATTTGGTGTAAACCGGCATTTGGGTCATTACCTCAGTCAATGGTAGGTTCACATTCAATTGTTTCAACAGTTCAAGGAATTTGGCAAATTGTTTGTCAGTTTTCTCATTCTTAAGTCTACCAGGAAAAGGAGCGTATTTGTGAGGAGGGATGTAGAGAGGTACCTGTGCACTTACCTTTGGCTGCTCATCATGAGATTGCTTTGCTGGTTCCGCATGGTCGCTTGGTGCAATTGGTGTAGTTTCCTTTGAGGCGAAATCCTCATGTGTGGAGATGTGCTCATCATTGCTTCGTGTCTCTTCACCTTGCGGTTGTACAAAGTCATCCTTTGGTACGGGTGGATCCTCATATTGCGTACCGCTGCGAAGCATGTGCCTAACCGCCTTGACATCCTTGGGATTGTTCTCGGGTTTTGGCGGAAGGGTGCCCGGTTGGCGAGAGAATTGTGTAGCTTGTTGTGCAACTTGGTTTTCAAGTAATTTGTTTTGAGTTGCCAACATGTCTACCTTTTTGGTCAGTTCATCAAACTTTTGATTTTGACTTGTCATGAAAGTCTCCATCATCAATTCGAGATTGGACTTTGGTTGTGCATTCGAACCATACCCTTGGTTACCATAACCTTGATTTGGTCTATTAAAGTTTGAGTTACCTTGGTTGTTTTGATTTCCTTGGGCTGGTTGGTCATTTTGTCTCCACGAAAAGTTTGGGTGATTTCTCCAACCGGGGTTGTAAGTATTGGAGTAAGGATTGTTATTTGGTTTGAAATTGCCTTGGTTGATTGCATTCACTTCCTCATAACTAACCTCATTACTTACACCACAGTTAATTGCTAGATGATCGGTACCACCACAAATTGAACAAGGGAGAGGAGAAGGATTGCTTACCGAGTTGACGCCCATTTGATCAATTTTGCGATTCAAGGCGGCAATTTCTGCAGCGAAATTTTGATTCGAATTCACCTCCTTCATTCCTCGCTGCAGGATGACCGGTGTCTCCCTAGGGTTGTGCCATTGGCTTTGGTTGAGAGCCATGTCATCCACCAGCTTGTATCCATCAATAGCCCCTTTATTCATGAGACTACCTCCAGCAGCTGCGTCTAGCATCCCCTTGTCCTGTGGTAGAAGGCTGTTGTAGAAGATTTGCAACAAATTCCACCCTTCGATACCATGGTGGGGACAGCATCTTTGCAGTTCTTGAAACCTCTCCCATGCCTCGCTCATGGTTTCTTCTCCCCTTTGTCGGAAATTGTGGATTTGATGGCGCAAGGAGTTTGTTTTGGATGGCGGGAAAAATTTGTTGAGAAAAGCATTTGCCACCTTAGGCCAAGTGTTCATGTTCTCGGGTCTTTGGCTCCTTATCCAACTTTTAGCCTTATCTGCAAGAGAAAAAGTGAAGGCCATAACTTTAAGATTTTCAGGAGAAACAGTTTGTACCTTAATTGTGCTGCAGATTTCTTCAAAATTGGCTAAGTGCTGTGTTGCATCTTCGTGGGGTAGACCATGGAACAGATGGCGCTGCACCATGCTAACCCATGCTGGCGGAATCTGGTATTCTTCAGCATTGATGGTGGGTGCCGTATACCCAAGGTGGATTTCCTCAGCCCTAGGTGCTGTAAAGTCTCTCAAGGGGCGATTGGCATCAGCCGCTTCGATGTTTTGTCTATCAGCGGCGGCTGCTCGCAATCGTTGAAGTTCATTGGCCATCTCATCCCGTTCCCTTTGAAGGTTTTCCAAACGAGCATTTTCATTCCCGGCCGACATGTCTAACCGGCGCGGATTTACACTCAGGAAAGGTCCTCTTGTTGGGTGTTTGTTCCGTCTCTCGTAGAAAATATGAGTTGATCCTCTCCTAGAAAACCACTCAACCAAATCTGTGGCTTCCGGGGTTGGAGGTTCTTCTGCCAGATTTCAACCTGCACGAGTGAGAGAGAAAAGAAAGCAAAAGAAAATTAAAAACAATTACTAACTAAATTACTTAGGTCTGAAATAATATTCTCCGTTGTCCCCGGCAACGGCGCCAAAAACTTGATGTGATTTCTGCAATACAAGTAATAAATCCTAATTTATACTCAATTCAGTTGCAAGTGTACAACCTAGTCAAGTAGTATTTAGGGATCGTCTCCACAGGGACAAGTCGGAATATATTTTCTAACCTAGCAATTCAATTTAGTAAAAGAAATAAAAAGGGTTTTGTTTGTTTGAGTGGTTGATTTGGTTTCGATTAAACTAAATTAAACTAAAGTCTTAAAGGAAAAATCTGATTTTTAACAAAGATGCGAGATTAGGGTTTCTTAGGGTTCCTATCCACTAATGTTATGACTAATTGGTTTACTAAATTTGTTCTTTTAATTATGAAGGCACAGTTTAGGGTTGTAGGTACAAAGTGATATTTCTATATTAATACCATCTTCAAATTAGAATAAACGTCACCTCTCGGTACTTGGCTATGCTAATCTAAAGTCATTAAGTTCTTACTGTCCTAATTAATCTAGAAAACCGTAATTCACCTCTCGGTACTTGGTACAGTTTGTCTAAACAATTGGGTAAAGCCCGTATAAGACAAGCGTCACCTCTCGGTACTTAGCCTATCAAATACCCTATTCTTTATGGTCAGGACTAAATATTCAATTTCTCAATTGCAAATACAAAATCCTAGGGTTTCATGTGATTTCGATTAAGTCTTCACAATCAATTAAAATAAAGAATAGATCATAATAAAGAACAAGAAGATACAAATTAAACCAACTAAATCATAACAAAAGTTTCAAGTACAGCCCTAATTAACCCTAGAAAATTCCTTAGCCAGACATGGCTAAAGCACAAATCAAAATAAAAAGAATAAAAGAGTTCCAAAGAGAGAAAATAATAAAACCGATTGAATCGTGATCTTTTCTTCTCCCTTCTTCTCTCTCCTTTTCTCTTCCTTTGTCTCTCTTCTTAAAATCAGAAATTAACTCTAAAAAAACGTAACTGTTCTGTTCTACAGGTTTCCTATTTATACCTCTCCAAAATATAAAACAAAATCCCTAAAAATAGCAAATTCGGGCTCTGAAACCGCCTTATTGCGGGCCGCAATAAGATCCTTACGGGCCGCAATGAGTGAAGGCGGTTGTTTCTCGCGCAAAGTCCAACTCTCTGAATGCTTCTCTGCGGGCCGCAATAAAATTCCTTGCGGGCCGCAAGAGGTCTGGAAAATGCTGTGCTGTTGATCTGCTCTCTGTTTGATAATGTTGCGGCCCGCAAGATGTGTCTTGCGGTCCGCAATGAATGTGACAGATCATCCTGGCTTGCCATAAATCGCCCGTTTTGCTCCATTAAGCTCCAAACACTTGATTACCTGTAAAATAAACATAACTAGGGCAGTAACTTGAACTTTTGGACATTTCTAACCTAATTAAACCTAATCTAATCAAAACTTGGCTTAATTTTCATAACAAACCCCCGGTTTCAATAGATATTATTACGGCTTATCAACGATACAAATACGGTTTCAATTTTAAAAGCGATATATATACAAATACGGATAATTACACATATTAATATTTTTGTTAATTTTTGAATATTTGTTTGTGCAAATACATATATTTATAAAAGTTTTGAATATTAGTTTGTGCGGACACGAATTATTTGTATCCTCATTATTTATCATTTGTTTTATGATTACGTTTAGAGAAAAAAAAATTGTTTATGGTATCTTTTGATTAAAATATATTATATTAATTATTAATTATTGTTAATGGAATATATACATAACAAGTTTAACACGAAGAAAATTATTTTATTCACCGTAAAGATCAAATATTCAAATTATATCCGTATTTAATGTTATTCTAATAAAAAAGCAATTTATTAAGTAATATGTTAATTTTGTTATAATATTTAAATTAGATATTCGAATTATATTTATATCAAGATCCGGAGAAAAATAAAACAAACGCAGATATGACAAATTCCGCCAAAAAAAAAAATTAGAAGGTAGATATATTGAGTATCATTAGGTTTAGGGAAAGGGGAATGGACTATGCTGCTTTTTCGACAGAAAAGTAGGGTTCTGCTTTTTCAGATCCAATTATTCAAAATTTTCTATTTTGCGTATCTCGATAAAAAAAAAATTCATGCACAAATCTCGATGAATTTGAATAGTTAGATTTGAAAAAACTAATTCCTGCTTTTCTATCTGAAAAGCAGCAGAGTCGGATTCTGGGAAGGGAGGAGAGCTTGATGTTTTAGTAAAATTTAAAACCGATAGGATCGCAATGTAGAGATTAGGTCAAAAGTGAGAGGGACAAGAGGTCAAGAGCCACTTTGCCTTTGGTCGGGACAAAGGATCGACGGCAGAGAGGAATGTTGTAAATCTTCCAATCATAGAGCGGTCAATAGTAGATTGCGAATGATTCTCGGCTTAACATTAATTACTGTAATAAAAAAAACAGATTTAGTAAGTTCCTGATCACTGTAAAACCATTTACATTTTACAGTCTCCAGCTAAAAACACTTGGAATCAGAGTAGGTCCCATGCCCATTGGACCTACCTTAGTTCGATGGGTGTGATGACCATTCGATCTGCATCAAGATTCGTGTGTTATGCATCAAAATACGTGCAAGTCTTATCAATTTGCATACACATAGATCTTGATGCTAATTGTACGGTCCTAGAGCTAATTGAACCTAAATGTAGGTCCGATGCCCATCGGACACTTTACCGGCGCCCGGGGTCGTAATCTATGATCCAACGCATACAACATCAAGGAGATCTTCTTCCATATCTTCTAAGGTAACAGCATATTACTGTGTAGATCCATATCATCCGATCATAATTCGAATTCCTATCGGACGGTTCCGATCTAAAAATAAAAATTATATTACCTCAGAGGATATGGACTCTTATACCTAACAAAATATCCCGAAGAATCACGGATTCGAAGTACAGTCTCCGTCAAATGTGGGACCAACAATTAGGTCACTTCAATTTTCTCACCGTTTGAAGGCCGAGGAACCTAATTCGTATCATAATTTCTTTGGATCTAAACCGTTAAAATAGAATCTGTACGATTCATCTCGGGCCGGATTGATCCGAATTCCGATCGGACGGTCCAAAAATAAACATAAATATTGACATAGATTCCTTCTTCGCTGAAAGCCTAAAACCCCCATAAAACCTAGACGCCACTAAGTCTTCAAAACCCTAGAAGCCCCCTTCTCTGTTCTTTCTATTAGAAGAGGCGAAAGCTAGCAACTCAGCCTCCACTTCCCCACTTCCGACGAAATCATAATGGTACCATCTCTCTCTCTCTCTCTCTCTCTATCGTGTTTGTTTTCTAATGTTTTGTGTTTAATTGTATCAATGAAATAAATATTTTTCTCGTTGGATGGTGATAAGTGATGAAATTTCGAAAAATTATTGCAGACTCAGGAGGCGGTGAATCCCAAGGCTTATCCTTTGGCTGATGCGCAGCTAACTATTACGATAATGGATCTAATTCAGAGCGCCGCCAATTTCAAGCAACTCAAGAAGGGGGCTAACGAAGGTAAATTTAATTTTACTGTTTTTAACCCGCAAATTCGCCTTATTTCTCTTTTGACATAGTCAAGCACCAAGAGGCTAACTGTTTATTTCCTAGATATCAACCCAAATTTGAGTCTCCAAATTAACTCTTTCTTTGTGTTTTGTTAATTTATGCAAAGAAACCAGGAAAAATTAAAAATTAAAACAGAAAAAAGAAAAGTGGTCGAGTTTGTACTGATTCGATACATAATTGTTACTGACTAATGATTCCTTTGTTATAATATGTAGCTACAAAGACACTAAATAGGGGAATAGCAGAGTTTGTTGTGATGGCAGCTGATACTGAGCCCCTGGAAATTCTTCTCCATCTCCCTTTGCTCGCTGAAGACAAGGTATATCGTTTTCTCATTATACGATCTTAGTGTCTGATTATCAAAGAAAGACTAAACTGAGGGCTGTATTGTTGCTTAGTATAGGGGTCATATAGTAAAAACCGATGGAAATCTTACAATTTTTTGTACACTTCCTGCAAAACAAATGGAATGGTGAGCATGGGGTTAGTTTTATATTATGGAATAAGGGCCTTTAGAAAAAAAATGTCTATAAAATAATGAGGTTTTTATATAATGTGATCCTGATTAGAATTGTACAAGTGATACTTTGAGATTTTGTGGTATACAGAATCACCCTTTTTGTATTTTTTAGCCATTTGTTTATTCATCACATATGCTTTGCCTTAGTGGCACAGAGTGTTCATACTATGTTGTTAATATATCGTAATACATGAACGGAATTTCTGATTTCATTACTTATGAAATTTTATGTGTTATTGGTCAGAACGTGCCATATGTATTTGTACCATCAAAACAATCCCTTGGTCGGGCTTGTGGTGTGACAAGGCCTGTTATTGCATGCTCTGTTACCAGCAATGATGCTAGCCAGATCAAAGGTCAAATCCAGCAAATCAAGGTAAATATTAACCCTTTCATGTCTTATTTTGAAGAATTGTTTTCGTTCTTAGTACATGTATTATTAAATCCACATGAAAATTTCAAAGACTGGGCTAGAGTATCTTCTGGTCCTTCCTGGTACATGTAATTCTGTTGTGGTTGTTACTATATTTTGTTGTGGGTAATTTTAAATTCTGGTTTCTTCTGGAGGTGTTTCTTTTTTTGTTGTGGGAAATATTAAATGTTGGTTTTTACAGCCGGGGAAGGGGGGTGTCTGATGTTTTTTAGAAAAAAGATAGAAAACAATACATATTGATCAGAAAGAGCATGTAGATATGAACCATCTCTGATGGAACTCTGGAACTTGTGGGCTACACAAGGGGAGAGTAATTGTTTTTCTTAATTAAGAATGCATCTTCGTGTACTTGTATATAAAACACATTGTTTTCTATTTTGTTGATCGAACACTAAACATTTTTGGTACTTGCAACTAGTTCGTGGCCTTCAAATTAGCATAATATTGGTAATATGGAGTACTATGTAGTACTGATGTTTTGCCTTGCCTCTACGGAATTCTTTCCCAAATGATTAAAGACCAAAATTAACAAGTAAACAAGAGTGCAATTTATGAATTTACTAAACTTTGCTTGTTGATATAGTGAAGAGTTAGAAGAAAATGTTGACGGTATTGTTCAATATCACTATATGATACCTTTTTTTATCTTTTCCAGGATGCTATAGAGAAGCTTCTAATATGAGTTTTGCATCGAAGCCCCTTTTCAGCATGATGGGCCTCAGAGAGAGGCTTGGACTGATATGTAATGCGAATGGGCATTGTTTATTAGTTTAGTCTCAAGTTTGCCATAATTGATTTAGTATGATTTTTACCAGTGTGAGATTGCAATCCTTGTTATGCATTGTTATTTGTGTGGTGGGAGTACATTTAAGAGATTCCCTTATTAAACTGTTGAATTTCTAGTGGTCTGCTGCTTATGCTATTCTTATGCTATGTTTTTCTTATGAATTTCTACTTAATCTGCTTGTGTGCAACTTTTGACCGGTAGTCAGAGACTAAGAGGTGTTATGTTTTCTTGAGAAATTACTTGTTCGAAATACTAGATAAGAATCCTGGTAATTGGTTTGACTTTGTTTATAATAGCCTGATGTACCGGCCAATATTCTCACCACAACTGTTCTATGTTTTGATCTGAGCTCTCTTTACAATTAATCTTGAATTCCTCACGTGAAAAACCTCTCTAAACCAGTTATTAGTCTTTGCAAAACATACAATCATGCTAGTGTTGAAAGTGTTGCATATTTTTTTGCGTGTGATAATAAATTTGGAGAAGATGAACAAACATACACAAAACGTTCCTCTAATATCGCAATATCGGGTATTTTCATTAGGCTTCTAAAACTGTGAAAATACGGATTATGGTCGCCGAACATTTCAAGTTATCTAATTCAATAAAAATGAAAGAAAATTTAAGGTAAAGGCGGTGATGTACCACTAATTTCAGATTGTAAATGCTTCTTACCAGATTGGTTGAGTTGTTCACTGTTATAAAACCAAACACTACAGTTTTGGGATTGGGCCGAATTTGAAAACTATTAACTATTAAAAGAGGCCAAGACACTGTGGTTCATCACATCACAACTATCTACTGGGCTTCATCTCCTTAAGGCAAAAAAATTGTCCCTGGCCAATAGGTGGCCGAATGAAACGAAGGCACCACACCATGCACGTGTCTACTGCAGCTCAAATGACTGCACACGTGGCATTTCTACATACTTCCAGTCCTAACCGCCTTTATCCAAACGAGTAATATAAATCAGGCAAATGAATTGAAGTGAAGAGTACAGTATTACAGTATAAACTATAAACGCTTCTTTTACCCATTTCTGCACTGTTAAATGTCTGTGAGAGTTCTTGGTGGAATTGGCCGACCAGCACTGCAATTGAAACCGTACAGAGCAGCACACAGAAGATACAATCGCGCGGCTCCATCGCCATCGCCATCGCCGGGAGAGAGAGAAGGGGAATTAAAGATGGATAAAGAGAAGGAGACAAGGCCCCCTGCCGACCACCACCACGACCAGACCAAAACCCATGTGTACTTATCTCAATTATCATAGTGTTTGGTTGTTTTTCCTAATTTTGTTCGAGCTTTTCTGACAATTCATTTTTGTTCTTTCAACTTTTTTTTTTTTTTTATAATAATTAGAGATGTGATGACGGATTCGTTCGGAGAGGGGTACAGCACGAGATCGGACGAGGAAGGATTTGGATGTATCTATGGAGGCAATGATCCTGATATCAACCCTGGAAGTCATGTAAACCATCCAGGTGTGATTCTAGTTCTTTGGTTCTTATCTGACTTTTTTTGAGGAAATAAATTGAATTTCTTTATTGAAACCTTGTCAATAACTAAATTAAATGACCTGAGCTATAAATTTGTGTTTGTAGAGTACGACAAATCACAAGGATCTGAAGTGAAGGAGAAGGAGAAGGCTCGTAATCATGAGCATGGTGCTCCTCATACTAAGGCTCAATAGAATTAGTATCAGCTACGTTTGTCGTTTCAGCTGTGTTTTTTTTTTTTTTTTTTAAGAAAGTGTTTTTAATAGACCTACACTAGAATGTTCCAGGTCTACAGAGAATGATCAAAGTCAAAGTCAAACTGAAGCAATGGTTAGTTAGGCAGTTAGAAATAAACAGTGAGCTGTTGTGTATGTTGTACTGAGTTCTCTCTATATATAGAAGAGAATACACTTTGTAAAAGATCTTAAATCTGAATTCTATCTTCTTTCTATCGTTTCTATTCTCTCAGAGTTTTTGTTTTTTTTTTTTTTTTTTTATTTAGCTAAGGCGTTTTCTAGAAGTTGAACGTCAGGGTTTGCGATTGGTTTTCTTTGCTTTTTTTTTTTTCCCCCTTTCTTTAGTTGCGCACTTATATGTATTGAACTTCGAGGACTTATTACACTTGTATGTATCAGTTGTACAGCAAATGGGGGTTTTTGTCTGAAGGCTCGAGGAGAACTGTTATCTCCTCCCAATTTTGTTTGTGGTCGTCTATAATACTTAAAAAAAAAAAAGAAAAAAAAGAATTTCACATGTAGGGTGGCAAAAAAGTTCGTGGCTCGATTGACTCGCTGACTCGCTAACCGTTTATTTTTTTAACGAGCTCGTTACTGGATCGAGTTGTTAACGAGTCATCTTGCCACTACTTCAGAATTCAGAATTAACGATAACGAGTTTAAGTTTGGGGCCTAGCTTGCTCGTCAGCTCGCGAGCTAGCTCGGCTCGCATCAATTTGTGAATTTTTGCATTTTATTGTCTAACTCGATCTAGCTTGATTCAGCTCGGTCAAAACAAGATTCAGCGGGCCAGCTCGTTAACTTGCGAGCTAGCTCGGGCTGACTCGTCACGATTTCAAGCTGAAGTTTTAGTTCGGATATTCTAGAGTTAGAGCTCGGTCCAGAATTAACAAGCTGACAAACTTGGTACAGTAACAAAGATTATTTTTAGGATGTAGTTTGAATGTTATTCTTCTTTAACTTTGAGACTACCAATATAGTTTGAATGTTGAGAAATAAAGAATGAGCTTGAGCTGAATTTGACCTTTCGCAAAAGTAAAAAGCACAGCTGGATTTGCCCTTTGAGAAGTAAAAGTGACTAGCGGATTCGGATTTTGGGGATCTTAATACCCGCTCTAGCTCTACTCCGGATATTTACCAGATATTCGCTCCGTTTCGGTTTAAGAAAATTTATCCGAATCCGTATCCGCTACTGTTTCTCACTCTTCCAAAATTATCCGGATCCGTATCCGCCTATTATCCGATCTGTTTAATTCGGATACGAATAGCAACCGGATTCGAAACTTGTTAAATTATTATTTTAATCAAGCACTTGTTTTATTAGTTTATTCGTGTAAATAATGTGAGGCCTTAATTTTGTATATTAGTTATGCTACATACATTACATTACTAGCTTTGTATTATTCGTAATTCAACAAAGTACAATATGTTGTCAGTACTTACAAATAAAATATGTTATCAATATTTTTTGTCCTCAATCTAAATAGATATGTCGTGTAATATGAAACAAATGTGTAGAAGATAATGTAGATAAGACAAACTAAATAGAACATGGCGAAATATAGACATCATGAATCATGATGTCGTACTTGATTTTGATGTTGTGCATCATAATATCACTAGCGAACCATAAGTTGCGAAACGAGTTTTTTATGGATATAAATTATTATTAAATAATAGAATAATTATATCCATTCCGGCACTCCAATTCCTTGTCTGTCTCTGCAGCTACAGTGCAGCTACAGTGCAGCTACAGTAAAGAAATGCTATATTATGGTTATCATAATTATATGGTCTTATTTTTCAGTTCATGCACTTGTCACCGCGTCAACATTTATAGGTATAAATTCATGAGAATTAAGAAATTAATACTTGCATCTGTAACTTGATATGATTATCTCCTTTTTCAGTCCCTCAATGGTCCATGCGTCAACGTTCCTCTAATGAAGTAGCGGGGACCTCATATCCCCACATCAATCTTCCTATAACAAAAATAATTGATCTCATAACTATAAATACTTCAGTACATAGGTATCAATACTTATAAAAAAAGATATTAATATTTTAATGTGTAACTTGATGATCAAACGTCTGAAGATTAAACTTTGTACAATGTATATACATATAAATACTTCAGTGCATACGTATAAATAATTTTAATACTTGATATTAATATTTTCAGACGTCATCCAGCGCCATATGTAAAAAAATATTATGTATTGTGGTCTCCCCATATAGTTATAAGTTATAACAATATTGATATTTGTAGAAACGTGTATGGTCCCCCTGTCCCCCAATTTAGTTTTGAGTCAGTATTAATGTTGCGGAGACAGTTTGGGAGATTTGGTTGGGTAGACAATTATTTACGTTAAAATAGTTTCATGGATAGTTATAAATACTTTCGTTCATAGGTATTAATACTTTAAAAATTGTGCGGAGAAGATACGGATTATATAAGAAAATTGTGCGGGAACGGTCCTCTCAAATTAGTTATAGAAGTTATGTGCGGAGACAGAGGTGCGGGGACAATTATCAGTGTTCTAAATAATATGGGGAAATATAAAGAATGGCTGGAAAGTTTTTATGAAATAGATAGATCTGATTTTTTTTGTTTTTTTCGGATCAAAGTGTTTATTATATTTCAGAAGGAATTTCGACTACTATCAGGAAAAAAAAATGAAATCCAGCCACTCTTTCAATTTTTTGTTTATACATGCCATCGTAAAAACTCAGGTACTGTACCTGTTTTTTTTTATTATTTAATAATAATTTCTATAAATAAAAAATTATCCTAGGATATAGTCGATCTGGGCTTTGGGCCTTGAACATATGGGCCGAATCCAGTCTGGTAAGGGTTCAAAAATTTTAATCCGCTGTGGATTCGCACTTGGTCACGGGTAATGTCGCGATCTAATCGTTCCTTTTTTTTTTAAGGTCAGATGACAGCAAGAAGTCCACTGACAATATATGATCTGATCGTTCTTATTCAAATACGGAGAATTAATAGATTCCAAGAGGAAATGGAAAAATCATTGCCGCATGCAATTATTGTTATTATCTTCAGTACAGAGGGCAGCATGATAAATGGCCATTTAGATATTGTTGGATTTATTATCAACCTCGTTAGATTTAATGTTAATATATTGAGAATATATGTAATTTAATTATAAACTGTTTACTATCATATATGATTGTCAATTAAAGTGATCAAATAAAGTAATAGACAATCAGTATATTCATCAAGATATAATTTATAAATGTGTAGAACAATTTAGGCACAGATCAAATCATTGATGAACTGATTCTAATATTTGCAATTATGAAAACCAATTCTCTAGAGGTTTGGGGCACGGATTTCGATACAGTCGCACGGATTTCGATGTGGCCTCATGATTTTTGATACAGTTGCAAAAAATACCTTTTTTAAGTTAGCATAAGGCCAGAAAGTCGGTTCTGAGTTAGGATTTGGCAATATGCCAACTCCCATCCCTATATTCAAGGCACAAGAGACATACTGAAAATTATATATTTGAATAGCCGTTCTAGACAGATTTGTAAGCCTTCTTTTTCTCTTCCTCCATCAAAGAATAGAGATAAGAGATCCATTAGAAAATAGTGGAAGGGATATCTCAAGGGTCAGTCTTGTAGCTTTGGAAGGCTTCATCCTACCACTTAGAAGGCCACTGATGCTTCAACTTCTACATCGACACGAAGGTTTCCTTGCTGCTGTCCCACAAATGCGTCAACCACTTTTGAGTAAAGCTTTGCTTAAACACGCTAATGGAATCAGGTATTGCGTCTGCTATTTAAGAGTTGATGATTTTTTGTATAATGACCATTTTGGCATAGATAGATCAATAGTGGCATATTAAATTCAATTGAAGTGTTTATGTGACCGAATAATAATAAAGTCTCAACAGTAACACGTATGGCTTCCGATCTAAAATTGCAAAAGATTAAATTTTAATTATTTTGTGAGGCGGATTTAGGAGCAGAACGAACGTTGGATGCTAAATTAGCGCTGCGGTGATTCTCAATCAACATCTCATGAATTATTATAAAGTAGCAAGTGGCAACTAATTAAAAAATAATTTATTTAATTGGTTAATTCGCAACTCGAGCTCGAGGATTGATTATGGATATAGATAAGATTTATGTTGATGCGATCATAAAGTAATCTGATGCGCTCATGCGATCCATTCTATTGGTGCGCGTATTAAGGATGCGTTTTGATACTAGAGAGTAGAGAGTAGAGACTATATTGGTCAAATCAGACGGTTGTTACCATCCAATTAGATTTTCATTTTATTTAGAAATAAAAAAAATACTTTTCTACTGGAACAGAAAGGAATGTATGGGATTTTCGAAAAATAGATTCTACCGATCTATTGGTGCAGTGTAAGAGATAAGTGATGCGGTGTATTTTCGGGTCCGGATCCCCTAAAGTAACTCAATTTTTAGATTTTGGATCGGGACCGTCCGAATCAAATCTGTCGCTCGAGATCGCTTCGGAATTCGAACTCGTCTCTCGGGATGCGTGCGCTCCACTTTAGTTGGATGATCACGGATTCAAATCAGACGGTCCTGATCCAAAACTCAATTTTTGAATTACTTCACTGAATCTGAATTCAAACCAATGGCCGAGTAAAAAAAATGATCACGCCAAATCAATAATGCAGTGTAAGTCGCTGTACAAACTTACACTGCACCATTGATCTATTTTTCGAAAATTCCATTACCTCTTTTTCTTTTCAGTAAGAAATAATTTTTATTTCTAAATAAAAAAACTTCAATTTATCTTCATTCCTATATTAAACACGTAGATGTCTACGTGTAGAAGTCTAGATTTATTTAGACACGTACTCGCCACATGCGAATTTTATTATCTTTCTGATTGTTTCTGATTTTTTCTGATTTCTTTATATTTTTTAAATGTCATTTATGGAACTTTTGAATTGATTGATAATTGATTAGTCATGTTTTTTTATTTCTTTCTATTATTTTACAAAGGTTTAAATAGCGTTTATCGCGTCATAGCGGAACGGTTAAAAAAACAGTGCTATCATATTACGCCAATAGCGCTATAACTTTTATGGTCCGAAAACACTATAACGGCACTATATGCTATAACATGTTATTTAGAACTTTGATTTTTTATATCATTTAAGAAATGTTATTTGTCATCTAATATGTCATTTTGTTTGTGATTTTTTTATAAAATTATGTTAGAAAAAAAAAATGTCAATATATATTTAAATATATCATTTAAAAAATATTTTTTATGTATAGATGTTATTTAAATATGTCAATTATGTTTGAATTTTGCATGGTTATTTATGTATATATATTTAAATTCTTTATTTTAATCACATTTTCAGATCGGATGACACTATTTTTTGGTAACATCGGATGATACTGTGCATTTCTGAAGTTTTCAAAGTTTCAAACAGTCGATTCAAACTGTTCAATATGTTGGATATATTAAAATGTGTTTGCAGATCAAATTTTACATTTTTTTGATTTTTTTTACTATTTATTAAGTATTTTACAAAATCGATGTTTTCACACCATTGAATTTTTGTACCTATCTTAATAAATAGTAAACAAATTAAAAAAAATGTAAAATTTGATCTGCAAACACATTTTAATATATCCATCATATTGAACAGTTTAGATCGACTTTTAGACTTTGAAAATGTAGAGTGTCATCCGATCCCTCCTCATATAATAATATAAGAGAAATAAAATTAAAGATAATAGTTTAAGTTTACGAAACTATTTTCTATAAAAAGAATCAAAATCTAATTGAGGTGAGTAAACAAATGGAGGATTTCTGGAATTGGGAATCCAGGCAACTTATGATTGATTAATATAGAAGCCCGGTATAATTATAAAAAAAAAAAAATTGGGTCAAAGGCACGCAATGCGAAGTTCATTTTGAAGAGTAGCACCACTTGCCGAATTTTTTATTTATACCCAAAAAATAATAGAAATTTCAAAAAATATCCATTTTAGCTTGAAAATTCGAAAAATACCCAAACCGGAAAATTTTTTTCCGGATTTGGCCTCTAAATCCGGAAAAAAAATTTCCGGAAATTGAACTCCAAATCCGGAAAATTTTTTTCCGGTTTTAACATTTTTTTTTTTTTTTTTTTTTTTTTTTTTAGAGTTTCCGGAAAAAATTTTTCCGGATTTAACTTTTTTTTTTTTTTTTTTTTTTTTTTTAGTGTTTCCGGAAATTTTTTTTCCGGATTTAACAATTTTTTTTTTTTTTTTTTTTTTTTTTTTTAGAGATTCCGGATAAAAAAATTTAACTTAACAAATTTTTTTTTTTTTTTTGTAAGAGAAAAATAGCTAAAATACTAAAATCTAACGCTAAAAAATCGAATTGTTTTTTTAAATATTTGTTTCATTAATTTAAAAAAATTCAAAATGATGTAGAATAATTTAGAAATTATCAAAATAGCTAAAATACTGAAATCTAACACTAAAAAATCGAATTGTTTTTTTAAATATTTGCTAGATTACATTTTTTTATATATAATTAGCATATTTATACTAAAACAAGCCAAATTACTTGATTTATGCTGAATTACACTAAATTACAATAATTATGTAGAATTATGCTAGAATACGGTAAAGTACGCTAAATTACGTACGAATAGGGATAATATCTTCACTCAGAAGGCGAAAAACGACGACGAAACTTCAAACGGCCATAAAACGGCGCTCGAGTGTCCGATTTCAGCAAATGACCACTTTTCGGAAAGCTTGCGAAAATGCGCATGCGTCCGGACTAGCTTTGCCAGTTTTCCAAATTCAGAATCGCCAAAAAACAAATAGAAGAGCCTCAAAACTTCAGTTGAAGTTTCCGATTAAGATTTTCATTTCTATTATTCAATCTACGTAGCTCAGTAAATTAGTTATGTAATTAACTTTTAGAACACCAAATTTTATTATTTTTGGAATTTTTTTTACTATTTTTATGATTTATGAAAGATGCCACAAAATAAGTCCCATTTATACGTAATTTAGCGTAATTTATCGTATTTTAGTAAATTTACCGTATTTTAGCACAAAATCGGCCCTATTCGTAGTAAAAAAACAATTCGATTTTTTAGTATTTCTACACCATTTTGAAATTTTTTAAATTAATGAAACAAATATTTAAAAAAACAATTCGATTTTTTAGCGTTAGATTTTAGTATTTTAGCTATTTTTCTCTTAAAAAAAAAAAAAAAAAAATTTGTTAAGTTAAATTTTTTATCCGGAATCTCTAAAAAAAAAAAAAAAAAAAAAAAAAAAAAATTGTTAAATCCGGAAAATTTTTTTCCGGAAACACTAAAAAAAAAAAAAAAAAAAAAAAAAAAAAGTTAAATCCGGAAAAAAATTTTCCGGAAACTCTAAAAAAAAAAAAAAAAAAAAAAAAAATGTTAAAACCGGAAATTTTTTTTCCGGATTTGGAGTTCAATTTCCGGAAAAAATTTTTCCGGATTTAGAGGCCAAATCCGGAAAAAAATTTTCCGGTTTGGGTATTTTTCGAATTTTCAAGCTAACATGGATATTTTTTGAAATTTCTATTATTTTTTGGGTATAAATAAAAAATTCGGCACCACTTGCGATGATGCACGACGCTGGATGCGGAGACCCGAGCAAGGTGTACCTCTTACTATATACTAACCATGCAAACTTCAAAACAAATTAAAAATAAAATAACAACTGCTGTGAATCATGATTGTGATTGATCTCTGAAATCGATTATACTAATAAATAATACTATTCCATAGTAATTTCCGAGCATTAGAGCACGTATAGTTGATTTTGAACACCACACCTACGTGTAAGCCACTATTTCTGGTATGTGCAATTAACTAGTGTTTTAGACGCAATCCTCATTTTATAGTAGAGGGATGTTTCGGTGGACATAAGGACCTATTTGTAAAATGAACATATTTTCATTTTTAAAGTTCAAACAGTCGATCCGACAGTTCAACATTATCTCCATATTAAAATGTACTTGGAGGTCAAATTTTACATTTTTTTGAATTTTTTTACTATTTATTAAGATGGTTACAAAATCGTTGTTTTCAGACCATTGAAAAACAGCGATTTTGTAACCATCTTAATAAATAGTAAAAAAATTCAAAAAAATGTAAAATTTGACCTCCAAGTACATTTTAATATGGAGATAATGTTGAACGGTCGGATCGACTGTTTGAACTTTGAAAATGAAAATATGTTCATTTTACAAATAGATCCTTATGTCCACCGAAGCAAATGCCTTTATAGTATTACTAAAATGAGATAGGAGTAGGTCCGATGGGCATCGGACCTACTTTTAGATTCAATTAACTCTAGCACCGTACGATTAGCATTAAATCTGTGCGCACAGAAATTGATATAGACTTGCACGGATTTTGATGTAGAGTTCACAAATCTTGATACTGATCGAATGGTCATCACACTCATCAAACCAAAGTAGATTCCATGGGCATCGGACCTACTCTCAATTCTACTAAAATTAGGTGAGAATATCAATTTATTTATAATCTTGATTCTCAAGCTACAAGGAGTGGGTAACAGTACACCCATGCATCAGTGTACAATTTAATTATCCATATAAAATTTGAACTATTGGATTTACGAGATCATTTAAGATGCTATGAAAGATCGAGGTGATTGGACTTGAAATTTGTGCCATGGCCAATAAAGTAATGTTTTATTTTGAAGAGAATATTGGAATCATTCCTCTAATCCTCGTCCTCCGACATTTTTATTAATATTCAAAGTTAACTACAAATTAATAAATATACCCAACATTAGTGATAATTTATAAAAATATCTATAATAGCCAAAAAATGGCTGGTTTTAATTTTTTTCGGTACCGGCCATTTTATGGCCGATACTAATTTTTTTTTTTTAGAGACACTATGAATAGCAAGATGCTGAAATTTAACACTAAAAATTTGAATTTTTTTAAATATTTGTTAGATTATTATTTTTATATATAATTAGCATATTTATACTAAAATACGCTAAATTACTTTAAATTATGTTAAATTACACTGAATTACACTAAATTATGCTAAATTACGCTAAATTACTTGAGATTTTATATGAGAAAACATTGTTGATTTTCAAACTATACTTTCAAAATAAATATTTAATGTTCTTATATTAAAAATATAACAATGATTGATGACAACAAAATAATATATTGTGTAAAAATGTGAAAATGCCAAAAAAAGTAGTACACAACCTCTAATTTGTTTTTTTAATATATCTAATATAATAACATCGTCAAATTATTAACATTTAGTTCTCATTCAATTTGAACTTAATAACTACACATGCAAGATGTTTTTACACATCATAGCCAATAAAACATTATTCTCCTCACAGATGAGACCACAGAAAACAGCATCCTTTCGCCCATTTATTTTATATAAACTGTGGTTGACATTTGAAATTAATTACTTGCAAAAATTTCTTTTTGAGAAACTTAAATGGCATTTAATTATTTGATGCTTAACAAACTGTGTATGATATCTTTGGACCACAGATTTGTCTCATTTATTTATTTCTTCTTAAATAACACAAGCAATAGCCGTGATTTTTATTGATATATCCATTATTAATTATAAAATAATAAAAATGTCCAGCTTAGCTCGGTATTTTTAAAATGCCCAGCTCGGCCATTAAATGGCCGGTTGAGAATAAAAATGAGGACGACCATTAAATGGCCGGTTGTGACTTTTTTTTTTGAAATATTGGATAGATTACTTCTTTTGATGTATAATTAGCATAATTATATTACTAAATTACTTGAAATTATGTTAAATTACGCTAAATTAAGCTAATTTAACTTAAAATAACGCTAAATTACGATAAACTACGCTAAATCACGCTAATTACGCTAAACTACGCAAAATTAGGCCGATTTTGTGCCATCTTTCATAAATCATAAAAAATAGTAAAAAATTCCAAAAATTCCAAAAATAGTAAGAATTGGTATTCTGCAAGTTCAGTATATAACCAATTTACTGAGCTACTTAGATCGAATAAAAGAAATGAATATCTTAATCGGAAACTTCAACTCAAGTTTTGAGGCTCTTCCCTTTGTTTTTTGGCAATTCTGAATTTTAAAAAATGGAAAATCAATCACTAATGCATGCATTTTTCCGCAAGTTTTCCGAAAAGTGGTCATTTGCTGAAATCGGACATTCGAGCGCCGCTTTGTGGCCGTTTGAAGTTTTGTCGTCGTTTTTCGCCTCTCTTAGTGTATTTTAGCGTATTTTAATGTAATTTAATATAATTTCAAGTAATGTAGTGTATTTTAGTATAATTATGCTAATTATACATCAAAAGAAGTAATCTACCAAATATTTTTTTTAAAAAGTCTCAACCAGTCATTTAATGGCGGTTCTCATTTTTATCCTCAACCGGCCATTTAATGGCCGATCTGGATATTTTTAAAAATACCCAGCTAATTAATAGTTTGTAATTAATTTTGGATATTAATAAAATCCACGGAGCAATAGTCTATTGTTTGACCATAGTAGCCGCCAAGGTGATGACAAAACTAATATATCTGTGGGTAATTAAAAAATATATTTCAATAGTCAATAGTTGCCCAAAAATCTTGATTAATAACTGCTGCCTAGACATTTGATTTTATATTATCTCTGGACAAATTAAAGCTTCTAAATTATTATGTGAAATCAAGGTCAACTAAGGAGAATCAGGGAGGGAGGAAATGCATGCAATGTAGAATTAAGATTAGATAGCTTTTTCTTTCCTTTTTTAACTGAACAACATTATATTATTGAGATCTAAATAATTAAATGTGTCATTGACAGCTAGAACTAAACATAAAACTGCTATTTGACACCACCTTTTACTGACCAACCTATCATCAGCTCCATAAGGGGAATTTCACGTATACCCCTCAAAAACTTTAAAATTATGTATTTCTCCTTCTAAACTTTAAAAACTTACAAATATATGCATTTTATTGTCTGTTATATTAAAACTCATTTTAAATTTACAAAATACCCATTTTACAATTTATTAAAAGTATAAAATGCCCATCCGACTTTTGAGTCTGATGGGTTCCTCTACCATATGATACACTTTAAGATCCGTGCACACTAGATCAACACGAATCTTGAAGCGAACAAGCACAAATATTGAAGCAACATGCATGGAACTTAAAGCAGATAAGACGGTAGAGGAACCCATCAGACTCAAATTTGAGCCCGATGTACGTCAGATGTAACTCGTTCCCATACTTAAATATCACCGTGTATACGTCATAAGTAAAAAAAATGAACTATTTGCCCTCGAAAACTGATCAAATATAAGAGCGACATTTTCCTTGAACAAACTACAATTTTTTTATGTTTTCAATAAAGGGTAAAATGGGTATTTTATAAATTTAAAATGAGTTTTAATATAAAAGATATAAAATAGATAAATTTGTGAGTTTTTAAAGTTTAGAGAGGGGGAATACGCAATTTTGATAGTTTTGAGGGGTATACGTGAAATCCCCCCTCAATATAATTATATTAATTTAAATCCTTGTTTGAATTAATACAAATGTGCTAACTAATACAGTTATGTTAAACCTAACTGATTTTATTATTGCTATTAATGTATAAACTCTATTGATAGCAATATGATATGTTAAATCAACTTAGTTAATAAATAATATAATAGCATCACGGGGTTATTCTAAATAATATTAATTTTATACATTTTTAAGTAATGCATCCATATTTCTGAAAGAACTTATTCAAAATTATGTAATTTTTCTAGTTAACCTAATTTGTTTGATTACTTCAATTAGTACATTTTATTGATTAAAACAATACTATTAACCTAATCAGTCCAATTAAAATAATTTCATTATGTTAACTGATACAATAGGTTTTAAGCAAGGTTCTAAATACCGGAGCTATAGCGCCGCTATAGCATTTTTGGACCATAGAAGCTATGACGCTATTGCCGTGCAGTCCATGATAAGGTTCTAAATAGCGCGCTATAGCGTTTTTTCAGCCGTTCCGCTATGACGCGATAAAAGCTATTTAAACCTTTGATTTTAAATTTAAATATCAATTTAGCCCTAATTATCACTTTCATATTTAATTTTTGAGTAATCCTACATCCTTATTCCTAGAAACTTTGTTGAACATATGATGGCTGGTGTCTAGTTTTGGGCACCGAAGCACAATTCTCTCTCCTTTTGAAAAGCGAATTAGTATAATTGAGGTTAGCACACAGGTAACAGAGCCAACACGCCAATTCATCACAAAAATTAAATCACGAGTCAACTCTAGAGATATCAAGTCCGCCTTTCCTTCCTCTTCACTTGAATTGAATCTCTTCCCCATTTCCAACTAATATTTTCATATTTTTATCCCCCACCTGTTCCTCTCTTTTTCTCTCTCCGCATCATCCCCATACGCCGGTGCTCGTTAATCGAGCCGAGCATCCATTTAAAACCCCTCCTGATCTCTCTTTTCATGGCTCAAACCAAGTTCAACAGTAGAGATATAGATAGCGATACCGACAGCGATAGCAACAGCAGCAGCAGAAGTGGAAATCTACAGTTCGTCGGAAGCGATTCTACGAAGAAAACAACACGGCGCAGATCAACAAGCCATCATCTACTGATGGATGCCATAGAGGGATCGGAGGAAGAGAAGGTGCCGCTGCCGGACTACGAAAGGCTCTCTCAGTCAATGCGACTTCCCGAGGATATGGTACAGGAAACTGAGAAATCCTTGACGCACTCGCAGTCGCATGTGCAGAAACCGATTGGAAGGAAGTTGATTGATAAGGTGTTCAAAAGGGATGGAGAGAAGGAAAAGGAGAAAGAGAAAGAGAAAGAAGGAGATGGCGATGGCGATAGTACTCCCGTAAACAAAGAGAAGAAGGAGAAGAAGAAGAAGTCGTCTTGGTTGCCAGACCCTGAGAAACGCTGGCCCATCCAAGGTTGGTCATAGACAGAGACAGATGTCGCCATGTCGGGTGAATGCACGCGTTTTTGATCGGTTCAGGTTGTGGTTAATGTTGTGGAAGGAGAAAGGAGAGTGGGGTTCATCGTATTTAATAAGAATATAAGATTAATGTTTCCCGTTTATGTTTGCTTCTTCTTCTTCTTTTTTCTAATGTAATTAACTTTAACGGTTTACTTGCTTGGTTTCCGATCTGAAAGTCGTATTCATATTTAGCTAAGCTTCAAACAATAGAATTAAGGAAGGTCATTTTCAAATTCAGTAACAATCATGTTCACACGTGTACAAACTTACTTTACAACTTCACAGTGTGTACAAACTTACTTTACAACTTAATTTAGGGACGAATAGTTTTATAAAATTCTAACGAACGGTAGGGATTTTTTTTTTTTTTTTCAATCTGACTAAATCATTCGATCGCATCAAAATAAACTCTTGCCTAATCTACCCAGCAAGGAAAGAATGGAGTAAAAAGGACGTCCCTGTTCTAAACTGAGTAAAGATTAAAGGGGGAATTTCACGTATACCCCTCAAAAGCTTCAAAATTACATATTTTCCCCTCTAAATTTTGAAATTACGTATTTCCCCCTCTAAACATAAAAAAATTACATATTTACCCATTTTATTGTTTTTTTATATTAAAACACGTTCTAAAAAGTTCCTCTATCGTCCGAATTGCTTTACGATTTGTGCGTGCTAGGTTAGCACAAATCTTGAAGTGAACACGCACGGATATTGAAGCAACGTGCACAGATCTTAATGCAATGCACACAGATCAAAATTGCTTTAAGATCCGTGCACACTAGATTAGCACGAATCTTGAAGCGATCACGCACATATCTTATTGTGATGCTCGCGGATCGGACGGTAGAGGAACTCTTTAGATTCAAATTTGAGTTCGATGGTGGTTTTATACTTTTAATAAAGGGTAAAATGGGTATTTTATAAATTTAGAATGTGTTTTAATATAAAAAATAAAATGGGTAAATATGTGAGTTTTTGAAGTTTAGAGGGGGAAATACGTAATTTTAAAATTTAGAGGGGGGAATACGTAATTTTGAAGCTTTTGAGGGGTATACATGAAATTCCCCCAAGATTAAAAGTGAGTGGCAAATTTTCCCAGCAATGGAGCAACCTCTTACAGTAATATAAATAAACAAAGAAATAAATAATTGCACGAGTAATTGAAGCTCTTCTCTTGAAGAGGAGGGATCCAATTACACATTTTTTGGTGACACATCATGACACTGTTTTTTATATAGGTCAATTTTGCGATTTCAAAATCCAAATAGTCGATCCGAACCGTTCAACATGATCACCATATTAAAATGTACTCGGAGATCAAATTTTACATTTTTTTGAATTTTTTTACTATTTATTAAGATGGTTACAAAATCGCTGTTTTTCAATGGTCTGAAAACAACGATTTTTGTAACCATCTTAATAAATAGCAAAAATATTCAAAAAAATGTAAAATTTGATCTCCAAGCACATTTTAATATATCCATCATGTTGAACGGTTTGAATTGACTATTTGGACTTTGAAAATGATAGGTGTCAAAGTGTGTCACCAAAAAAGGTGTAATCGGATCCCTCCTCATTAAACTATATGATATATTTTTACTATCTGTATCCTCACGGATATTCGGATATCCATATCTAATTTTTGGATACGGATCCGGATACGGTCGGATAATATCCAACCCATTTGCACCCCTACGCGTAGGCCTTGTATTACCATAAAGAAAGTCAGTACAGAGATATTACAGTATGTTCAGAAATGTGCCAAAATAACAACCTTCAAAGCTGGGCTAAATACCCCCACTGACCCCACTGATCAAGCATATCATATGCATAACATGGCCTTGATCAGAGTGTTATCCATATTGCAAACTAATCACCTAGGCCAGAACTTGAGGCCAGTTCAAGCCTCGAGATAGTACAATAATTCATAAAATCACAACCAAGGTGAATTCAGTATAAAGAGAAAGCTTCACTGAAACGTTCAGTTAGCATCTGGTACCAGAGAAACCTTCACCTAACAGCCAGTACAAATCGCGCAGCCATAGCTATGTCAGTATCCAAAAAAATTGCAAAAAGACCCTCTAAATATACAAAATCATACCACTGGCAACCTGAGCAAGCAGCACCCAAAAACATGCAATCTTACTCATCAACGCCCACATCCCAAAAGAAAAACCCCTCAATAAGAAATGGTGCTCTCAGAAACATGTCGAAGAATACCATTTAAGAGTGTAAGATTTGGGGGTGACCCATAAACATGTCCAAAACATGCGAAAAAGACCCTCAGAAAATACAGAATCGCACCCCAGACAACCAGAGATGGCAGCTCCCAATATGAGAAATTAAAAACCCCCAAAGAAAAGTGTCAGTATGAGAAACTTGCCAAAAATACCACTGACAGCCTGAGATGAGATCACCCATAAACATTTCCCAAAGATGCAAAGACCCATCTCTTGCTAACTAAACATTTTGAATTGCATACCAGGTAAACAACCAGCAATAAGAAATATTAAATTTTTGGAAAGTGAACTGGTTTTCGGAAACAGATTTATAATTAACTGAAGGATTCAAATTAAACATTGCCGATGTGTTTTGTTATCTTCTAAATTCTGAAAACAAAAATATAAAGAGCTACTTATTTTTGTAGTCAGATATATAGATCAAGTAGCCATTGTGCTCAATTCCAGATGAAATTTATTCCACGCATATATTCCACGCATAAAGTCAATGAAAAATCAAGTAAAAGAAATCCAATTCTAATATTAATATGGCAAATATATACGAGAGAGAAAAAGAGAGGTAGGTTATCAAAAGAAGGTAAAAAAAGAAAAAAATAATAAAAAATAATTACAAGCAGCAATAACAACAAAGTCACTCTTATATACAAAGAGCTGTCCAAATTCTGTAAGTATCCACTCTATTCATCTGAAAAGAGGAATGCTATCAACTACTTTGTACATGTAACCACTACAAATAACTGAAAGACAGGCAACTCTAGAAAATGGTACTTCTCTGATTACAAGGAAAAGGACCATCTGGACCTCCAAAACACCCCCTTTTGGACTGAGGGGAAAGAATGAAAGTTGAGTTTCTGACATGATAGAACCAAAGGGTTTCAGTTTTTGCTTGGTCCCTGTGTGTTTTTGGTTTTCTATTGCCCCCCCTAACAAAGAGAAAAAAGAAATTTACACAAGTGAAGATCAAAGTTGGTTTGTTGAAAAATAAACTTCAGGTTTCTGGATTATTTGACACATTGACATTGGCTTCAGATCCTAAGGAGGTTTTAGGGCCTGGAAGTCAAGTCACATTGGGGGCATTTTTGCTTAGCACATTGGGAGCTGTGTCATTTTCAAAGTTTGCCCAGAAAAAAAAAAAAAAAAAAAACTAGTATGTACACATCACTATTATGAACAGAGATTTCCCTCTTCTAATAGGGATATCATTGCGGGGCCCTGTCCGCGCGTCTGAACCAGGACTTGAAAGCATTGACCAGGTGGGGGCAGTCATCGACATTTCGGGTTGAGAAACTGAGGCACTGCTGGAGCAACTCCTGCGCATCAGCAATGGGAAGAGTTGAGATTATCTGAAGGAATGTCTCTTCTAGATCATGAAACACAGTCCTCTGGGACCCACCTGGAAGAAATGCTAAATCTCTGCATGCATTGAGCACAGGGAGCCACACATTTACCAACTTCGCTCTCAACTAAAACATTTGTAAGTAAACAGAATAACTCATTAGAAAAGGGACGTAAAAAAAGGAAATTTAATCCACACAAAAAGATGCAAAAAGGTCAGAAGAGATAATAATATCAGTACGCCGCATCATTCTACGGAAATCAAAATGAAATTCTACGGAAAAATTCTGGTAAAAGATATCTTGGTCTATTTTTTGCAAATAAAACATTAATATTTTGGTACCAACTTGACTAAAACCCAAATTCCATGTAAACCACACAATAGACAAGATGGTCGAACATAATTGCATCAAGCATGTCTCCAGCATCATACTATACCTTTCAAGAACTGCCTCTACAAAGTACATTGGAATTGCCAAACTAGTCCCGTAATTGTTAAGAACAGAACTAAGTACTGCTACACTATAATAAGGCAAAGTGCTGATAAATTTGAGGGCCATTCCCAGTGGATATCTCAAATTCACATGTCTAGCCTACATAGTGCTTTGTTTTCATATACCAATCTTACCTTTTAATTTCAGTGGTTCATTATGAATCAAAGAGAGATTAAAGCAATTTCCCATTGTCAACTCCTGGGGTGTTAAAAATACTACTACATACATATTAGTTGAATATTAAATCCATAAAGAGTGGTCTTCTATGTGCTACTATCTTTAGCTAAGACCATAAGAACAATTAACGGTCAGTACAAACCAAGTGGATTTGCTCTCAAAAATGCTCCAGTGGATAATAGTGGGGTTTAATACAGATATTCTAAAAATAACCCATGTTCAACAGATTTGGATGTGCCGATGTGGGACTACAAATTGCTAACTGGGTTCTTTTTTACTCTGGTATCATACTAACACTAAGTAATTAAAAAAAAAAAAAAATCAAGATTGAATCTATATTGTATTTTATTTGGGATTTTCTTGGCGAGATAGTGATTAGTTGATGCTCTCAGATCTAACATCTGAATTCATGTAAGAACTTCAACAAAAACAGACACATTACAGGATTATACTCTGCCTAATTTGCATAAACCCCCCCATGCCGTAAATATAATATCCAATGAACCACTGCATGAGAGAAGAAGATAAAACAAACCTGCTGAGGTGCAAGAGTATGACCTGAGACAACCGCACCAGCAAGCTTCAACGTGCACCTTGTGACAAAAACCGGCAAACCAGGCGCAATGTTTCTATAATTATCATCTTTTAGTGTCTTTAACAAGTCAGCCGACAACCCTGACTGGTCACTCCATTCCCTGACTGCATTATCAGCCACTCTCATCTCCACCATTCGCTCAATTATCCAATACAAGTGCTTTATGTTTGTCATGGCAGCGTGCAAATGCAACCTTTGCATCGCTTCTCTCTCATCATTATCTCCCGCCACTCTGAAATCAGGACTGGCATACTTCCCCATTAGTTCTTTAACTGCATCTAGGCTATGCACAAAAGAACTATCTAGAACCTTCATAAGGGAATCAATTGCGGGGTAATCTCGTAGTATCTTCGCCACAAAGGTTTTAACTGTGGCGGAATTAGGCGGAGCGTGTATTGCCGAGTTGATTAAATCGGCAAGCATTTTCTCAGAAGGCGAATTTGAGGTGTCGGATTGGACTGGAAATATCCTGGACAAGAGATCTTTTGATTCGTGGAGCTGGAGCATAGGGACCAAGGTGAGAACGTGCTTTTCTTCTTCCTCAGTCCATGGGACTGTGTCAAGGAAGCGAAGACAGTAGCGAATCAGATCGTCGAAGAGGAGCTCTACGGCGACCGGGAGGAGATCGAGCGCGTCAGTAGGAGAGAGCACGCATGAGGCGAAATCAAGCGTGTGGAGAAGGCGGATGACCGACACGTGTCCATCAAAGTGTCTCCTGCGTCGACACGTGCCGGTAGCAGAAGGGCTAACGGTGAGTGTGATAATACGTGGCGATTTATCGGAAGCATTTTTGTCTTGCCATCGGTCGGATAACAGGGCGTCGAAATAGCGGGCGCGGCGGAGGGAAGATGAACTGACGTGGAGGTCGAGGATTGGTGGAGAGACGGGAGGCGTGGCGGCAGCATCATCACAGCCAGATGCGATGAGAGAGGGGTCGAGGGAGAGGCGGAGTATGAAATCGGAGGTGGAGGGATCGTTGAAAATGCCAATGATGGAATCGGGGTTAAGGCGGTCGTTGCCTTTGTTATGCTTCCCTTCCTCTAGCGTGGAGACGGAATCGCGGGAAGGGGAGGGAAATCGGGAGAAGCTGTTTGCACGGTTGCGTTTGCGCGTCGCCATGGTGACTATCGCAGTGAAAGGGAGGAGAGAGAAAGGGGATAAGATTAAGAGGGGTCTAGTTGTTTCGGGTCGCAACTGGAGGCGAACCCAACGGATCGGAATGATCTGGTGGTGCAAGTGCTAGAATTCAGATCCAGTACAATACCTGACCGAGTAGAGTGTGATCTGAGTCGTCCATTTTAATCTGTAACGTACAGTTGTGTCTTTCCAGAGCATCAAAATGATTTTGACTCGACTGCGGTACTGCAGGAATACTCACTCGATGCTTAAAGTTCGTTGATTCCAAGTCACTGACGAGGTGACTACCGAGTACCGACTACTAAGGTCTCTTTATTGCGGGACCCACAGTTGAACCCACCAGTTTCGTGTGATCCTCTCTTTTTGGGCTTTGTTTGATTTTCTGGTTTATTATCAATTTGCTTTCAGCCCAGCCCGTAAGTAAAATTGTACAAAGTCCACTACGTTTTGGAGGCCTCAGGCCTATATTATAAAAGCTTCTTCGTTGGCCCACTATGATTTTCAATTATTATGTTATTGACGCCCATTAAAAATATGTCTGCATCCAGCCATCATTTCTATAGGATTTTTCATTTAGTACCACTAGGAAAATACATTAATCTCCTGGTCCGCATTAAATGCGTGGACTATTATGGGGATCCCATGTGGCTTCTAAATATGTAATTTTTTTAGGAGAGTTCAAATGCACAAATGATTTTGTGCTTCAATATGCTCCACATCTTTTATCTCCGTCCAACCGCCTAACATGATTTTCATAATAAAATATTCTTGGAGACCAATTTTTATATTTTTTAGAATTTTTTTACATAGGTACAATATTACTTTTCGGATGGTCCAGAATTTCCTTAAAATAGTGATTTTGTACCTATCTAAAAAAATAGTAAAAAAATTCTAAAAAATATAAAATTTGGTCTCCAAGTATATTTTATTATGAAGATCATGTTGGGCGGTTCAGATCAACTGTTCGGACTTAAAAAACAGAGATAAAAGATGTAGAGCATATTTGAGCACAAAATCATTATGTATTTGAACTCTCCTTACAAAAATACATATTTAGAAGCCATATGGGATCTGCATAATAGTCCACGCATTTAATGCGGACCAGGTGTATCTAAAAGTTGGAGGTCGGACTGCTCTCGTTTTTCGCTTTCTCTAATAAACGCCACGCCATTAGGGCCTGTTCGGCTGCACAGTGGGAACGGGAATAGGAAATTTTTGAACTGGATTTTACTGTTCACGTGGGGAAAAAAAAAATTCAGTCTGAGTGAATTTTTTTTTCCCACGTGAACAGTAATTTCGGAATTACTACCGAACAAGGCCTTAAGTAAGAGATATTGCCATATTGGGGTTTCAATTAAATGCTGGAAAGGAGAACCGAAATTTTTATAGTTAACCAAAGGAAAAAAAAAATCAAATTAATTTATTACACCTCTGTGGGGTTATTTCAAATCATACCATTCACGTCCGCTCAGTTCGTGCATCAAATTGGACGATGCGCGTACTGGACAGGCGCACCCGGCAGTCCGCGTACTGGGTAGGCGTACCAAGGGGGTGCGCGTACTAGGTAGGCGCACCGATCACCAAGCGGACTGAGTAGGCACACCGTGCACAACATAATTTTAAAAAAAAACATAACCAAAAATCATCGGGGCTTGGTGCGCCTGTCCAGTACGCTCACCGTCCAATTTAGTGTGCGAACTGAACAGACGTGGGTTGTACGATTTGAAATAACCCAGGGGTGCTAATCAACTAATTTGTTTTTTTTTTGTGTCAACTGTAAAAATTTCGGAAAGGAGAATAGAATTTTTTTTAAAAACCATAATTAGGAAAATCATTGTTAGGGAACCAACATGATTACTCAGTTTTTTACAAAAACCATAAGAACCGAGATTGGAATTCGGTTCCAAGTTTTTTTTTCCTGGAACCGAATTCCAATTTCGGTTTTAACTTCGTTTTCACAATTTTTCGTAAGATCTGCCACAGAAAATCCAAAATAGATCTGGAACCGAAATCCCGTCTCGGTTTTTAATTTTTTGCACTTGAAACCGAAATCAGCACTCGGCTTTTTTTTTTTTTGCACACTGGAACCGAATTTAGAATTCGGTTTTTTTTTTCCACCTTAGAACCGAGTTCTATACTCGGGTTTTTGTTTTTGAAAGGTGAAAGGTACTTTGTAAATATCTTTAAGACTTGAGAGAGGCAAAGTTAATGCCTTGCAAAGGTACAGAAGAATATCTTAGTACACTATTTGATTTGATGTTGTCAACTTGTCATCCTTTGAAAACAGTTTCAAATGAAATAATTGTTTTACTTTGTTACCAACTACAGAGTTCTATACTCGGGTTTTTGTTTTTTTCCAAAGAAATATGTTGATAAACCCGAATCTTAGATTCGGTTTCAACAAAAAAAAAATGAAAATACTAGCCTAACCCGAATTGTACATTCGGTTTCATAAAAAATAAAGAAAAATAGAGGCAAACCCGAATGCACCATTCGGTTCCATCAAAAAAAAAATAAAAACCGAGTAGGGATCTCGGGTTTTGCTCTGCACACCGAAGGCCACACCATATTTTCAGAAACAGTGTGAAATTGGGGTTGGAACCGAAATTGGAATTCGGTTCCAAGAAAAAAAAAACTTGGAACCGAATTCCAGTCTCGGTTCTTATGGTTTTTGTAAAAAACTAAGTAATCATGTTGGTTCCCTAACAATGATTTTCCTAATTATGGTTTTTAAAAAAAATTCAGGAGAATAACCCAAAATCACATGAATCCGTATCCTCTGCATTAACTCAAAAGAATCTTTTGAGTTAATAAATCTTGACTGTCCAATCTGTTTCAAAATTCGTGCGAACTAGATCTGCACTAATATTAAAGGGCCCCTATGTTATAGACTTGAGCCGGATTTGCTCCGTTTAAAATCAGACGGTTGAAATTCATTAACTCAAAAGATTCCCTTTTGAGTTAATGCAGAGGATACGGATCCAAATCACATTGGACACTCAGACATTCGACGACATCACAATAAAAAAACACGCAAGTTGCTTTTCTTTTGTTACCTTTTTCTCAGCATTTCCTGTGTTGTTTCAACTTGCATCAGAAAATGACATGTGACGACTCTCTCTCCTCTGGTGACGATAAATAGACTCCTCTCTCTCTTCTTCTCTGCTCTTTCGGACTAGGAGATTAAGATATTCTATTTGGTCTCTCCTCTCCCCTCCATCAAGGTATGGGTTCTCTCTGTCTCCATCTGTTTTATCTATTTAATTTGCTAATATTTTAATGTTTTCAGTTAGTATAGCTGAATTCTTCGCTTTTTATATTGAGTTGGGATTCTGGGTTTTGTTTCGCTCGTCCCAAATTACCCAATTTTTTTTTTTACTATTTGTCTTGGGTTTGTTGTTGCGACTGTTCTTCCCTAAACTTATGTTATTTTAGGCACTACTTAATACTGTTGTTGGTATTTTGATTTTGATTTCTATCATTGATTTTTGAGAATTTATGCTATTTAGGCACTAGATTTTCAGCTATGTTAGAGAAATAGCAAAATCAGAACACTTATCTCAGATCCACTAATTTACTAACTGGGGACCTCAGGATCTAATCAATGAAGCAATCATTATCCTGTTCGCAATTGAAAATATAAATTGAAAAAAAGTGGTTACTTTTTTTTTTCTTTTTCTTTATTTGAGTTTGTGTTAATGCCACTGTCATCCAAATCTCACACTTTGTGAACGAATTAGGAGAAATGCGCTCAAAAGACCCTGCTCAGTTATAAAAAGGCTGTCATTACAGCGTTAATTTCAAAGACATCAAAAGGAACTGTGATTTTTAATTAGTGAAGAAATAGGGTGACCAAATTGCAGTTTCCTAAAGATAGTCAATTTGGCAGTATATCAGGTTATTATGCAAAATTTAGAGTTCTCAAATAATAAACAGTAGTGTCTTGACGTTTTCTCTGATGCGCATGTTTTCTCAATCGGTTAAGTTATCATTTGTAAACAGTACCAAGTTGATGAAGAAGACTATATGTAATTTTATTCAAGCCCCTTCAATTTTTTTTGCTTAAGTAGAATTATTCTACTTTTTCTCTTTTGTATAATCTCCATACCAGGCAGTATAATTTGGTTTATGCTATTTCTTTGGCTGTTTGATGCACAGATTAATATAGTGAGGTAGGAATAATGTTTAGTAGAAAGAAGCATGCTATGCCAGAGCATGAGGCAGAGCGACATGAAGCAAAGGCATGTTCAATCAAAAAACAAAACCAAAATTCATCTCATGAATACAATGCAAATACCTGATTTTCTTTATGCCAATTATATGAAAATAGATAAAAGCCCTGAGAGATGCAGTAGAGCCGTTATCTGGCCCAAACTCCATTTACGTAACTGAGGCCTGTTTGAAGAGATACCTAGAAGCGCGCAACTGGAACCTCGAAAAGTCTAGGAAGATGCTTGAGGAGAGCCTCAAATGGAGATCCACTTACAAACCAGAGGAGATCCGTTGGGTCAGTTCTCTAATTACCCAATAACATGTTAAACCCGTTAACTATTTGGTTGCTTTATTCTGTTACTCTGAGATGAAATTCTGACACATTTCATTCACTCTTTTTTCATTATAGAATGAAGTTGCCCTAGAAGGTGAAACAGGAAAGCTATACCGAGCTAAATTTCATGATAGAGAGGGACGGACTGTTCTTGTCTTGCGGCCTGGAAAGCAGGTCATTTTCATATCTTCCCTACAAACTCCCTCTGATATGCACATATGCCACTTAGAAAGAATTAGACACAACACTGATACTTGCTAAAAGCCGTAGAAGTTAGAACTTAGAACTTAGAACTGACATTTGTTCATATAAGTAATCTTCTGTCCATAAAAAAGGGACGAATTCGCCAAATTTTGGTTACCACGAGTAATCTTGTTTCAGAAAATAAACATGTATGCATATCTCTTTGTAAATGGAATAAACGAACAGGAGCTATTTTAAACAGAACACAGACTCCCTCGATGGGCAGTTGCGTCATTTGGTGTACCTGTTGGAGAATGCAGTTATCAACCTGCCAGAGGGGCAAGAACAAATGATTTGGCTGATAGACTTCACCGGTTGGTCCCTGAGCAATGCGGTCCCGATGAGAACTGCTCGTGACACTGCTAATATCTTACAAAATCACTACCCTGAGAGACTCGCTAATGCCTTTTTATACAATCCTCCTAGGGTTTTTGAAGCATTTTGGAAGGTAACAAACAGTAACCATTCTAAATATTCATTTTATTTAATTCAACTATTGTTGTCCAGTTTCATTTGTTATAGTCGCAACAGGTCTTGACCAAAAAATTATTTTTGTGTGACAGTGGATAGATTCTGGTTGGTTGGAACAATCTCGGTAGATTTAGCATATTTAAATACTTCTTTTTTATTTTGGATTCTGACTGTCAATAAATACTTGCAATCTGTCACTTGTACCCAAGTGAAGAATGAATAATCAATCCATCCTATATGAATACTTGCTCAAAATTGATATAATCTATCTTTGTATGCATTGAGCAACCTATGTTTTTGTCAATTACAAGATTCCCCAAACTAATAAAAGATTTTTCTCTTTCTCTTGATTCCATTGTACCCCAGGAACCTAAACGTTATTGATAATAATCAAATTTAATGCTTGGTCCCGTAGCTCTAAATTGTTGTCCTGATCATTTAATGAAAATAAAATTAACAAACAATTGGGGTTGAATTTTTTGCTTGGTGACTAATAGTCTAGGCATAATTGTTTTTTAAATACGAAGAAAATTGAAGTCGAGCAACTTCTTTTGTTTAACATAATATGGAGCAAACCAAGAGAAAATTTTCTCTAGAATCAGATGAAATATTTACAGCAGCTTGTTCTTTGAGTTCTATAAAGTTGGTTTTTTGCATAGATAAAACACCTGGATATCTATAGCAATAAACCCAACGACAAGCTTATACAGATGCCAGAACAGGATACAAATAAGTGATTCAATTTTTTTCTTTTAATTCTGGATAGGTTGTGAAGTACTTCCTTGACCCGAAAACCTCCCAAAAAGTCAATTTTGTGTACTCAAAGAATGAAGAGAGCATTAAGGTCATGCACAAGTACTTTGACCCGGAGGTGCTTCCCTTGGATTTTGGAGGTAAGAATAAAGTCGAGTATGACCATGAAGAATTCTCTAAAATGATGGAAAAAGATGACATAAAGACAGCGGCATTTTGGGGATTAGAGGATAAAGTGGGCCCACAATCTGACCAACTTACAAATGGGCATGTAGATTCAGATAAAAGGGCGGAGGAAACACCTCGTGTCGTTGCGCAAGCTAGTTAAGTTTACTAGTTACAACTGAAATTAAATAGAGTTGTTCATCGTCTCTTGTAATAATTCAAATTTCAAAGTGTTTATTAGATAATCAATTCTGTTGAGGTAATAGCAACTCTACTTCAGTTTCTGTCAGCGGTTATTTCTCTTAATGCCCTGTCACCTTTACCTATTTACAGTCTTATGAGAGCATGGACCTTTTGTCATAGTTAAAACCCTTTGAGATCTGGTCTATTTGCTTGTTACTTTTATCAGATTTAATATGAAGTAGTGTAATATATACGGTTGTTTTTTAATTGTTTGCTTGGGCTAACTCAAAAATGTGAAGGGTTACATAGAGCGAAGAAAATATTACAATAGAGGAGGGTTCCAATAGCTCATGTTTTTCATATCTCATACTTTATATTTTTGTTTTCAAAGTGCAAACTGTCAATCTGAACCGCTGAACATGATATCCATACTAAAATATATTTGGAAATGAAATTTTATAATATTTGAAAAAGATTTACTATTTTTTAAGATAAGTAGAAAATCACTGATTTGAATGGTACAGAAACAGTGATTTTGTACCTATCTTAAAATTAGATGGATGCCAAAGAACTATAAACAGCATCACATAAAGCTTTTCAAGTCCTATTACACTCATGAACGATTTTATAATTTTTATTTCATAGTATCATTTGCAAGAAGCCAAGAACAATAGAAGTTCATAGCTCAAATTTTGACTGGGTTGATCAGTAATAGCAATATTGATATGGGTTAAATAAAAACATAGGTTGATGGCCTATAACGGACGTATTAATTATATTACCAGTTTATGAGGCATACATGGTATTTGTAGGGCTGTCAATGGCACCCTTTTATTCATTTACCCGACCCGTATTGTATCTGAAAACACGGATAAGGATAAGATTTTTTTTCGTTTAGCTCATCAGGTACGGGTAAGGGTAACGATCTTTTTTCGTTATCTTGCCCGTTATCGTATAAGATAATTTTTAAAAATAAAATTATATATAGATATATATTTGTATGAAGATGATACATGATACAATATAGTTTTGTCTTTTATTAAATTTTCATAATACAAATTAGTTGTATTAATTATTACTCTTTTTATTTTTTTTCTTATTTTGAAAAATATTTTATCGAAAGCACAAATCTAATGTCAATGGTACTTTTTTATCCGTTTACCCAACCCGTACCGTATTCAAAAAGACGGGTAAAGATAATTTTTTTTTCATTCTCATAACAGGTATGGGTAAAGATAAATTTAGTCGTAATCTAGCAAAACTAGGGTGTTAAAATGACAACCTTTTAACCATTTACCCCATCCGAATATGAGTATCATATCCCCTTGTTCCATATTTCATAAGGGGATATGGACAAGTTTTTTTTCTACCAGTTACTCTGTAGAATAATTATTAAAAATATAAATTATATATAGATTTATATTCAAGTACAAATCATATAAAACATTGAACGCACAATAAACGGGCATAATAAATATTTGATTAGTCTAGACGTAATTTCACTTCTATATAATTTTGTATCTCTAGTTTTGTAATTATTTTATTTGCTGATCTTGTTTTTTAATTAAAGAACTGAAAAAGAGATTTGTGTTTTGAATTTTCTTGTTTTGATAAAAAAAACAGTTTAGTTAGAATTGATTGTACATTTGTATTTTAATTTTTTTGCTTAACTGTAGACGTATTCAGTCAAATACCTCCACGTCTACTGTTGCTGGAAGAATTGAAGCTCTCTCTTCCATGAAAGAAGCCACGGACCAACTTCTAGATTCAAACAATAAAAGAGAAGCCACTAAATTCCATAAAGGAAGCGAAATTCAAACAATAAAGGAAGCGAAATTCCATAAACTTAAAACTCTGCAGAGGGTTCAGATTTGTGCGGAAATGAGAGGCGTAGGCCGCTAAGGAAGCGAACAGGGAGAGAGATCGAAAAATGAGAGACCGCCGACTCTGAGGAGAGAGAGCGAGAGAGCAAAGGCCAAAATCTGTTTTGGGCTTACAGAGAGCGATTGGCAAATTAACAGAGGGAGAGAGCAAAGGCCTCAAGTGAATGATTTGGGCTTTAGGCCCGTTAAATTTTAACAGTGATTCAGCAAACAATTTTGGGCTTCTAGAGGGGGAAGAATTGATTGGGCCCGTAATTCTCCACATAATTTCAAAATTCAGAGAAAGGGAAATTGCCCCCCTCTGGGCTTTACTGGGTCCGCCCCTGAGTGACATCTGTTCGATCTTTAAATAATACATAAGATACATTAGTTAATAGGTTTATGCTCTGTCCGCATGTTACGCTTTTGAAAAAGATGGGCTGCAATTTTACATACTGTACAAATATAACTACTATCTCATTGTCATGGCATTCCCTCCAACAGCTATGTTTTATTTTTCCAAAAAGGAACAATACTTGCATCCTACAAGTTACATATCTGATACTTTTTCGTCGATTCAAGAATGCTCGCCAATGAACAATACTTACATCCAAAAATAGTTGCATTCTTACAGTTTACTTTCGAAAAAAAAAAAAAAAAAACCTCCCAAAAAATGTTTCAAACAATTGACAACTGCGGCTTGCCCCCCTTGCATCTAACTGTGCACAAGAGAGTGCACATCCAACCTAAATGAACCTATGTCCTATCAAAAAATCATAACCCACAAAGAATCATGCACAAAAGAAGGACAAGAAAAAAAAAATCCTAATCCTCCGTAACAACCTCACGCAACCCAGGCGGCTCTGGAACGATCTCCTTTGGCACTCTCCTGTGAGAGAATGACCTCTCCCCTCCATTACTTCCTCCTGAACCTGACCAGACCGTCTCCGACCGCCGCACCTCTTCTCTACTGGTGCCAGTTGTCATGCCAACATCTGACGAACTACGCCGCCAGCTTCCCCACAAAGTCGCATTCCATGAACCACGAAATGACGTGGCACGCAAGCGACCAGAACCTGAGTTGGGATCTTCTCGGACAACCTTCAAGGGGTTTTCTAGGGCTTTCAGAATGTGCCGTGTGGGGGGGCGTTTACCGGGTTTAGGGTTTAAACATGACTTGGCAACTACTGCCATGGCCCACACCTCCTCTAAAAGATCTTCATCTACTATTAGAAATGGATCAACTATTTTGGTTATTAAATCCTTTTCATAGATGTTGATGCAGGGAAGGATATGATCGAGCCAGTCTGGCGTGGCAGCAGCTGGTTGGCCTGTTACTAGCTCGAGTAAGACCAGGCCTAGGCAGTAAACATCATATGCGCATGTGATGGGTTGGGATCCTGTTTTTTTTTTTTTCATTTTTCAAAATATATTAGAGAAAAACCTAACCAACCTTATATTTACAATTTTCTACTTGATAAACCAAAAACCAACCCACCCAGATGAGTAGTTGAAGTTCAAGTTAAAGGACACTGTTAGCTAAAGACCATGGAGTATTTCAGTGATTTGTGATATAAAGGTAAGTAATACTAGTAGTATAAAAATGTGGGAAGATGCAAGTATAACTTACTTGAAGTGCCAGGATCCGTGGATGCTCTGCAATGGGACAAAAGAGAGAGAGAGAGAATATCAAATGCATGAAAATTGAATTTAAAAGTAAATATGCTTATTTCCTTGTAATTATTTGTGTTGCATTATTTAGGGTACCAGGTAGCTCCACACATATCAAATATGTACCAGGTAGTACCAGATCCTTTATTGCTTAATATTGATATTCAGAATCGGCATAATTAATTATTACAAAAGCACTACCAACGAAAGGTGGTACTAATTTTAGTAAAGTACCAGTGTATGTCACCACGGGAAGAAAAAACAAATGGAAATGGACTTACGAGCTGAATCTGATGAGGCGAGTTAAAACATTTTGGTGGCTCTCAGGTTCTTGGATGCAGTTCTCGCTTAAGCTACCCAAACGTACCTCGAATTTATCCTCCAGCAATATACTGCTTGCTTGCAGATCCCTTTTCATTAAAAGTAGCAATTTATTTAGTATTCCAACAATTACTGAAGAAAATGCCTACAGAAGTGCATTTCCTCCTCTCTAGAAGGTCACCTCATATGAAATTGTCAATATTTTGTTTTGCTGAAGTTATCTGGTAAATATTTTTAAAAGGTTCAGACAAAACAAAAAAATAGCAATTTTAAAGTATCACTGATGTGATTTAGCTTGAAAATTGAAAAAAAAAAATAATACAAGCATTTCCTCTTTTGTAGAAAGATTATATGAAATTGTCAACCTTGTGTTTTGCTCAGTTAATGCCTTTTGGTTGGTGAATATTTCAAAAATAAATTAAGGTAAATAGTAACTAATTAGCAGTTTTAAGTATTACTTGTGTGATTTGTCTTGAAAAATGTACAACGGACGCATATCTATCTGTCCATTTATTTACCTAATAACTAACCAGATTTGGCTCCTTCCCTCCATTTGAGAAAGTATTTCAACAAACACCTAACTACTAGGTACTTGTAACATAAACAAACAATCTGTTTTCTTTGGTCAAAGCAAGCATCTATTATGAAATTTTCAAACAGCATGCTTGAAAATAGGGCAGAATGAATTTTTTCAACCATGGTAGTAAAAAAGTTGAAACTTTTCCTTTTGGCGGCTCAACCCCGTAATATACAATTTACCTCAGCATATGGATATGCCTCCGTCTAATCAAAAGAAAGAAAGGACCGGAGATTAAAAAGGGAAAAAAAATGCACCTGTGTACAATTGGAGGGTTACATTCATTGTGGAGATAACAAAGTGCCTCAGCCACCCCAGTAGCAATTTTTAGCCTCTTAATCCAATCAATTGACTGCACCTCCTCTTCCCCTTCTTCCTCCTTGTGCAGTTTCCGATGCAACACTGTCGCCAGGTCACCATTCGGCAGGAACCTATAAACCAAGAAACTTTCATCCTGGCCATCCAGACAATGCCCCAGAAACGGAGCCAGCCGTTGGTGTGCGCCCTTTGCAAAGAGCTCAAGCTCAGCTGCAATGTAAGCATCCCTTCTCTCCACACGAGCCCCTATTCGTTTGACTACAACACGAGTCCCGTTCTCCAACTGTCCCTGGTACAGGTCCCCAGAGTGTCCCTGCTTAATTAGATTCTCATCCGAGAAGTCTGATGTGGCATTCAACAGCTGGTCATAGGTGAAGGAATCACCCACTGCTGCATAATTGATCTTTGGCACCACAGTGGCTGAAGGGTGAGCCCGGCCACTAGTTACAACACCTCTGCCGCTGGTTATGTGGGGCCCACTGGGAGCTTCCTGGCTTGTTGGGCTCTGTCTTGGCTGTGTCTGCTGCTGCTCGGTCCTCCTTGCGCCACAAAACATGCAACACAGCACGGTTGCCAAAACAGCCAGTACAAACAATAAAACACCTCCTCCTATAGCTCCAATTAGAATGTATTTCAGTTTTTTGTCTTTTTTCTTTGTAGAAGCAGGAGGTGGCTGTCCTGGCCCAGCTGCTGGGGAAATATCAGTGGGCCCATCATAAGGCTGACCTATGGCAGAATAGAACGTGGTACATTCTTGTGGGCTCCGCTGGTCAGAGCGGTTCCGAAAGCAGTTTAACGAAAGAGACTCATTCCCATTGTCATTTAATATTGTTATGACACCGTCAAAGTAGTTACTGGACAAATCAGCCAAACTGAGATTGGAGAAAAATGCAGCAAAACTGACTGGTATCTCACCATAGTATGAGTTGTTCGACAAATTGACAATACTGACATTGGATCCAATGGAAGAGTAGGAGTTGGGTAACTTTCCAGTAAGGTTATTTCCAGAAAGATCAAGCAGCGTTAGATTTGAAAGAGACCAAAATTCATCAGGAATGGATCCGGATAGCCCATTATGACTTAAATTGAGGCTATTCAACATTTTCAGTTTACCAAGTGAAAGAGGTACCGTGCCAGTGAGCTGGTTTACTGACAAGTCGAGAATGGCTAGACTGGAGAGGTTACTTAGTGAATTGGGGATCTTCCCGGTAACACCCGACCCGCGAAGATCCAGAAATATGAAACCTTTAGGAAGCCGGGAGCCGAACCAGTCAGGTATGGACCCAGGAAGGAGGAAGCCTGAAGCATTGAACCAAGTTAGCCGGGTGAGGTTCTGCAACCCGTCTACAGCAAACTGAGGGTTCAGCCGGCCACGTCGGGTTCTTTTGAACCCAGAAATTTCTAAGCCCACGACCCGACCCATTTGACAGGTGACGCCCGTCCAGTTTGAACACGGGTCGGATCCCCGTGGCCAGTCCCGCGCCCGTAACCCGAGCGATCCGCGGAGGCTGTACAGAGCGAGCAGATCAGAGCTTGAGCTGAGGGGTTGTCCTTGTGCCAATGCCCCCGGAGAAATCAAAGGAAGCAACAATCCGGTGAGGAGGAGTATGACTAGTGGGACCATCGTTCTCTCTTCTGTTTTCTGGGAGAGGGGAGGGGAAGAGAGAAAAAGAAAAGAAAAAAGATGAGGGGATGAGATGCAATAAAGGCAGGGACGTGCTTCAGGTTCAAAGCCCAGCTACTACTGGAGAGGCCACCATTAAATGCGCATAAGTTACGCACCCCAACTGCCTCTCTCTCTTTCTATCTCTGTTTCTCTCTCTCGACATTCTCTGACAAACCATCGAAAATTCAAAAAGCGAAGGGCTTTGGGTCTTAATATCTGAATTTGAAATTTTGTGGGAGGAGAGTGTGAAGTGGAAGCTTGAGACGACGCCGGAGTCGAAGAAGAGGTAGTGAAAGCGAGTAACCGGGAAGAACCGGGAGTAGCCGGTTGACTTGGCCGAGAAAACCGGGAGAGAGAGCTGAGAGAGGAGACTCGATGGCCCGGTAGCATTGAACAGTTGCTTTATATGCAATTTATTATTTGCTTTTATTTATGAGGAGATTGCGAATTTTGCCTCTATCGCCGGAGTGAAGAGTTGCTCATTTTTCTTGGAACTGAGAGCTAAGCGTTTCTATATTTGCTCCATCGCGGAAATCTACGGCGAAAATACCCTTATAGTTATGGTCAAATAGTCGAGTGATTGCAGGTATTTTTGTAGATATTGTCAAGTTCAAGGGCTTGACTTGATAAACTGGTCAACGGTCCTCTGGTTAGTCAAATGATTACGGTTAGGCGGAGAAGAGAAGAGTACAGTGATCTTCTGCGTCACCATTTTTTATGGCGTAAAAACAACAACCGATTTGGGGCAGTTAAGAAAATCAATCATAAAATGAAATTTTAAATAAAGTTCAGCGATTGCTAATGTCAAATATCTCGCTCGTTCTAATCCGCCGAAAGAGAACTGAGCACGGAAACTTTCAAGTTTCACTGCATTACAAAAATCCAAATCCTTTTTTAGTACACCTACTATTAGTGCTGTAAACGGATATGGATATCCACTCCGAATCCGCTTATTTTCCAAATCCGGATTTAAACGGATACGGATATTTTTTGTATAGAAAAATTTAACCCGGATACAGATATGGATAATTCTTTGAAAGTAAAAACAGAGCGGATATCCGCACTATCCGAATCTGAAATTTCAACTTCTTTGCTTCGCTGTAACTTGACTTTCAGCGATTAATATTCCTTAACTTCTCTTCATTCCTATATCTTCTTCATTTCTTTACTTTTTTAATTTACTTTTGTTTTTCTTAATTGTTTTTATTTTATTTTTATTTAGTATTTGTATTTAAAGTTATATGACTCAATTATTCGACAATTATTCGTTTCGTAACCGTATTCGAATTCGTATCCGTGGATTATCCGCTCCGTATTCGTATCCGTTTAAGACGGATTTGGTTTTAAATTTTGATATTTGTTTATTATCTGTATCCATATCCGCTCATTGAAAAACGGATACGGATTTGGTATCAGCATTTTTCGCTCTATTTACACTAGTGTTGTAAATAACGGTATGCGGTCGTCAGACGGACAGGGTACCGCCAAGCGATTAATCGGTATGCGGCCGATTAATCAGAATTATGCGGACAATTTAACGTTTTTATTAAATTTATGTATATATATCATAATTTATTAAAAATAATTTATTTAACTCATTAAATTTTATCAAATAAACTTAATTTAACTTAGTTTTATTATTACAACATGACACTACGCTTATTTCTTCTTAACACAGAGAAATTTTACATGTGTAAACACATTTATTTAATGAAAAAATAAATTTGAGAATTAAGTTTTTTTCAAATACTACTAACATATTATTTGATAACACTAAATTTAATTTATGATAACAACTAAGTTAAATTTATGATAACACTAAATTTAATTTATGATAACACTGTTACGAATACACTAAATTTAATTTATGATAACAACTTAATTTTATAAATGAACACCTTATACTAACTGAAAAAATTACATCAGTAAGTAAGAAAAATATATTATATATAAATAATAGATGAATTAATCAATTTCAAAGTAAGTTTGAAGAAAAAATATATACAAAAAATATTAGATGTATATTTAAGCACAAATAAAACTATAATACAGAATTTATAAAATCTTATTATCACACGCTATCACAGAAAAAAATATATATATTCACTGAAAAAGAGGAATAAACCGGAATAAACGGGAATAAACGGACGATTAAACGGTAAAAACAGCCGATTAATCGTTTTCATCCGCAAACATGCATCCGTTAAGTGTATTCGTAACAGTTTGGCCGCCATTAACGATTAATCGGCCGTTAAGACCGTTTTTTACAACACTGGTTTACACCCCTAACACCTATACCTATTTAAGATCTCTCGCTGTCAAAAACAGCGTCTCTTGATTTATTTCATAATAAAATAACATTTTATTGTTTTAGATAAAATAATTATTCCCCAAAAAAGTTTCTACAAAATCGCATACCATTTATTTTTAAATTTACAGTGCAACTATTTAACAAGATGACGCAAATACCTTCACTTAGATATTTCCACGGTGCCTCCAAATTCAAACATTAATAAATAAATAAATAAAAGTAAATAACTAAAATAAATTTATTAAATATGCTTCGTATAATTTTTTCTATGAGCCTTTAGTATTTAACAATTTATAATATGTTGAGTTTTTTTTAACTAACATCGAGAACTTACAAAAATACATTAATGTAGATATTGTTTTAATGTTCATTTTTCATATTCTTTTTACATTCGAATAGTAATGGTAATTTTGATCATATATCCGATAAAAAAAAATACGATAAAATAAAATATGTCAACCCCGCGAGTATTGAGATAAAATTGTATCTTTCAGAAGACGTCCTATACATCTTTAACTAGGAGTGTTAATGGGCACGATATGAACATAATGAAAGTATCTTCATACTCATACTCATTAAGAATTGAAGTTATTAATATTCTACTTTCACCCGTTAATATTATCATGTAATGAAACGATAGCGGGTGAATAATGAATAATAGTAATATAATAATTAGTTTTATTATATTTTACAAATAGAATATCAAAAACTTATTCATTTCATACATATGCAATTACATTAGTAATAATAAAATATAAAATAAATGTGCAATCAATTCTAATTAAATTGTTTTTTATTATATTTTACTTTTCATTCTTATGATTGAGTAAAAGAGCAAAAAAAAATAAAGAGGGATGGAAAAATATATCAGACACAATATCCGAGGAACGCTTGAATAGAAAGAAACAATTTAGATGTGTTGAAATGAAAGAGCGCAAATCGAGGTGTGTTGAAATGAGGTTGAATTGAATATATACAGAGAGTGGCTAATATCAAAACGTTTGTTTCTAGCTCTCCGGTGCTATTAAGTGGTTTTCTGATTTTCAAAGTTCAAACAGTCGATCCAAACTGTTAGATGTTCAATATATATTAAAATATGCTTGGAGACCAAATTTTATATTTTTTGAAATTTTTTACTATTTATTAAGATGGTTTGAAAATCACTGTTTTGAAGTACTTTTCAGCACCATTGAAAACAGTGATTTTCAAACCATCTTAATAAATAGTAAAAAATTTCAAAAAATGTAAAATTTGGTTTCCAAACATATTTTAGTATAGATTGAACATCTAACGGTTTGGATCTATTGTTTGAACTTTGAAAATAAAGAAATCACTTTGTAGCACCGAGGGGCTAGGAACAAACGTTTTGATATTAGCCCCTCTCTCTCTCTATATATATAACTTTAGATTTTAATAATTACTTATAACGGGTACAAAATAGTCATTACTTATACCCTCCTATTTGGCTAACGGAAAAAATGTTCTTACTCATAACAATACCTCATAAGCTAATGAAAACAAAATCTTATCTATGCTCACCTTATCGAATACGATACAGATTGAAATTTATTGTGTTTATAATAAAACAATTAATATTGAAATTAATTTTTCATTCTAAGAGTATCGAATATTTATTGTGTTTATAATAAAAATTATAATTCAATTTTATAGATTGACACTGTAGAGAAATAGATATTGTATATATCTAAAACAATGAATATTGAAATTATCGCATTATGCAGGAATATTTAAACGAATATTTAATTTTTTTTCATAATATTTTTGCTTTGAATTCGAAAAGTATTGTTGATATTACTAAAACTAGGAAAATATTTTGAGCTTCATCCTTGAATAAGAGTATGTTTTGATTTTTTTTTTCCTTGAAACAGAAACATATCGTATAAAATATAATATAATATAAAAAATATAAGAAAATTTATAAATAATCACGTAATAAACTAAATAATTTCATATATTAAATTAAAAAAATACTCCACATATAAATTGATAGACAGTTATTATTTAAAGAAAAGTAAAAAAAAAAAAAACTTCAACTAGACAATTGAGTTAATATAATCAATTGTCAATTCAATTTATCTTCAATGAATATCAGAATAGATTGAAAGATGGTATTAGTTTTAACCAGAACCTATCTTTTCTCGAATTTTTTTTATAAACCATAATTAAATTTTTTTTTTTACAAAAATCATAAGAACCGAAATGACATTTTTTTTTATTTCGGACCGAAATGGCATTTCGATCTGGTCCCTTTTTTAATTTTCTATGGTACTGGTTTCACAAGTTTTCATATGAGCCACCATAGAAAATCCAAAAAGGGGACCGGACCGAAATGTCATTTTGGTCCGGAATAAAAAAAATAAAATAACGGACCGAAATGGCATTTCGGTTCTTATGATTTTTGTTAAAAAAAAAATGTAATCATGTTGGTTTCGTAAAAATATATATATTTTTTAATTATGGTTTATAAAAAAAATTCTCTTTTCTCGGCCATTGCATATTCTTTCAATTATCTGCGCGTGCGCGAAATAAAATGGAATAAATTAAGATATTTGTCATGTATGAAAGTGTAACAGTGTTAATATAGAAAAGGATTTTTTTTTTTTGGCGACACAATCTTGCCGACATTTTTATTAATACCCTCAGTGCATAAAAAATTATTAAAAATAACCACCGGCCCAAATCTTTATTAAAAATACCCATACCGGCCAATTATTGGCCGGATCCGATTAAAACGCCCTACCGGCCAATAATTGGCCGGTTCCGAGGTTAATTGATTTTGAACGTCCAATAATCTGCACGAATCTCAAAGCAGCCCAATTCGTTTTAAAACTCCCTTCCTCTCCTCTCTTTCCCTGCCGCCTCTCCTCTCTTTCTCCGCCGCCCTCTCTTTCCCTGCCGCTGCCGCCTCTCCTCTCTTTCCCTGCCGCCTCTCCTCTCCCCTGCCGTGCCCTCTCCTCTCTTTCCCTGCCGGCCCTCTCCTCTCTTCCCTGCCGTGCCTCTGTTGGCCTCCTTGCGCTGCTGTGTGGCCAGTCCTGTTGGTGTGGTGTTGCTGATTTTGCTTGACCCGCTCGATTTGGGTGCTGACCTGGTTCGCTGTTTTTGTTGCCTTCCCTCTCCATTCGGGTAATTGTTGGAACCCTCTGGTGCCTTGTTTTGCTGTGTAGTGCCCGGTTTTGCTGTGCTATTTCTGGTGCCTTGTTTTGATTTTGCTGGTACACTGGTACACCGTACCAGTAGTGTAATGCCCGGTTTTGCTGTGCTATTTCTGGTGCCTTGTTTTGATTTTGCTGGTACACTGGTACACCGTACCAGTAGTGTTGTGCTTGGGTGCTGCTGTGAAGCTGGGCCTATTCTGGTTTGATTTCCTTGCTGGCCTTGTGGCCTTGCGTTGGCTTTTCTGGTTGGTACCTGTTGGTGGAGGTTTGCCTGTTTTGTTGTTCCTTTGGGTGAGCCTATTGGACTTGTGTTCCTTTTCTGGTTGGTACCTGGTTGGTACCTGTTGGACTTGTGTGTAAGGCACCAAACGCATTGTTGCAGCTTTCTCCCACTTTCTCCCCAACTTCTCCGAAACCCGGGTGGAAAACTTCTGGAGAGGGTTGTCTTTCAATTCCATGGCTCGCTGTCGCCGTGCAACAAACCATTTGTTGCACTTGTAGAATGTATCCTCCACTATGGCAGCAACAGGCATTCTACGGCTATCCCGGAAAACATTGTTCAGGCACTCAGAGCCGTTTGTTGTCATTATACCAAATCGGAATCCTCCATCACAGGTTTGGAAAATCTTCTCATAATTAGACGATTCTGTCGGATCATTCGGACGAACTTTGCCAACCTTCCGCAAATATGCATTGACTAGAACTACCACCCCCTGCCTCTCTCGGAACTCTTCTAACATAGATCTCTATTACAAAATCTCCGTTGGCCTTAAAATACCCACACAACCCTCTCCAGGTATTTTCATCTGTTATTTTCGCAAGTGAATATTTCCCGGTGTTTCCATTACACACTCGGGTCGCCAATTCAAGGTTGCATCTTTCTGGATTAAAACGGGTGTAATCGAAAATTGTGACTTTCAAGTCCAACAGAGATATATTATCGTCAACCATAACCGAAGCAATTGGTTCTATGTTGTAATAAGGTCCGTCTGCATTATGTTCAAGCTTACCACCCCAGTGTATAGAAATCAATGGCATTGTGATCGAACTACATTTTGAAATTGATAATAATTTGTCAGGTTACTAATGTACACAGTGACTGAATAATAAAGAAAATTATTTTAAATTAAGTTCATTTAGTTTTAACTAATTTTAGTTAATTAAAATTAATTAAAATTAATTGTTATTAATTAAAAATAATATTAATTAATTTTCATTAATTAAAATTAAATAATAAAATTCACTACAATTAATTAAAATTAATTAAAAGTAATTAATTACTTAAAATGAATTAAATTAAATTAATTTATTAAAATTTATTAAAATTTATTAAAATTAAATAATTACAAGTAAGTAAAATTAATTAAAATTAATTAATTGTAAGTAAAATTAATTAAAATTAATTAATTACAATTAATTAAAATTAATTAAAATTAATTAATTAAAATTAATTAATTAAAAATAATTAAAATTAATTAATTAAAATTAATTAAAATTAATTAATTAAAATTAATTAAAAATAATTAATTAAAATTAATTAAAATTAATTAATTAAAATTAATTAAAAATATTTAATTAAAAATAATTAAAAATAATTAATTAAAAATAATTAAAAATAATTAATTAAAATTAATTAAAAATAATTAATTACAATTAATTAAAAATAATTAATTACAATTAATTAAAATTAATTAATTACAATTAATTAAAATTAATTAATTACAATTAATTAATTACAATTAATTAAAAATAATTAATTACAATTAATTAAAATTATTTAATTACAATTAATTAAAATTAATTAATTACAATTAAAATTAATTATTTCAAATTAATTGAAATTAATTAAAATTAATTAAACTGAACTAACATTAATTAAAAAAATATAGAATTAATTAAACTTAACTGAACTTAACTAAAATTAATTTAAATTTAATTAAATAAATATTAAAACTAACTTAAATTAATTAAACTTAATTAAACTATTTAAAACTAATTAACATTAATTTTAATTAAATTAATTAACCTTAATTACAAACATTTAAAAATAAAAAATAATTAAAATAATTAAAAAAAAAATGTTACCTCTCGGGCGCTGCCTCTGCCTCTGCCTCTTCAGAAGTTGTGAGGAAGATGGAGTGCGATTTGGGGTTAATATAGGGGCTGAAACAGTAAAAATGTATTAAAGCACGGGGCCGGCCAATTATTGGCCGGTTGGGACTTTAAATCGGATCCGGCCAATTATTGGCCGGTACGGCTTTTTAATCGGAACCGGCCAATAATTGGCCGGTATGAGTATTTTTAATAAAGATTTGGGCCGGTGGTTATTTTTAATAATTTTTTATGTACTGAGGGTATTAATAAAAATGTCGGCAATCTTGTTTTGTACCTAGCTCGTTTTTCTTCCAATTGATATAAAAGTAGGCTATTATATTGAATTAATATTTGGAAAATAGAAAAATTACTTTCAGTTTAAAATTATATATTTTTCACTTTGTTCGAAAAAGTTAGGATAAAATAAATAATAATTACGCTATTTTCATGCACGTAGAAAAGGTGTACAGTGTACTCCACCATTAATATTTTTTGTCTTTGACATTATGAAATTACAATTCCAAATTATATATTATATTTATGCAAATTAATTGAGATAAATTCCCTATTTTAGGATTGCTAATATCTTCTGTCAATAACTTAGTATAAATAGTACTTTGATAATAAAGTCTTAATTTCTTAATATATTAACTAAAAAAAGGGATAACTTAATTAATTTTGAGATGAGGAATGTTTAGGCTTAGAAATTTGAGTTTGTGTCCCCTCAAATATCCGAGGTGTAATTTAAAAAATGAACGGTCCAGATTAATTATAATTGGATCAAATTCAATTTGATGCCTATTGAAACTATAGGATGTTTACTTTGAGATTCGTGCCAAGTTAAAATAACAATCTTGATTTATCACTTGCATGTCATATTCTGCATGTTTTTCATTGATAAATATGAATCTTATATAAATTTAAATTTATACATAATTTATACTAAAATTTTATACTCGATAGAAACACAATTGACACAGGGACATGTTTTCCAACAACAACAAAAATCATTCCTCTTTCAAATATGATCATCATGCTACACGCTTGACCACAAATCTTCTCACCACAGTACTCCAGAGGATTTTTGGTTGAGCATCAGGCATCAGGTACTCTGGTCCCACAGGCACCGCCTACGACCAGCGGCCTGCCATCGTTGCTCGGGCACTCATCTAATCCCACCTATCCGACGTCTGCACGCAGTAATCTCTCGCCACGTGTCTCTAGCAAAAAGCACCAGTTCGAGAAATCCAAAACCTGAGCAGCTGATGAGTGATGAGCTGAGCACGGTTTTTTGCAGCTCTCAAATAATTTTTTTTATAAACCGTAATTAAAAATTTGATTTTTATGAAACCAACATAATTATTTTTTTTTTTACAAAAATCATAAAAACTGAAATGTCATTTCAGTCCCGAAATTTTTTTTTTTTTTGGAACCGAAATGGCATTTCGGTCCAGTTCCATTTTTAGATTTTCTGTGGCACTTTTTCACAAGTTTTCATATGAGCCACCGCAGAAAATTCATAAAGGGGACTGGACCAAAATGGCATTTCAGTCCTCAAAAAAAAAAAAATTTCGGTTCTTATAGTTTTTGTAAAAAAAAATAATCATGTTGGTTTCGTAAAAATATTTTTTTTAATTGTGGTTTATAAAAAAAATTCGCTCTCAAACTCAAAACTGTGTTTGCTTCTTGATTTTTTGAGTCAAAAAACTCAAAACAAAGGTGGAGACCGACTTGCGTTCCCTTTCTACTTGTTGATATGGCCATCATTTTCTTCTTAATTGCAGATTATTGAGGATAAATAGAACTTGGAATTTGGAATAAGTGTCATTTCAACAAAATTTGCATCCCAAGTTTGATGGATACAATCTATTAATTTTGCTGGCTCAAGTCAATTACCGAATTGACAAGTATATCGAATTGACCAAGTCTCTTTGTGAATTTAATTCTAAAATCTATCGAATTGATTTCAGTATATGAATTCAAACCATTGAAACCGATCGAACTTACGAGTGATGCGTCTAAATGTAAAATATTAAATTTTTCGAATTAATTTTGTATAAAATCAAATGGTTAAAAATGTAAAAAAAAAATGCATTTCATAAACCTTTTAATTTTGACTGCTTGACTTTATATTAAATTAATTTTAAAATTTAAAATTTTCACATAGATTAGTTTCAATTGTTTGAATTCGTTGTTTGAAGTCAATATGATAGATTTTAGAGTTAAGTTTACAAAAAAGTTGGTGAACTTACAAACACCCTAGTTCTACTCTAAAACTGCGTTGATGGTTATTGTGGTGAAATAAAAGACTGAATTTATTGTTATAATTTTAATTGAAATTAATAATTATCACTACTACATCGTTATAATTAAATTGATTTTAACTGTTTACGTAACATACTAACATTTTTTTTAATTGAAAGGATGGTTTAGATCTCTTTTTTAAATACTCCATTAATATATAGTTATAAAAAAAATATTAATTACCAAATTGCTCCAAGCCGGTTGGTGAATTAATATTTAATTTTTTTGAAAAGAAACAGGAGTCAAACTCCTATTTTATTAACCGCAATTGGTTATATAGTTTTAAAGGGTTTTAAATGGTAACCCTTCTATGTATTTAAAATGAAAAACAAAAATAGAAGCAAAATAAAAACCGAAAACAGAAGTGAAAATTGAAACAAAAAGAAAAGTTGAAAAGAAAAGAAAAAAGAAAAAAGAAAAAATTCAGTCTTGTTGCGATAGCCTTCTTCTGCCATTCAATAAGCACCACTGGTCACGAATCTCTTGCACCAATTCATTATTCTGTTTGCACTTGCCTCTGAACAATCGTGTACATCTTTCTCTCCACAGTATGAATTGAGAGATTAACAAAGTAGAATTAATATTTAATTAATTGGAATGAAGTTATAGGCCTTTTAAGACACTTATTAATTAATGGTATCCCTTGCAGCCACTTTTCACAACTCACAACCGACCAGACAAATGATAACACAAGAAGAGGAGCGTATAGGTAGGTATAGGCGTATAGCAATGATTAAAACCAGCTTTTAGTTGAAACCTGAAAGAGGATAAGTTAAAATAAAATTCAGTTATTGATTGGTTCATCTAATGTTTGGTCGAGATCAGGTTTTAATCATGTCATTAATCATTTGGACTTTAACAACTCTTATCTAACCAAGACAGATTCGCTTCCTACTCAAATTTGAAATTGGTTACTTACTTACTTGTACTAGCAACCTTTTTAGATAATCAAATCATTTCTGACTATCAAAATCAGTGTCAAATTGTCCTTCGTACAACTTTTCTGACCATTTTACCCCTCAGTTGATATATACATTATACACCGAATTTTTTTTAGTTACCCAGCCAAAAAAATCAAATTAAATCAATACCACCTTCTTCCTCTTTTTTCAACTCTACCACCCACGCGGATCTAGTTCGTGCACCAAGTTGGTTCTAAACTGGCACACCAAATTAATTATTTTATTATTATTTTTGGTGCGCAAACTGAGTTAGTGCACCAATTTTTTTTTTAGTTAGCGCACCAAAATTTTGTGTGGTTGATTCAGAACAGAACTACAATCCGCCAACCAAGTCCGTGAACCAAGGTTTTGGTGCGCCAACCCAGTCTGCGCACCGCGCTATCTTGGTGCATGAACCCGGTCCGGGTGGGTAGTAGATTTGAAATTACGCTGGAGAGTGTGATAATCATTTAATTTTGTTTTTTACTGTGGTAACTAAAAAAATTTCGGCATTATACATAGAACTTAGAAGATTTGTCAACTTTTTGGAGGACGGCAAACTAATTATATATTTGTCAAACTTTGATTGCATATACTTAAAGATTATCTACTTAAATATTTTACATTTGTTATTTGAATTCTTTTTTAAATTGAGCGTCTTAGACTTTAAATTTGTCAAAGGAACTTTTTTCTTGGAGGCACGTGTGTGTATGTGAGAGCGGGACTTTGTCTCGATTTGTTTATTTAATGTATATAAAATTTAAAATCAACTTCTTTGAAGTATTAAACGAATTATAAAATTCAGAAAGGATGGAATACGGAATTCTAGTCCAAAAAAGAGACAAAAAATAATGATAGGAATATGAAAGTCTGATATTTAAAGATAGAGATTTAGAGACCAGCTTTTATAGTATATATTTGAAAAATCTGATCTTTCAATGTTGGAGATTTGAAAAAAAAAAATTTAACAAAAAAATAGAAATTAAGCTTAGAAATTTCATTCCGTCGTTTATACTTTATATAGAGCCAAATAATAATCAACTAAGAGCATCTACAAGGGTGATTTCTTTTAAATTGCTAATATAATTGCTGGGATGTACCATATTTTTTTAAATTAGCAAATTTGTTTTAAAAGCAACTCTAATTAAATAAGCAATTCTAATTAAATTTCTGAGATAGAGTGATTTAGAAATTATGAATTTATTTAATTGCTAAACTTAGTGACGTGACTCAAATTAATTGATAAACGTTTGTTGGAATGGAGATGCTCTAACTGCTGGATCATAGACGCAGAAGATATAACATGGGCAGCAAGTACATAGGCGCTATAGAGAGAGCACAACAGTAGAATTTTTAATGCCGTAGCTAAGCTAGTGTCGATTCTTATAAATGATACGTCAATGGAAATACACTATTGGATGCATAATGGAATTGTGTGCGAGATGGCCTAATTTGTGTATGAGATGGAGAGGAGACCACGCGAGAGAATACAGCGTTGTTCTTGCGATTATTTTTACTTAGTAAATTAGAATATTGTATATAGGGGAGGTGGAGTGAGTTTATGTTTCAAAATTTGTAAATAATTTTTTTTATCAATATTATTATTAGCGGCACCTTGCCAACTAACTTTAAGAAAAAAAATTAACGGTCAGAGGCGGACTCAGGTGTATTCGGGGGGGGGGGGGGGGGGGGGGGGGCAGTTGCCCCTCTTGAATTTTGAGTTTTAGTGGAGATTTATCAGTTCCGACCGACTTTGCCTTCTCTTCCTCTGGACGTTTGATTTGTGATTCGGGTTAAATTTAGGGTTAAAATTGAAAAAAAATTGTTGAATTTTGATTGGTAATTAGAATTATAAGTCAAACCATCAGAAATTACAAGTCAAAGCATTGGAAAGTATAAGTTAAAGCATTGTTTTTTATCGAGTACCCAATTGGTTAATGAATTTAAATCCAATTTAATATTTTTTTTTCTCTCCTGATGAAATTCCTGGATCAGCCCCTGCTAACGGTTCTAGTAAAAATTCCCTCGTTCGTGTCATGGAGAAAATAGTTTAATCTGAAATTTCTTATTCTGTCTTTCTAAATTCAGTAAAGTATTATTCAGAAACTTAATTTGAAATTTTCATATTATAAATAAAAAAAAGGGTCTCCAGAAAAAAAGAAAGAGAAGAAGTGAACAACAGACAAATAAAAGAAAGAAAGCAAGCAAAGATAAAAAAGAAAAGGTACGATTTTTTTTTTGATGAAAAAAAAGGTATGATTATGGCCGACATTTTTATTGATATCCAAAGTTAATTACAAATAAATAAATATACCCACTAATATTGGAAATTTATAAAAATATCCATACCGGTCAGAAAATGGCCGATTTTAAATTTTTTGGTACCGGCCATATAATGGCCGGTACTAAATTTTTTTTTTTAGAGACACTATGAATAGTAAGATGTTGAAATCTAACACTAAAAATTCGATTTTTTTTAATATTTGTTAGATTACTTTTTTTATATATAATTAGCATATTTATATTAAAATACGTTAAATTACTTGAAATTATGTTAAATTACGCTGAATTATACAAAATTATGCAAAATTACAATAATTATGTTAAATTACACTAAATTACGCTAAATTAGGCCGATTTTGTGTCATCTTTCATAAATCATAAAAAATAGTAATTTTTTTTAAAAATAATAAAAATTGGTATTCTACAAGTGTATTATATAACTAATTTACTGAGCTACTTAGATTCAATAATAGAAATGAAAATCTTAATCGGAAACTTTAACTCAAGTTTTGAGGCTCTTCCCTTTGTTTTTTGACAATTCTGAATTTTGAAATTCAACTTAGTTGACACTGACGCATGCGTATTTTCGCAAGTTTTCTGAAAAGTGGTCATTTGTTGAAATCGGACACTCGAGCGCAGTTTTATGGTCATTTGAAGTTTCATCGTTGTTTTTCGCCTTCTTAGTGAAGAAATCAACTCTATTCATATGTAATTTAGTGTAATTTACCGTATTTTAGCATAATTTAGCGTAATTATGTGTAATTCAGTGTAATTTAACATAATTTCAAGTAATTTAGCGTATTTTATTATAAATATGCTAATTATACATCAAAAAAAGTAATATAACAAATATTTAAAAAAAAAATTTCGAAATTTTAGTGTTAGATTTCAACATCTAAAAAAAAATAAAAATAATAATTAATGACCGGTACCAAAAGAATTGAAACCGGCCATTTTTTAGCCGGTATAGATATTTTTATAAATTCCCAACATTTCAGTGGATATATTTTTTAATTTGTAATTAACTTTGGATATTAATAAAAATGTCGGTGATTATGGTGTAGCTACTGTTGCTTTGGAATGGGCCACAGTACAGCTACACTATAGGCGAATTAATCTAGCTTTTAAAAAGTTGTGCTTGTTTAGTGTTTACCTTCAAGAAAAATAAAGTTGTTCTTGTTTTCATTTTTGTGAATAGTATTTATGAAGGTTGCGTCCGACCATTCTATGTGCTAAAGTAGTAGCTTAGCTCCGCTATTCTATGGATCACAAACTTCCATACTCTCTTTAATTAAAATATTAAATTCATATCAAAATTCACTGCACTGAGCAATATTTTCTCTCTAACACTTGCCAGGTAGCACTGTCTGTTGCTAACCGGATACCTTCCTTTTTATTTTAATTTTTAATTTGTAACATGAAATGCTAAATATCAATAAAATATTCTTAAAGTTGTGAATACAATGTACAAGTTTTAAAACAACTGGCCTTTGATCTGTTAGACAGAATGCAACATTCTTTGTGTAAGAAATTGTGGGTTTGAAATTTGAATGGAAGTTCTTATACCCTAAATCCTAAATCCTAAACCAGCTTAAACTAAACCACCTTTTTGGGTGTCTTAATATTTATTGCGTCTTGGACCACTGTCAGTGATTATTTGTAAATTTTACTTATCTTTTCTTTAGAACTCAATCAAATATAAACAATTTAAATCGACTTAAATCGAAATAACCTAACTTAAATCTCATAAACTCTAGTCCTCAATCAAACATCATCTTTGATAGGGTCATGCACTAAAAATCCCATAAAACTATTATGAGCCGAGTACTAAGTCCAGATAACAAGTCCAAGAAGCAGGCCCGTTCAAATGGTCTGTATGCGACTATAATCAACTCGTCAGCCCGCGAGATAAGCCCGTTTGAGTTGTCCGTACGAAGACTCGAATCGACTTACTGGCTTGTGAGATAGGCCAAGTCGAGTGTCCGTCCGAGTCCCAAACCAACTCAAAAATTCAATGAGATTGGGATCACAACTCAGAAAGGCTTGGCACATAAAAGATAGAGTTATGTACCTATTTGATCTACAATCAGTTCTCACTCGGATACGTAATAAATACACACCTACCCGCATGAACTAATTCCCTCGAATTAGAACATGCTTAGACCTATCACGACTTAATCTCTCACAGAGATAGGACGTATCAATCTTAATAATCAATTTCCATATATCAGCACACACTACTCCTTTAAGATAACTATTGTGCAAGGCGTTCAAGATATAACTAGCATCAATTGACATGAAATGTTCACGTTCTACTTTCTCCACCGGCACAGCTCAAAGTCCATATCCTCTAAGGTAACATAATATTTCTAAGACCAATTCGGCCTATGGTAACATGCGCGGAACTCATTAATATTTGTGCGGATTTTATTAGTATTTATTGGTTTAATTCAACTACATGTGATAAATGTTAGATTAGTTTATGGATGTACACTATAATATACTGGGACTTTAGATACAGAGTGATCTGATATTTTTATGTAAATTGATGAGAGAATTTGTGAAGATTGTATATTATATTTTTGATTTGTACATGAGATTACAGTGCCTATAAATAGGCTCTTGTGGCTGTCATAGCTGTTGGTACTTCCTAATATGCTTTGCTAGTTGTCTAGCTAATTTCTTAATTATAGAGATTTGTATAATTGTAAACTAGTATCGTGCCCGTGCGTTGCAACGGAATATATGATAAGATAACAAAAATAAATTATCATACAAAATGACAAATTTTCATAAAAAAAAACAAAATTAGAAATATATTTTAGATTTATCACTGTATAGAAATAAGGAGGTAGATAAATAAGGAAATGAACAAAAAATTGATTTGCATTGTGATCCGTCGTATAGAAGATATCAATTGGAGAGAGAGAAATAAGGAAATAAATAAATAAGGAAACGAATAATTATATTGCTAATTTTTAGAGTCTGTTTAATTTTAATTGTAATGTATCGTATGGCAGTATGTGTGGCGAGTATGTTTGTAACTAAATTTAAACTTCTACACATAAAACATATGCATTTAATCAAAATGAGATAAATTATGTGATTGGAGAGCTGAGATTAAATCTAAAAATTAATCTTTCAATCGTAGTCATTGGCAGATCGGACACCCAACGTGCTTAATAATGGAATGGAGATATGATAACTAATTGTTGGTGAGATGTTGATTATCCGTGCAAATATTTTGAGAATCTAAATTGAACTATGATGAATCTTTTATGAGATCTTTTGACAACATGATCTGATCTAAAAAAAATTCAACAACTCTAATTTCTAACTACAATCACCGTTCAACACATTTTGGATTTGTATGATATAGAATATTTGACCAATTTATGTTGACGATGACGATCATAATAATGATGATAATGATGATAATGATAATGATAGTAATAATAATATTATTATATCGTAACGATTAAATGACCAGTAATAATTTGGATTATCCTAATAACATGAACATGTAAAGATTATATTTAAGATCCAATACCTCAGGCATAATCTATAGAACATGAATATTCTGTAGACGTATAAAAAATAATAAAAATGCTATATATATTACTGTCTATTAAGACAAATTCAACGCTTTAACATTTCATTTTTTTTTTTTTTAGAAAGGAATAAGGTCAAGGCTTTTATTTGTATATTTTTTCGAGTAAAGGTTGGAAATCGAGCTACTCAACTATTTAATATCTACAAAAAATTATTTTTTTTAGATTTCAAATTTGTGACCTGCCACACGAGTATTGTCTTTACCACTAGATTCAAAGCTGGTTCTAAAAAATGAATAAAGACAACTTATTCGTATATTAATAAGAGGAGTTCTTATAGTAGCTTTACCACTAGAACCTCTTACGTTAGAGAACGCACGCCTTTGCTGAATTCAGATTACCCCCAAGTACTTGACTCAAGCAAATTGGAAATGAACGGCCCAAGATCGTTCTTTAACTTGGATGAATCTCAAAGCACAAATAATACTGCCCCTGTGCCATCCCTGAATAAACGTCGTTTTGAATTAATCTGAGCCGTCTGTTTCAATTTGCTTGAGTTAGGTACCTAGGAGGATTCGGATTCCACCTTTGCTTCCATATCAGAATATTGTGTCAACAACTTTCTCTCGAGAGAACGAATATAATTGTGCAATGAACGCTATTTTTAACTGACCTAATTGTCGACTATTCTTGAGTGAAAATAATCAAATTTGAGATAAGATGGTACGTAGCACAGTTGGCTAGGATTTTTTTTTTTAAAACTATAGTTATCTAAAGGTTGAGAGTTCGAGCCCTACTCATAACTTGGCAGCCTCTGTGAAAATTTCAAAAAAAAAATAACCAAGGTTAATTTTATTGAACTGCGAGCTCAATGCATTTGACACGAGCTCTCATCTTTCAATTTAGAGCCACGCATGTTCAATTTCTAAAAATAGTATTTAAAAGATGTTGGAGCATACCGGAATCCTTTAATAAAAAAAAAAAATTTTGATTTTTTTACAAGAAACTTTTTGTAGCATATTCTTGAAATTGAAATTTTGTTATGTTTTGCTGAAATATTATATTTTCCTCCGTGATTTATTTAGCTCAACTTCTTAATCAAAGATTAAATATTTATGTGTATATTGCGTAAATATGGATATAATTAGAAAAAAAAAAATTGAGCCAGATCTAGAGCATTTATATCAGAAAAAAAAAATGTGAATTTAAGATCAATTTAATGGAACGCGTTGTATCCACGGAGAAGCAAACTTTTTAGCCAACTGTTGAAAATATCTACTAGCACATTGAAAAGGGCATTGTGGAGGTAAATAGTTGATAAAGACAAGATATAAAAAAAAAAAATGAGACAAATAAATGGGTTCTTTGGTGCACAAAAAATCAGAATTGAATATTCGCAATGAAAAGTTGAGACCTTTTTTTAAAAGAAAAAGGAAAAGGTGTGAGAGAATATAAATCAGATAGCAAAAGATTGAAAGAACTAGACGAAGAATTTTGGAAACATCTGACAAAAGTAAAGCAAATTTCAATACTATTTTTTTAGTTGCATCTTTTAATATATTTTTTTTTACTATTTTTAGGAGTGTTGATTTTTTTTATTATTATTAAGACCATAATTATAGTATTTGAATTTGCTTCATTGCTTGGGCCTGCCAATTGATTTTGCTATTACACCTAATCTTTTGCAATCAAACTTAAATATATCAGGCCCTAATTAAGAATTCTTTTTAAAAACCATAATTATTAAAAGTAAATTTAGGGAACAAGTTGATTGATTTTTTTTTTTTATTACAAAAACCACAAGTACCGAATAGCCGATTCGGTACATCTCATTTACGTTTAAGCGGTACCGAATAGTCAATTCGGTACCTCCCAGTTTCACAATTATTTCATATTTTCTGTCAAGTAAAAGAATAAAATTAAGCGGTTCGATACCACTTAAACGTAAATAAGAGGTACCGAATAGCCTATTCGATACTTATGGTTTTTATAAAAAAAAAAAAACCAATCAAGTTGGTTCTTTAAATTGTATTTTTCTAATTATGGTTTTTTTTTTTTTTAAATCCCCAACTAATGGTGTCTACCCAGTTGCTGTAAATTACTGTCATGAGCAACACAGTTTGGTGTAAGCTAAAAAAACAATTTTTAGAAATATTTATACCAGAGATCACTTAAATTTGTGAATTATTGTCAACTACTAATTAATTTTGGGTTAGTACGCTCCATGTGAAATTGACGACTCATCACTCTGTCATTATAGCTACATGACACCTGAAATCAAATAAAATTAGTGATTTAGTTTGGAGAAGATTGTACATGTTATGGGGACTGACAGTAGTACTATTGGTATTGAAATCAAATCAAATAAAAGACCTGTTTATGGAATCAATGATTGATAGATACGGAGTCATTTGATTCATAATCAGGGGTGCCAAAAAAACTCGTAGCTCGTGGCTCGATTAACCGTCACAAAGAGATGAAAGATCGACTCAAAATCCACAAGAAATCGGTTTAGTTTCGAAATCGCCTAAAGCTTCGAAAAAGGAAAAAACGGAAAGAAAGGAATATTTGAATTTCAAAATGGAAGGTCCGATATTATTGTTAGTTAGATCGGTAGTTAGTAGGGACCACCGCGTACAGTTATGGAAGTTAATTGCAACGGGATATCATGCGGGTACGATGCAGGAACTAAAGTGCGGAGATTAGAATGATTATTCTTTTTTATTTGTAACTTGTCTAACATGAATGTGTTTTCATAGATCCAGCAGCAAGCTTGTCATTTTCTTTTTGTAATTATCAAGAGCAAGTACATTGTTATAGATTAATTATCATAAGAACCTACTAAATACAGAGCACAGCATCAATGAATATAATTAAGGGTCCAGCAAGGCTGTCTATTTTTTTTTCTTTTTCTTTTCAATGGTCCCAAAAGGCTGTCTATTTTCATCTGATAAAGCTTCAAAAGGTACATTGATAAAAACCGAGAGAATATACAAGTACAAAAATTACACAATGGATATTTTATAAGAGGTATCGGATTATACTGTTTTTTAGTGACATCGAATGATATTGTGCATTTTCAAAGTCCAAACAGTTGATTCAAACTGTTTAATTTGATGGATATATTAAAATGTGCTTGCAGATCAAATTTATATATTTTTTTAATTTTTTACTATTTATTAAGATGGGTACAAAAATTCAATGGTCTGAAAACAACGATTTTGTAAAGTACTTAATAAATAGTAAAAAAATAAAAAAAAATGTAAAATTTGATCTGCAAGCACATTTTAATATATCCATCATATTGAACGGTTTGGATCGACTGTTTGGACTTTGAAAACTTTAAAAATTAATGATGTAATTCGATGTCACCAAAAACAGTGTAATCCGATCCCTCCTCATTTTATAATTAAAATAAACTAGGGCGTTGTTAAAAAATATAGATTGTCTATTCATACAATTTTAATATTATTTATAATACAACAAGTTCCCTAGAAATTGATTAATTAATATCATTGTAAGGAGTAGAATCACGTTGTTTTTAAGCTGACCAAATTCTCGGTGAATTTAATCTTAAAATATATCAAATTGACTTCAAATGACAAATTCAAATTATTAAAACCGATCTGCTTTACGATGATGTGTTTACAGGTAAAATTTACAATTTTTTTAATTAATTTAATATAAAGTTAAGCGGTCGAAAAACGATGAGAAATGAACGCATTAAAATTAACTTATAAACTTTATATTTTTACCACATATTTTATAATAAAGTAATTTAAAAATTTATAAAATACACGCATCACTCGTGAAGTAAATCAATTTTAACAATTTAAATTTGTTGTTTAAAAATAATTCGATAGATATTTATTTTAAAATTAAACCTATTCAGAGACTTGATGAAATTACAAACACCCCAGTTCTACTTAAAACGGTAGAACAATTAATTAATCACATTAATTTGCGGAAACATGTTTTAGGTAACTTTTAGAATATTTTTTTCGAAGCATATAATACATCAGTTGTTATATTGGTAGAAAGATCGGTAAAATTCTTACCGATTCAAAAACCAGTTTGTTTTTTTTCTTTCATTTTTCTAGTAAAAAACATATATTTTTTACAAAATAGATTGAGTATCTTAAAATTTAGATATAATAGAAACATTCTATCTATTTTTTAAAAAACTTTTCATATTTTACTAGAAATCTAATATAAGAATTCCCACCATCTATATTTAAAAAAAAAAGTTTGAATTTTAGAATTCTACTGATCCAAATTTTTTGATTTTTTAGATTAGTAAGAATTTTATCTATCTTTCTACCAATATAAGAACTGATGTACTCTTTCTATTTCTCTCTCTCTTTCTTTTTTTTTTTAGGTAACTTTTAGAATATATTTTTTGGAAGCATATAGTACAAATGTAAAATTTGAATGTCAGAGCTTGGCAGTATATTCTCCATCCTTGTCGTTATTTCCTCTTATCTATCTATTTGTTTGTTCTTTATTTTACTCGTGGTTATCTGTTTCTTCGTTCATTTATTTATTAATTTATTATCAACTATTCACTAGAACAGTCATACGTCAGCCATAAGCAAACATGTTTAAAATTAAATATTGTCATGTTTATATATTAAAGAACTATGCGGTCATATCTGAGGGTGGGGTTAATTCTCTTTTATGACGCTATTTTGAATATAAAATTATCCATAGTTCTAACTTCCTCTTTCTCCTTGGCGTTCAATAGTAATTTATAGCAATTTATTTAATTAGTATAACGTTCGTTACTACTATTATCGTTAGCACTGAATATTTATTCTGTTAGTTTTATTTTATCATGTGGCTATGTTATTTATTGTGCACCAATTTTATTTATAGAAATTAACGAAAATGCACGAATAATTTTTGATAGAAAAATTTAAATTGTTATTTATTAAATATACTTGTCCCAAAGGTTGCCTTAGAATATAAAAAATACATCTTCTCTTCTCTGATTTGGACACATCTCTTTCATTTTTGAAACTTCTGTCCATAAAAATTAATTAGAGAGGTATAAGAAAAAACGTCTAAAGGTCTCCATCGTCACGTTTGAGGAAAATCTTTGATGATCAGTATTTACGCTTCTGCTTAATGATGCCGTCACTCCAAAACTGTAAATTTTAAATTACGTTTGCTATTTTATTCTGGATTTACGGATTCTGAGTTGTTTGCGTTCTAATTACAAAACACGTTTTGAATTATTATGTCTATCAAAATCAGCTCATGATAATTCATTCAAATAAATTTAATCTTTGAGTCATTAAACCAAATCACAATCTTTAGTTGAATCAGAATAATGAAAGGTATTAATCATAAAGAGGTATTATGATTCATTATTAATTATTCTGATTCAGCACCTGATCAATACCTCTTTAAATAAAATCATTGCCCATAAAAAACTCTTCATTTCGAATGAGCAAGCTTTTAGTATTAATTATATTTGGACCCTCTTAAATTTGAAAATGCAAAAATTTGGGACGCAATCCATTGACTTAATTGGTCAATATATTTCCTTAACATAGCCATATTTCTAAGTTTGAACAAGTTTGGGATAGAATTTCTCTAATTTCTACAGAGTCATTATCATAATGTGTACCTTACCAGCCGCATTCCAACCGTGATTCCGTGAAAGCGCCAATAATGAAGTCAAAAACTAAGCACCAGTCTATATTTTAAAAGCGACTATTTGTAGAAAATTTGTTTTTTCTACAAAGAGTTTGGTTTTGCAAGGTACACATGAGATGAGAGTGACATTGCATTTGACTAGTATGAATATCTTTAGTTCTCAAGGCTTAACTATGTCTGAACCATTAAACCGGTCACATTCAAGCTATCAAATGGGCCAATTGCTAGAACTAAATAGTCGGCTCATGTTGTCAACTAAGTTATTGCTTGTAATTTCTGTTTACCAGTGAAAATGCACACAAAAAGCTGCGCTCCTAAAATATTGTATAATCTCCTAAAAATAATATTTTCTTATTGCTGGGCCTATAAACAAAATCACAAGGACTCAGAAAAATTCTACTGGGCCATTATATTGGGTCATAGTCTAGTAAAACTGGAACAGAACTAAAAATTTTACTGAGCCCGTATTTATGAAATGCTGTTGCACTCGATAGAAATAATACAATACAAGAAGATTAAACTCCAATATAGAAGTTAAACTGAACATAACAGTAATTAAAAGAAAATAAACCTTTTGAAGGAGTCTATAAGTTCAGAATTGTTTCTCTTTTGGGATCAAATTTCTTTTATGATACTCAAAGCTTCAAAAATATGCTCAGTTATCAGGAGTATGGCTGGTCGAAGTGCTTACGGAATCATATTTTAGTATTTGATGTTCAAACAACAAATCCAAACCGTTAGATGTTCATTCTATATTAAAATGTGCTTGGAGACCAAATTTTACATTTTTTGAATTTTTTTACTATTTATTAAGCTGGTTTGAAAACCACTGTTTTCAATGTTTCAGAAATTTAATAAAAACAACGGTTTTCAAACCAGCTTAATAAATAGTAAAAAAAATTCCAAAAAATGTAAAATTTGGTCATCTTATGGTTTGAATTTGTTGATTGAACATCAAATACTAAAATATGACTCCATAAGCACCTCGCCGAAGTGCTTCCGGAAGCAAATTAGCCATACTCCAGTTATCAGATAACTATCTAAAGTTACAAAATCCATGACAGAAAAGACAAGACCATCTACGAGAAAGTCGGAAATGGAACTTGATTTGCACAAACTAGGAGCCTAAAACATATTCAGTTAAAAGAAAAACAACTTGATATCCTTGGATTTAGAAACAAAACAAAAACAGACCTATTATTACATGTAAAATTCTAGCTGAACTAATGTGTGGTTATGCTTACCATTTCTCACTGGTACTGACCACTGACCATGAAATAAACAAAAGACAACAGAATAATATTTCTTTACTTCCATTTTCTTTTCTGTTTCTTCTCTTCTTCATTTCATTACTTGGAAACAGTAGTCTGAAGAGGCAACACGCTCTCAACTTCCTTGCTCCCAACATTAGACCTCTCTGCAACAGCCTTTGACATTCCAAACATCTGTGATTCAAAAGAAATTCTTATCATTACATTTTGACAATGTGCCACATTTAAAAAATGTATGTAATAGGAAAAAATAATTGAGGGTATCAGTTTGTTAGAAATCCATGGAAATGGAGAAACAGAAGTAGAATTTCCTAAAACTGCATATCATAACATATAATGTACACAAATTCCCTATTTTTTTCTTGAATAATTCTAAATAAACAAGTTTCTAACACCTCTCTTGAATTTCAAAAGGCACTATTCTGGTAGAGTATACAAGAGCATACATGATACTTCTTGCTTTGCTGTCTCATATAAGAGGTAATAACATGACTTTGAACAGTTGCAACAAATGTACATAAATTGCCCATTTTGATTTACTGATGAAATTCTTAAATTCTGAAACCATGCCCGACTACCAAAAGAACAAAAAGTTTAGAGGTAGAATAGGCAAATACCATATTATACTAGAATTTTCTTTAGTTTCAAATATAACAAAGATACACTTGGTTAGAAATAATTCCTACAGAGGACACTGGCATTACTACATACGATTTGGCTGACATATTTGGGATGAATATTTGTGATTTATTTCTAATGAGGAATACTTTTCGTTCTTTTTTCTTTTAAAAAAAATAATTCCTGGAATGGACTTCCAAAAATCTCCACACAAGAGAGATGCTCTCACCTGACCAGGAGATCTCACGGGTCAGGTTGGATAAGGTCTAGGTGTAAAGTGATGAAAACTAGCAACAAGTGTCAATTAATTAACATGTCTCGACAATAACATTACATAAATTACTACTGTTGATCATTACCAACTTCATATGTCAACTGATCATTAAAAATTAGAAATAGTACTCAAGTCCAGTAAAATTAAAAGAAATCAGACCTAAATCCAACCAATATGGTGGTACCAGACCAAATGTATAAATTACCCGATCTGGGCTAAAATCAGAGTAGTACCTAGACCCGACCTATACTGACCCAACCGGACGGCATTAAATCAGTAATGTACCTTTTGAATGGTCTTTTTGAAACAGGTTTTGTGCTCATCCATGGAGGCGTGAATGAACTCGTCTATGTGCTCCCTCACATCTTGCAAGAATGTTGCATCGTCTGATTTCTTCTTTCGGCATGATGCCATGGCAGGATCCACTGGAAAAGGATTTGGGTTTTGCGTTCCAGATTGGGTTTTCGTAGCCTCCATTTATTTCACCTACATTCGTAAAATAGAAAAAACAATAAGAAACAAAGCTGGATAATCGGATTGACACAGTCCACGAGCAATTTTAAAAAGTTAAAAAATTAAATCATAATCAGAGAGCACGTTTACCCCAAATCGATACTTCGCTTGAAAAAACAAAAAGTCTATCAGAATAAGAAAATATTCATGTCAAAATCCAGGGCTTACTCTTATGGATGAATAAGTCGAAACCAAATTAAAAGTACAAGCAATCGAGTGGAGATAGCTTACCTAACAAATTGATCAAGGGCAGATACCAGAGTGGAAGCGGCGCGGAGAGGTACGAAGAGGGGGGAGAAAATTAAATCAAAGAGAATCAAACAGTTTCTGATCTATTGAAAACGAAAAAAAAAAGAAGCAACTATAGGCGCTAAAGTAAAAGAAAAATGGCGATAATATAATGCGATTTTTCCTTGGGGAGGAAGTCGAGCGGGGACGAACTTCTGGAAGAGCCTAGTGACGCCGCCTATTCGGCCCAATTAAGAGCGGGCCCAATTCGATTTGGATCCATCGAGCACATCAAACCTAAGCCCAAATAGACCTGTATACATTGAATCAGCCCGTTTATATGATCCGACCTGCTAACACCTATCAATATTGCAACAGTTCCGTTAGCCAAGAAATAATCTTTTTCTCAAATTCGCTCTTTTCTTTTCTTCCGCTCAAACTCAGTTTGAAACTGCTCACTGAAGCTCAAGAACGTTGCACTCTCCTTCCCTCTCCGACGATTTTGGCGATCTCTACACGGGACGTCTTTCTCCCTGCCCGTCCCGAAGTTTCCGCCTCCTCTCGCCGCCGCCGTCGCCACCTCCACCGGCGCCACGACCTCCGTCGCTGACAGTGACAGTGAAGACGATCTTCAGATCGTCCTGGGGTGTTGTCTGAGAGTCACAGCAATAACGAATCATATCGCTTGATGAAAAGATAATAGTACCAAATATGGTATCTCTGTTACTTTCTTTGCCTATAGACGGCCTACAATCTACAATTTTGAAAATGATAAGTGCATGAAATGGTTTGACTCTGTACAAAGTCTGTGACCGAATTATCAGCGAGGAAATTTGGGGTTGTGTTTCCTTGTGTTGTGTGTTTGGCAGTGTGCTCTGCTTGGTATTTCTTTTGTAAGAGTCTACTGGTTAGTAGGTTCAACGCATAATTTTGCTATAGGTTTTCCCGGGTTTAGATCTAAACTAAAATCCTCCTAAGATCTAGCATTTCTAACTCCAAACTGACATCCTCCCTCCCTCCATCTATTATTCTATTGTCCAATTATGGCACCAGCCTGCAAATATCCCAGGCAAGAAAACCCCTTTTACAGAGTTGCTTTGTTTCCTACAAAATCTAAATTCTCAAATTCAAGGCCTCCTCGTTTAACCATAATAGTGCACAAATTTCAACAGCAACAGGACAAAAACAAGTTATATGGAAGAGAAATTGGTACGTAGCTCTTAAGTGTGAGACCTCTCTCCTCCTAGAGTGACTCTATGACTGCAACCTTCACTATAGTGGACTTGTTCCACCGACCTCGAGCTCCAACCTAACCTCCTTACAAATATTTTTTTTTTTCTGTAAAAGGAGATAATTGTTATGTGTAATTTACCCCTCAAGTTGCAAAACCACTTCTTGTTTAATAAATGGAGACTTAAGATATCAGGCTTCTTAGAGGTTCCTCAAGATCATCTTTAGACCTTTTTTTAGACTATTTTACCCTCAGTCTGTACTGCTTCTTAAGGAGGAATCCTTTTCTTTAGCGTTTTTTCTTACCTCTCCCTCATATGACCCTCGGAACGAAAATAAAAGCATCTTCAAAACCAGTTTTCTACTGTCAACTTTTTTCTCAAGTTTGAGCAAAATAAATTCTCTGAAGATAAATTCTGTTGTGGTGGTGCAAATCAAAATTGATGTATTGTCACTTTCCTTTTTTTTTGTTTTATAAATTTAGATTTTGTGTATAATTGTAATCGATTTTGGGAGAAACTAGGGGTATAAATTTTACACTGGGAATCTATAAGAGTAGATTAATTTGTTATCATTATGCTGACCACCGATACTAACTGTATTTTGTTTTCTGTATGGTGGATTTATAACTGTATTCAGTACCTTACTGAATAATTTCAAATCTGGTACAGTGTATCTGTACCAGACTGAAGTGTCTTCGATGAATTGAGGCTCGTGATTCCTTTCGTTTCATCAGCAACTACATGTAGATGATGATACTTTGATTACTGAACAGTCATGTATATGATGCATTTCTGAACTTGCAATTTTACAGTATTGAACTTTAAAACAAATGAATTAATTATGAAACCAAATATAACTGTATTTTTGTTTTTTACTTTTCAAAATCAACTCAAGATAGAGTCCATGCAATTATATTGTCAAGATAGACCACCACTGGTATTGCACCAATCCTTGTGTAATCATATTGTCTATATAATTTTATCTAGTACCAGTAAAAAAAAGTTAACTATCTAACTCAATTTTGACCTCTTCTTTCTTTCTTTATTTTTTTACTTTCCTTAGCCTACTGGAAGAGCAATACAGGTAGAGGAGGGTGGATACGGGGAGCGTCTTCCCTCCACTGACACAAGACCACCTGTATGCGCGACTCGGATTCTGTTGAGGTAGCAAAGATCGAATTTTTAAACAAAGCCTAGATCTCACTCCTTGTTTTATTTGCTTACTCTATTTGTTTGCCGATTATTCAAGTGGATAAACAGCTTGTAAATTGCTTTTTACAGATAGTGTTTCAAGTTGGCGATTTTTCTGGAGCAGGTAATAATGGTCAAGCTACAGCACCAGAATCAGACTCCAACAACAGAAGTTAGTTAGGCTGATAGGCTGTTAGTTAGTTTGTTATACTGTAAAGGAGTTTGTAAGTGCTTTGAATAGATGTTAAGATAGACAAACATTTATAAATACAAGAAGAGTTGTACATATAAACTCAATCAAGATTAATGAAAATCAGATTCAATACATTCTTCTTATTTCTCTGGCTCTAGTTTTAAGTTTACATTACAAAAAAAGTTGAAGCATTAGCCATCTAATTTTGGTACAGTAACTGATGAGGCCTCCCATGCTAATCAGCGACGTGTGGATTTAAAAATTTAAAAGCCATGTATAAAGCAAACAATAACTAATGAAATTAGCACAACTAATCAGCTATGTCAGAATAAAACACAGCACTGCAACGCAAAAAAGACAAGTATGCTCCATATTCTCATATCTTCAAATCATGTGTTATGCGTGCCTCTCATCTCATATTTTTTTTTTGTCAGTTCTATATTTAGATAATATGTATTGTTATAAAGAGAATGGCTAATATACAAACGTTTGTTCCTGGACTCAGGAACAAACGATTCGGTTCTCTAATTTTCAAAGTTCAAATAACAAATCAAAACCGTTAGATGTTCAATCTATATTAAAATGTGATTGGAGACCAAATTTTACTTTTTTTGGAATTTTTTACTATTTATTAAGCTGGTTTGAAAACTGCTGTTTTTTAATGCTGCAGAAATTTAATAAAAACAACGATTTTCAAACCAGCTTAATAAATAGTAAAAAAATTTCAAAAAATGTAAAATTTCGTCTCCAAGCACATTTTAATATAGATTGAACATCTAACGGTTTGGATTTGTTGTTTGAACTTTGGAAATTAAAGAACCGAATCGTTTGTTCTTGAGTCCAGGAACAAACGTTTATATATTAGCCATTCTTTTGTTATAAATACGTTATATGTACAAATTAAATACAATTTCATTTCTATCAAGTCTGTCTTTCTTCCCAAATTCTAATTAATAAACTGATATCAGAACACTATAATTATCTAGAATACCACTGTACCAGCAAGATTGTACCAAAAATTATTCCTATATAGTTATAACATAATTCAGCTACTGAGATTGCATGGTCGCTGTGGCATCTGCTGTTTCTTTTCCACCAGTGCTAGTCTCTGTACCAACCTTTGAAGATCCATACCCCTAAATAATTTAGTGTTAAAATAAAAATCAATTCTTAACGTCAGAACAAAAAAAAAAGCACCAGTTATTCATTTTTCCTAGATGTTCCTGAATTAATCCATGAATGTATCAACAAATTCTCATGTCTGTAATAAATGTTGAAATATTCAATACCAGGCTGAATAGTTTTATTAATATATCCTGATGTTAAAGCCTCGATAGTGCTCCTAAACAGCCTAGCCAAATTGAACAATTAAAAAAATATAGACCTAGAAGGAACCAAGTAACCTACAGCAGTAGATATAAATTTGGGTTAATATTCATACTGATTTGTTCTGCTTCTTTTGCCTGACATAGTCACCGGCCCGCCTGGTAGTGTTCTTGAGGCAGATCCAGTGCTTCTCAGCTGAGGTACTCTTAAAGTGCTCCAGGTGCTCCCGCATGTCAGCCAGCAATCCTGTGCCTTCCTTTTTCTTGTAGCATGGTGAGGTTGATCTCTTCTCCTCTTGCTTTTGCTCCATCTCCAACACTACTCAATTGATTGTGCTCTATCTCTATTTAAATGAGACACAATGCTGCTAAGAGAAAATCCACACACAGCACACAGATTTCAAGTCTAGGAAAGCAGCTGGTGGTTTTTAGGTTACTGCATGCTCGTTGAAATATATATAAAAATAATAATAAAATAGACTTGGAAAGGTCATATTCTGAGGGTCAAGTTGCAATTTCATTTTCAAACAAATTTATCTTTATAAAGCTATAAGTATACAAGTATATTCATTTTTGGCGGTACTACAATTGTATGGCATTGTGAAAGTAGGATTAAACCGAGGTATCCCTGCATCAGAATTGTAGAATGCACTTTACCCGATGTACCCTCGGAAGATAAGAAATTATGGCCATGTATAAATGCCCAAACCACTTTTTGATCCTACTAAAGATAAGAGCCAAAATAATGAAGATTTTAAAACATACAGATAAGTACAAAAGAAGTACCTTGGGTTTGATAAAAAAAATATTTATAATCTTGAAGGGTATAGATGCAAAAATAATAACAAAGATTGAAATTTTGAAGGAATTCTCGAGTCAACAGAGAATCAGAAAGCAAAGCAATAAAGTAGCACAAGTGTAGTTACCTAAAGCTTAGGTCAGAACTTAGAAGAAACACTAGAGAAGAGCGATTTGTAAATTACCTTGACCGGGATGTTTGAATCGACGAGAGCCTAGAGGTGCGATCGCCAAAAAGGGGTGGGAAAATGAATGGAATTAATTATAGAAGAAACAAGTAGTGTTTGTTGCTTGGAAAGAAAGCTAAGTAGCAGAGGAGGAGGAGGAGGAGAAAACAATAATTTTCGTGGAGGATAAGGATCCGATTCGATTATATTCCTTTACATCTGCTGTCTTTCCCGCTCTTTCCATCTTGGTGTAAAGTTGCGCCTAGTCCTAGTGTATACAGGTGGTAGGTCCCATTTTCAGTAATTGAGACAGATTTATCAAGAGGTGCTCCTAGTCCTAGTGTATCCAGTTGTGGAGGTAAGAATCGGGTCGTTTTCTTAATTTTGGGCCACGTGCCATAGACCTATCCCTGAGTCGGTGATCTGACTGGAACCTGTTGACGGGTTGGGCCAGGTGTCTCGGGTGGCTTTACATGAAAACGACCCGACCCGACCCGGACTTTAAAAATAGTTTCGGCCTATTTTATTAATGAAAAATGAATTCGGACTTTAAATGAATTAGGAGGAATGATTCGGGTACATTCTCTCGGTGGCAAGTAGCAACAGATATTATAAAAGGCTGTATTCGGCTTCACAAGAGTATGATGAGGCAAAGCTGGACACTTTCTTCAGTCAATTCAGCGACACCTCTTTTCGACAGACAAACACAGATGCGCATAGGCGGCTTGACAGCGAACCAACCAGAGAGGAGGTGAGAGAAACGTTGTTTCAAATGGGACCTGATAAGGCCTCAGGACCGGATGGGATAACAGCTAGGTTCTTGCAAGCCAACTGGGAAATGATGGCAGGGGATTTAACTAATGCAATTAGAACAGTTTTTCAGACGGGACAACCCCCAGTTGAGTGGATGAAGAGTAGAATGGTGCTAATACCAAAGTGTCCGGAGCCACTGACCCCAAAAGATTTCCGCCCTATCACGGTGGGCAACATTGCTTACCGTTTGCTGATGAAAATCATCTCGAACCGGCTACAACCGCATATCTCTCAAGTAATTTCAAATACCCAAACGGCCTTCATTAAAAACCGACAGATTTCCGACAACACCATCTTGATTCGTGAAGTGCTTCACTCTTTCCAATCAAAAACATATAAAGAGGAAGCGTTCATGCTCAAGGCCGACATTAGCAAGGCGTTCGATACGGTGGCGTGGCCATTTGTAAAGCGGGCCTTACGAAGTGTCAATGTCCCACCGGGCTTGATCCGGATCATCGACAACTGCTTGGCTTCGGGTAGGGTCACCATAATGATCAACGGATCCGGGGATGGCTTCATCAAACCGACCCGCGGCTTACGGCAGGGATGCCCATTATCGCCCTACATCTTCATCCTAGCAATGGAATTCCTCTCAAAACAAATCCAATTGCATTTACAGCAACAAACAATACGAGGAATCAAGCTAGCCAGAACAGCTCCAACTTTGACCCATATCCTATACGCGGATGACCTCATGATAATGGGTAAGGCCACCACACGAGAGGCCAGGCAGCTGGTCTCCATCTTGGGCGAATTTGCTCTGGTTTCGGGCCTACAAGTCAACCCATCAAAGTCCACTATGTGGTTCAGTTGGAGATGTCAAGAAGAGCACAGGCAGCAGATTTTTTCGGTTTTTGGTGCAAGGGAGGCGGAAGTAAATGAAAAATACTTGGGGATAGTGGTGTCACAGTCTACTAGGCAACATGATGCTACCCACGATTGCCTGATGACAAAGCTCTACTCAAAACTCGCGGGTTGGAAGATAAACATGCTCTCCTTTGCAGGACGGGTAGCGCTTCTCAAATCAGTCCTAGTATCCATTCCGGTCTATTACATGACAGTGGCGGCACTACCGACGCGCACGGTTTCTGAGATCAATCGGCTGTTTAGGCGGTTTGTGTGGGGAAAATTGGAGAGGAATAGATACATCTCATTTGTGGCTTGGGCAAAGCTGTGCGAAGGAACAGAGAAGGGTGGTCTCGGTATAAAGAATACAAAGTTGTTCAACAATGCACTCCTATTGAAGACGGTATGGCAGCTGGCCGCAAATGAGGATCGAATCTGGGTTAAGGTGTTCCGGGCAAAATACTTCCCGAGGGCTGGTTTCTAGGACATAAAGAATACACGGGACTCAAGTGTTCTTTGGAGAACGGTACAAAACCTCAAAGACTTCTTCAAGGACCAGGTTCGATGGCAGATTGGAGATGGACGACAAATAGAGGCTTTCAACCAACCTTGGTTTGACGGCTGGACCACTCACCCCATCCGAACCAATGAGCAAAGAGATTTAAAGGTGGCTGATCTGTATAACAGTGAATTGGGATCATGGAAATCAAATGAAATAGGAAGCCTTTTCGGGGCAGAGTCACTCCAAAACATAGTGTCGTCTGGTAATCAACCAAGAACGCAACCACTTATTCCGGATAAACTTATTTGGACTGCCAGCAGAAGAGGCAAGTACTCGACGAAGGAAGGGTACACAATTCTGACAACACAAATGAATCCGATACCCTACTCACCAGAACAGCTGGAAGCTTGGAAAAGGATCTGGAATTGGAAAGGCATTATCCCACGGGTTAAGTGCTTCCTTTGGAAAGCAATCCATGGAGGAGTGCCTACCCTATCAGAAATGCACAGAAGAATACGAACCTTTAGCCCAACATGCCCCAGATGTGGGCAGGAAAATGAATATTTGTGCCACCTTCTATTTTTCTGTGATCTCTCGAGAGCTGTGTGGTTCGTCTCAGATTTCACATTAAGAATAGATGCGGTACCGCTGGACTTTACAAATGCCCTGCTTCACCTCACAACAAATTTGGAGGAGGCTTAAGTCGCAAGGTTCTGCAACCTCATCTGGTGTATTTGGAAGGCAAGGAACGACATCATTTTTCAAGGAAAACACCCAACTCCACAATTGATAATTCGACAAGCTCGGCTCATGGACCCACCTGTGGACACGGATCCTTCTGAATCTGCACAGACACGACCCCAACAAATCAGGCATCCGCAGGTAATACATGTTCCTGAGGACACGGAGATCATTCTCATTGATGCTTCCTGGGAGGGTAACAAAAACGCGGGCTGGGGTGCAATCCACTATAACAAAGAAGGAGACCTACTGGAGATGGATTTTGGGTTCATGCAAGCTGAAGATCCGTTTCATGCCGAGGCACTGGCCATGTTACAAACCATAAACTGGTACCAAAATGATGGCGTTGAGGGGCCAAATCGGGCAATAATTTTCTCGGACTGTCAAACACTGGTTAAGGCGGTCAACAACAACACTACGGAGGTACCATCTTGGCGCGCAGAAGAAACAGTAGCCATGTGTGCAAGGAACATTCTTACTATGCACACTAGGCTTACGGTACAGCATGCCAAGCGAGATGCATTGAACGGCCCCCATCTGCTGGCCAACTGGGCGAGAAGGAATAGGCAAAACCACAGAGACACAACCATGGTAGACCACGCAACCTTTCCAATCATTGAACAGCGGGTCAGCCCGCAATTTTTCTCGATTGGACAGAGGTATAGAAGGGTCATGTCAGAAGAAGAGAGGTCAGAAGAACGATCTGGGCACTTACTGGTAAGCTGAGAGGGTCGTAGCAGAAGAGAGTTGGTAAATTTACAGGCGGACCCCTTCTTTTAGTCAGTTCTATAGCGGGACGCAGGCGAATTTCAATAGGGGTCATGGACTAGGATTTCAGACTTATTTGTTTCTTTTCGGTTTTGTTTTTATCCTTTTAATATGTCGCTTTTGTTTTCTCTTATTACTGCAAGTAGGGAACTGTAACTTTAAGCTGTAGACCTTCATTTAAATGCAACACCTACGGGTTTTTCCTCAAAAAAAAGTAGCAACAGATATCATTAACTTGTACTGCACGTTTTGTGAGACAGATGACAAAGTGCACCATATCCTTGAATTTAATATACTTTTTTGGATATATATTTTTATAAATAATCATCCGATTTCGGTACAAGTTTGGTAGAGTTTGAAAGAGTCAAATCACTGCTTCTTATTTGGAATTTTTATAAACCATAATTAAAAAAAAAAATTTACGATACCAACATGATTATTTTATTTTTAACAAAAGTCATAAAAAAAAATTTGTGGTACTAGTTTCACAAATTTTCATATGAGCTGCTACAGAAAATTCAAAAAATGGACCGGACCGAAATGGATCAAAATAAAAAAAAATAACGGACCAAAATGGCATTTTGATTCTTATGATTTTTGTAAAAAAAAAGTAATCATGTTGGTTTTGTAAAAATATTTTTTTTAATTATGGTTTATAAAAAAAATTCTCTTATTTGTTCATAACAATTAACAAGCCTTTTTTTAATCATCTAATTCAGATAATTTAAATTGACCAATTAATCAGCCACCAAAGACACCGGATCGATCCTAATATATCACAAGGATTTTTGGATGAAAAAAAAAAATTAATAATGAGATTTTTGGTAAGAATTATTTACTTGAACACTGTAGAAAACATAAACAATTATATTTAAATAAAAGTTGGTGACAACTTTGATACACCTTTTCAAATCATATTAAAAAAAATTATAAAATAGGGAAATTATTGACATGTTCATTTTCCTATAGATTGGTTGTTTGTAAATTTTCATACGATTTCAATATTAATTATTCGATGATCCATCAAAATGCCATTAAATATGAACCGCTGTAATTTCATACTGTTAAATATGAAATTTACATTAAAATTTATCATTTTTGATATATATGATGTGCACAAGGTAAAGGTGATAGAGGTTTATTTTTTCTAATACCACTATAGTATTGGTGAATTATAGAATTAACTTTTTTGTTTCAGAAAAAAAAAATCTAAAAATCTATTCCCATTTAAAAAAAATTATAATATTATGTTTGGTATTAAATTAATGTTCTGAGATTATTTACCAAATTAATGATCTTACACAATAAATATACGTTTAAAAAAGGGGGAATTTCACATATACCCCTCAAAAACTTCAAAATTACGTATTCCCCCCTCAAAACTTTGAAATTACATATTTCCCCCTCTAAACTTCAAAAACTCACAAATTTACCCATTTTATTGTCTTTTATATTAAAACTCATTCTAAATTTATAAAATACCCATTTTACCCTTTCATTAAAAGCATAAAACACCCCATTGGACTCAAATTTGAATCTGAAGGGTTCCTCTACCGTTCGATCCACGCGCATCGCATTAAGATCTGTGCGCATCGCTTCAAGATTAGTGCTGATCTAGCATGCACGGATCTTAAAGCAATTCTGATCCACGCACATCACATTAAAATCTGTGCACATTGCTTCAATATCCGTGCGTGTTCGCTTCAAGATTCGTGCTGATCTAGTGGGTACGGATTTTAAAACAGTTCGGAAAGTAGAGGAACCCTTCAGATTCAAATTTGAGTTAGATGGGCATTTTATGCTTTTAATGAAAGGGTAAAATGGGTATTTTATAAATTTAGAATGTGTTTTAATTTAAAAGACAATAAAATGGGTAAATTTGTGAGTTTTTATAGTTTAGAGGGGGAAATATGTAATTTCAAAGTTTAGAGGGGGAAATACGTAATTTTGAAGTTTTTGAGGGGTATACGTGAAATTGCCCCTTTAAAAAAAAGTTCAAATAATACTATTTAAACTTAAGTTATTTTGATTAATTTTATTAACTATCCGAATTTTCTAAAAAAATTATCTCAATAATAAAATGTACAACACGTTATCTGTACATTATTTTTGAGGGGTATACGTGAAATTTATCATTTTTGATATATATGATGTGCACAAGGTAAAGGTGATAGAGGTTTATTTTTTCTAATACCACTATAGTATTGGTGAATTATAAAATTAACTTTTTGTTTCAGAAAAAAAAAATCTAAAGAATCTATTCCCATTTAAATTTTTTTTATAATATTATGTTTGGTATTAAATTAATGTTCTGAGATTATTTACCAAATTTTGACTGTCCTTATAAATAACTTGCGGCACTTGCCCCTTTTTTTCTGTTTTGCCAAACAAGCCTTATGAATTCAAAAGTTTGATAAGCAATATTTCATAAAATTTATGTCCAACTTGGTGTGAAAACATCATAGATGTTGAAACTTAAATATGAAAAATTCAAAATTTAATTATCATCTGTAATATTATAAATTTGAAGGGTTAAACTGATACTTTTATATCTAAATAAAGAGGTGCCCATACCTCTGGATTTTTTTTAAAAACCATAATTAAAAAAATTAAAATTAGGGAACCAACATGATTGCCTACTGATTTCGAAAAACCATAAGAACCGAACAGCCTATTCGGTCCCCACAATTTTTTTTCCCTGGGACCGAATAGGCTATTCGGTCCACCCCCAATTTCACATTTTTTCCGGGCCAATGCCACAGAAAATCCAATTTTGATGGGGACCCGAGATCCCATCTCGGTCCATGTTTTTTTCCACCTGGGACCGAGCAGCCATTTCGGGTCCCCACTATATTTTTTTTTCTACCCCGAGAAACCCGGCTTCCCCCTCTGGCTCCCCTCTTTCTTTCCTTCCCCTCCTTCCTCCCTTCTCCTTCTTTCTTCCCACCCGAACCTAACTCTTTTTTTTTTTCAACCCTCAAAACTTCGTTTTTTTTAATTCTAATCATATATTTTAGTGTAATTTTGAGAGGTGATCAAGAAGAACTTCAGATCTACAAATTTCATAAGGTATGTAATTAAATTTATTATTTTGAGTAAATAATCCGAATTTTTAGTTAATTGTTGAATAAATTCTGATTTTTAGTTATTGTGGCAATTGTAGTGTAATTTTAGTTATTGTTGAAAAAATAATTCGGATTTTTAGTTATTGTGGAAATTGTAGTGTAATTTTAGTTATTATGGTAATTGTAGAGTAATTTTGGTCATAAATTTTTTTATTGTAATTTTAGTAATTGTAGAATGGTAATTTAATGCATGTAGATTAATTTCGTCTTAGTAATTTTAGTAAGTTTGCATGTGCAGTAATTTAGTTCATAAAACTTATTTTAATAAATATAGAACAATTTAGTTTTTTTTAGTGTAATTTAACTAATTGTAAAATTTATTTATTTTATTTGTAAAGTAAATTTTGTTTTAGTAAAATTCGGCCAAGTACAAAAATTGATCATTTCGGCCAATTTATTTATGCCAAGTTAAATAAATTGTGCCCATTTATGAAGCTTGAACGAATAGTCATAATACCCCACCTATTCAGGCCTCCGTCGTAACATTGTGTCCATTTATGAAGTTGCAAAGGCTCTTCTTCAAGGTTTTGCACCATTTTGCCACACCACATGATGTACCGATGAGTAGTAATACTAATACCTTCTATCAATTCCATACCCTCATTAAACCTCCACGGTTTCATCTTACCCACAAATTTCCTGAAAATATTTTTGATTCTTTGGTCCTTGCACAGCTTGTACACATTTGCCGAAATATGTTGAGAACATAATCGATGAACTGCTTCCCCCCTTTCCTCACACCACCCTAAATCAGGTCGATCAAACACTGAACGGATTGCAGCATGCTGGTCTGATATAACACATACCCGGCCAGGTCCGACAACATCTTCCCGTACAAATTGCATAAACTAGCCCCAATTGGATGAAGTCTCCTCTTCTGCAATTCCGAATGCTATTGGCAGTAATTGTTGTTCTGCATCGTAGGCGCATGCCATGAACAATTTCCCTTTATACCTACCGGATAGGTGTCCGGCATCTACGCTGATAACTGGCCGGAGATATGGCCAAGCCTGAATGCATGGACCGAAAGCCCATGCCGCACGTGTGAAATAATGAATGCCTATTTCGTCCGATGGTTCATGCTCAATTCTGTATTTTGTGCCTGGGTTAGACCTCTGGATTGCACCGAGCAGAGAAGGTAGCAGTTCATAAGCTTTCTCCCAAGAACCAAATAAATCAGCAATAGCGAGCTCCCTCCCCCTCCAAATCTTGTTATAGGAAGGCTCTACTGTTTTGTACTCACCTCTAACTGCAAATGCACATGCTTTTATTGACATCTCCAGGTCCTTCTGCAGACCGGGTTTGATTACATCTGCAATCATCCTGGCAGTCATCTGACGACTGTCTACCGTACAAGCAATGCTGTAACAATTGTGCTCGTATGAGTTTGTTGCAATTATCCAATTGCCCGTCTCGGTGGTTTTCGCGTATAACCGCCATGGACACCCCTCCGCTCTACATATTACCACATAAGCACTGCGATTACTCTGGGTTTGTTGTAATTCTAAATTTTTTTCCATGGCAAATCCACCCAACTTCTTTTTAAGTTCTGCTTTGGATTGAAACAACTGTCCCACTGAAAATAGACCGTCGATTCTCGGTGGATAACCAAAAAATGCTTCATCCTTGTACGACATCGGCACATCGTCATTAAATGCCTGACAAGGATGCTGCAATCCCCGATTAATAAAGGGAATAGACTCTTGCCACTCCTTCATTACATCTTGCATCCTAATCTCATCCTCAATTTCGGCCATATCATCTTCCCCGACAACCGAGTCACCAAGGTCAGAGTTTGTGTCTGAGTCAGTATCATTATTCAGCCGGTCAAAATAATTACACAAATCATCCGATATTTGGGGTGGGTCATCACAATATATTGGTGAATTGTGCACTGGTATGCCTCTGCTACTTCCAGGTACACTTCCCGGGTATGGGTCATAATTGGTCTGACTAACAACTGGTACTGACTCAACCACTAATTCAAGAAGTTTAAAATTCAGTACCGTAGTGGCATTTCCAAGTACCATATGCCATATCATTTCCTGGTCTACGTTAAATAACTGGTATTTTTCTGTTGAGCCAGGTGGTGCCGTGTTCAACCGTGCCCTGATTGTCAGATCGAACTCGCCAGGGAGCAAACGAATGCCAAAATATATACGTCTTTTTAGCTCATCAAGACTAGTTGAGTTATTAACAGGAAATGTGCAGGTCGGTGCGTCTGAAATTGCGCGTCTGTGATACACATTTATTAATATTTTAGACATCCCCTGAAAAAAAAATTCCACAATCAATCTTCGATATCATTTTCAATTTTACAACCTAAAATACGATCGTAATTGAAAAAAAAAACTTACTGCGTTCTTCACGAAACAGCTAAAAGCACAATGCAGGGACTGATATGTAAATAATATCTTTTTTTAACACTCAAACTTTGCACTATTTAACATGGAGGAAAGAAAAAAAATTCGGCTCTAAGCTCTCTGAAGGAAAAGTCTTAAGTCTGAGCTCTCTGGAAGATGCGTCTGCGAAGAAGAGAAGGTATAGGCAGATTCGGAAAAAAAAAAAGGGGTGGACCGAAATGGCTACTCGGTCCCAGGTGAAAAAATCCCTGGACCGAATTGTGATCTCGGTCCAAGGGTACCACACGAAATTTACACCGTCGGGTCGGAAAAATTGTGAAATAAGGGGTGGACCGAATAGCCTATTCGGTCCCAGGGAAAAAAAATTGTGGGGACCGAATAGGCTGTTCGGTTCTTATGGTTTTTCGAAATATCCCGGTAATCATGTTGGTTCCCTAATTTTAATTTTTCTAATTATGGTTTTTAAAAAAAATCCCATACCTCTGTTTCATTTCCGATATTTCTCTGATAACTGAAAACAATTGAATAACAATTAATTAATGATCTTACACAATAAATATACGTTTTAAAAAAAGTCCGAATAATACTATTTAAACTTAACTTATTTTGATTAATTTTTTTAACTATCCGAATTTTCTAAAAAAAATTATCTCAATAATAGAATGTAGAACACGTTATCTGTACATTATTCGAAAGTTTAAAATTTTCGCATGTAGACCTATCACTCATAAAGTAGATGAGTTTCAACAGTTTAAATTATTGTTTGAAGTCAACTCAATAAATTTTAAAGTTGAGTTTACAAAGAAATTAACTAAGTGAACTTAAGAACACCCTATTTCTACGGATCCAAATCTGCTGAAATCCGAAATCATCAACAGTAATCCTGAAATTCCTGAAATCCCGAATCCAACCATTGAATTATTTCGAGATGCGTACACAGAAAAATCAGCTGTTTTGAAATACGCGCACGGAAAAAAATTGAACAGTTGAATCTCGAATTTCAAAAATTTCAGAGATACTGTTCATGAATCTCGGATGTCAGCTAATCTAAATCCTATTTCTACTCATATAATCTAACATAGAGATCAATATATTATTTGTAATCAGAGTAGATAAAGTTGGTCAATGCGAATATTTTATTTTTTCTTGAATTGCACACTTACGACCACAGCGGTCAAAAGAGTTAGTTATATGATATTAATATTACCCAACGTCGGTCTCTTTAGCAAATATTTAATTTGATTGGAGATAATAAAAAGACCCTTCCTCTTCCTCTTCCTCTTCCTCATCTCCTATCGTCCCTATGGATACCCCTTTCAAGGTAATATAATCATCCGGACCAGTATCCTCTGCGGAGTTATTCCTGCGGAGTCGTGCGGAGCTTTTAATCTGATTCGTTTGTTTTGATCGGACGGACCAGATCAGATCTTATCTGGTAAGAAAATTTTGTTTTTTTGTTTTCAATTTGGACAAGATCTAATCTGATCCGTCAGATCAAAATGAACATATCAGATTAAAAGAGCCGCACGACTCCGCAAAAGATACGAATTCATAATCACCCCCCTCTCTAAACTTCTCAACCAAGTAATTAACAACCATTCATGGCATTAAATTAAAAATGACAAATTCATTTCATTTTACAGTTGATACTGGGTTCATCGTCCCCTGCTCGACGAGAAATACTAGCAGAAATGGGCTACCACTTTACTGTCATGGTTTGTAGTTTGTACTAATCCCCTTGTTTTAATTTTCCTAATTTTGATTTCTGCGTTAATTTCCTTGTTTTGATGATTAATTAATTAGAACCCAGACATAAACGAGAAAGTGATACGTAGAGAGAAACCAGAGGATCTTGTCATGGCGTTGGCACAAGCTAAGGTAAACAAACAAAGATGTGTATATATTTTTCAAATTGTTTATGTGCTCATTTTCAAATTTAAATTCTATACAATTTCAAAATCATCCATCCATCCATCGAAAGACTTAAAGTTTAAATGGTCTAAAATTTATTTATTTCTAAATTACATCAAGGGGCAAAAAAAATATCGAATCGAGTTTAAATCCATTAATTAATTAGGTACTCGATAATAAACAATGTTTAAACTTATACTTTCTAATGTTTTGACTTGTAATTTATGATGTTTTGACTTATAATTCTAATTACCAATCAAAATTCAACAAATTTATTTCAATTTTAATCCTAAATTTAACCCGAATTACAAATCAAACGTCCAAAGAAGGACAAAAAAATTTCAGGGGAGGCAAAGTCAATCGGAACTGATAAATCTCTACTAAAACTCAAAATCTAGGGGGGCAGCTCCCCCCCCCGACCCGGATACACCTGGGTCCGCCCCTGATAATAAACAACGTATCTATATATATTTTTTATAATAATTATTTAAGATTGTTAAAATAAATTAGTTATGGATATATCCCCTTCATAAATAAATGGAACATGTCTTACCCAGAGGTGAAAATGTTACAATAAATTTTAGAGAAATGCTTCTATGGACATAAGGACCTATTTGTAAAATTAACATATTTTCATTTTCAAAGTTCAAACAGTCGATCCGACCGTTCAACATTATCTCCATATTAAAATGTACTTGGAGGTCAAATTTTCCATTTTTTTAAATTTTTTTACTATTTATTAAGTATTTTACAAAAACTAGTCAAATTCAGACCATTGAATTTTGTAAAATACTTAATAAATAGTAAAAGAATTCAAAAAAATGTAAAATTTGACCTCCAAGTACATTTTAATATGGAGATAATGTTGAACGGTCGGATCGACTGTTTGAACTTTGAAAATAAAAATATGTTCATTTTACAAATAGGTCCTTATGTCCATAGAAGAATTTGCCTAAATTTTATATATACTTTCTCTTTTTTGTATGGTGAATTGGAACTTATAATATATAGGCAGAGGCAATTAAAGGGAAGCTTCAAGCCAAGTGCCTTTCCAAGAAAGAAGAGGAAGGTGAACCCACCCTTTTGATCACTTCCGACCAAGTATGTTTTCTTTTAATTCTTTAATTTGACTTCAATTAAATTACCTCTGCATTTTTCACATTTTGATCTCTTATTATTATTATTATTATTATTATTATTATTATTATTATTATTATTATTATTATTATAATTATTATTACTCAATATTAACAAACTAAGGAGTAAAGAGCTTCACCTGTTCTCTTTCCTCGAGTCTTTCCTTCCCTTTCATTGAGCCAAGAAATTGTGCAAACCTTTGAAAATTATATTTTTTTTTTTAAGAGGAGGAATCGGATTACACCCATTTTTTTGACACATTTTGACACCTACCATTTTCAAAGTCCAAATAGTCGATCCAAACTGTTCAACATGATAGATATATTAAAATGTGCTTGGGGATCAAATTTTATATTTTTTTGAATGTTTTTATCATTTATTAAGATGGTTACAAAATCGTTGTTTTCATACCATTGAAAAACAGTGATTTTGTAACCATCTTAATAAATAGCAGTGTTCTAAATAGCGCGCTATAGCGGCGCTATAGCGCCGCTATAGCGTTTTTGGACTCCAAACGCTACGCTATGACATCAAAATGCGCTATTTGCGCTACGGCCGCTATAGCGGTCCGCTATTTGCGCTATACAATATGGGTTTTTTTTTTTTTTTTTTTTAAGAAATTTATATGGGTTTTAAATAAAGATAAAAAAAATCTCAAACCGAAATTGAATTTGTTGCTACTTGCTACAGATAAATCAATTTGAAATTGGGAATATAAATTGAAATTTGAATAGAAAAAAAGTCCAAACCGAAATTAAAATTTGAATAGAAAAAAAAATAGATTTGTCATGAATCATGATGCATAATATATATTTTTAATAGGAAAAATCGATAGTTTATGATATTACTATGGATATTTTGAACCGCAATTTGGACTTTGTAAGGGTTTAATATGAATATTATAATTTCTTAATTACTTTGGTGTTATTTATTGTTCTATGAGACTTTAGATAATGTTGATATTTAGTACAAATATTGAATATACGAAATGTAAAAAAAAACGCTATTTGGAATAGCTTCCGCTATAGCGACGCTATTCGCTATAGCTTTTTTTTTTGCCTTCCCGCTACGACGCTATAAACGCTATTTAGAACCTTGATAAATAGTAAAAAAATTCAAAAAAATGTAAAATTTGATCTCCAAGCACATTTTAATATGGTGATCATGTTGAACGGTTCGGATCGACTATTTGAATTTTTAAATCGCAAAATTGGCCTATAAAAAAAATGTCAAGATGTGTCAAAAAAAGAGTGTAATTGGATCCCTCCTCTTTTTTTAATACAACTCATATATTATTAAAAAAAATTAATATTTTTGATAAAATAGATTTGTTAGATATTGCTCATCAATCATCATCACTCATAAGTGATGACAGCACACAAACAAAAAAGTAAAACATATAAAGAAAAAAAAGAAAGATAAAAAAATATATAGTAATAAACATAGGAGGGTTAAATTGATACACATTTCTCTAATAAGATGTAATCTAAATTTTTAAGCAAGAAAAGTTAGCCATGTTTTTTTTTAAAATAATGCATTGATGTCGAAAATTAAGAAAAAAATTAGAGTTTTTTTATTTATGAGAAGCCCTTAGGCGAAAAAAATTAGAGTTTGTAATGTACTAGATTAAGAAGTAAAAAAACCACCGGCCTATTGTGATTATTTTGCTTGTTGATTTTTTAACCTTTTAATCTTGTACAAAATGAACTGAAAGTTTTAATTTTTTTGACGTAAATAGATTTCTTAAAATTTAAAATCAACAATCCACATTTATCGTTTAAAATTTAAATTTTTAATTATTAACAAAAAATAAAGTTGTGATTATGACCAAACATAAAAATATAGGTATTGTGAATCTCTCTAAAAAAAAATAAAAGAGTCTTTACTTGTCAATATGATTTATTATAACAAAATTATATTTTTTTTTCTATGTTTTATTTTGTTTTTCGCCCTTTCGTGTAGGTCATGGTGAACAGAGGGACGATAAGAGAGAAACCGGTTGACGAGGAAGAAGCTCGAGAATTTATCAAAGGTTCATATTTAATTGAGGAGGGTTCAAATGCCTCCATTTTTTGTGCCTCCATCATGTCTCTATTTTTTAAAACTTTAATAACTCAAAATTTAAAACTTCAAAGTCTAAATAAAACTGTTAGAAATGATTTATATGATTTTCACTACGTGCTCATAAAAAATTATCACGTTTCAGTTTTGTTTTTATGAAAATCAATAAGTTGAAAAATGAACATCTATAAATTATCCACATCAGTACATTTTTACAAGCTCTTGATGACAAACACAATAAAGTTGAAATATCATTTTTTTTTATACATGCTTAGATAAAATGATATAGCTCGTATCTAAGGTTTTATTTTGACTTTGAAGTTTTAAATTTTGAGTTATTAAAGTTTTAAAAATTGAGGCATAATAAAGGCACAAAAAATAGAGAAATTTGAACCCTCCTCTATTTAATTAGCATATTTAGCAACTCTTTGATACCTACTGAGATATATTTCAGTAGTAGTTAACCTACAACAAATGAACAAATGGGTGATCATGAGTGCCATTATGACATTATGTGGTTGCTAATTAACTGCTAAACAGGTTATTCTGGTAATTTTGCTACGGCCGTTGGATATGTTCTTGTCACAAATCTCAAGACCGGAGTCCAGAGGGGTGGATGGGATAAGCCTCAGGTACTAATTATCTGTGCACTTTTCCAAATCTAATCCAATAAAATTATATATTTATTTCTAACATTTTTTTTTGTTATTGAGCAGATTCATTTTTATGAAATACCGGATGAAGTCATCGAGAGAGTGGTACTTGCCTCTTTCTTAGGGCCAAAAATCTCCAAAAAAATATACGTATTTTTCCTTGTAAAATTTACCGAAATTTTTTTAGTTACCACAGTAAAAAATAGAAATTAAATTATTACCACCCGGTCCAAACTATTTTCAATCCTACTCTCACGCGGATCCAGTTTGCGCATCAAATTGGGGTAGTGCGCGGACTGGGTTGGCGCACCAAAATTGGTGCAAAATTGGTGCTCAAACAGGGTGAAACGCACTGAAAAGCAGTAAAAATTTCGGAACAGTTAGTGCTCTAACCCAGTCTGTGCACCACTTGGTGCGCCAACCCAGTCCTTACACCAACCCATTTTGGTGCGAGAACTGGATCCGCATGGGTGGTAGGATTGGAAAAAACTTGAGCCGGATGGTAATAATTTAATTTTAATTTTATGCCGTGGTAACTGAAAAAATTTCGGTAAAATTTATAATATAATATTTGCTCTTTTAAATTTCAAAACTGACATATTAATTTATTTTCGTTTCTATTAGAACTCAATTTAAATTTATGAACTTCCCGTTTTATCCTTTATTAAAAAATTTAATAATCTGTAGCAGTTGAGAGATTATATTATACAGTTATTAATATAAGAAATTAATGGTGCTTATTTTTGTCAGATGAAGGTGAGAGATATAATAAATGTTGCAGGGGGGTTTAGGATGGAGCATCCATTAGCTGCTCCTTATGTCAAAGAAGTGGTGAGTCTTGATTTAGTCTCTTAATTATATTATGAGTTAGATTAAAATGTCTTATTGTTTTTGTGTCTCAATCATAGCTCATACATTTATCTTTATTTTCAAAGTTCAAACAGTCGATTCGAACCGCTCAATATGGTCTTCATTTGAAATGTATTTGAAGACCAAATTTATATTTTTTTTGGGATTTTTTACTATTTTTTTTAAATTGGTACTAAATCACAGGTTTTGGATGGTCTTCTGAAAATAGTAATTTCGTACCTATTTAAAAAAATACCCAGCATTTTTTAATATGGAGATTATGCTGAGCAGTTCAGATTGATCGTTTGGAATTCAAAAACAGAAATAAAGATGTGAAGCATTGTTAGGACATGAAAAAAATAAGGCATTTTAACTCTAATTTTATATCATACTGAGTTATGGACAATTAATTAAATTAATATTGCTCCTAGTTTAAGCTCAACTGTGTTTTGTTGCCTTTTCCTTGGTTTTACATGTTCAGATTGGAGCAATGGATAGTGTGATGGGTCTGCCCAAACAACTCACCAAAAGGCTCCTTCAAGAGGCTCTAGAGGAGGGATCCAAATCTGCTAAAATCTGAGATCATCAACAGTAACTCTGAAATTTCTGAAATTTTGAATCTAGCTATTGAATTTTTTCGCAATGCATACACAGAAAAACCAGCTGTTTCGAGATGTGTACACAGAAAAAGTTGGACGACTGGATCTCGGATTTTAGGAATTTTATGGGTATTGTTCATGGATGAAGGATTTCAGCTGATCTGAATCCCTAGAGGAGACATGCGCTTAGCATTTTTTATTCGTTTTATTATTAGTTATTATCAATTAATTGAGAAGAATTTCGGATTAGTATATAACTTTTAATGTGTCATTAAACGTCAAGATTTTTTTTTTTTTTTTCACAATTGTATTCTGAAATTTAAACTGATGATCTTATTTATTTTCATGAGAGATAAATTCATGTAAAATTTTATGTTTTATAGTTTATACTAGATTAGCTATGTTTGTTCATTTTATGAATTCTTGGTTCTAACTTCTAAATGAACTTAAAATATTATTGAATTTTATATGAAAGCATTTAATTCTTGCGTAAATACTGAAAAAGATAAATGGTTTCAACCTACGTTTCAATTTTAAAATTTGATGAATGCAAAAAAAAAAAATGTTATAGTATTTAATGATACTAATAACTTATGGCATGGCAGTAGTATTTTGTTATATCCAGTTGGTATGATGTCACCTTCTTCTTCTTGTTCAGTGCCGACATTTTTATTAATACCCCAAGTTAATTAAAGATTATTAAAAATACCCACGGTTCCGGAAAAATTTTAAAAATGCCCATACCGGCCATTTAATGGCCGGTACCGAATAAAATGCCCTACCGGCCATTTAATGGCCGGTTCCGATTAAAGTCCCCAGCCGGCCATTAAATGGCCGGTACCCAATTAAATCCCAAACCGGCCATTAAATGGCCGGCCCCGTGCCTTTTTCGGTTTTCCACTTTTCACAGCTTATAAATGCAGCCGAAGACGCTCAGAATTCTTCAGCCGAAGTCGCAGCAGCAAAGCCTCTTCAAAGGTACGTTTTCTTTATGTTTTTAATTTAATTTTTAATTTTTTTTAATTAATTATTATTTTTAATCTAACAATTAATTAATTAATTAAAATTAATTAACTATGATAAATTAATTATAATTAATCATAGTTAATTAAAAAAATTTAATTAATTAATTAATCATAGCTAATTAAATATAATTAATTAATCATAGTTAATTAATTAATTTTAGTTAATTAATTTTAATTAATTAAAGTTAATTAATTTTAATTAATTAAAGTTAATTAATTTTAAATAATTATAGTTAATTAATTTTAATTAACTAATTATAGTTAATTAATCTTAATTAACTAATTATAGTTAATTAATCTTAATTAACTAATTGTAGTTAATTAATCTTAATTAATTAATTGTAGTTAATTAATCTTAATTAATTAATTATAGTTAATTAATTATAATTAATTAATTATAGTTAATTGATTAATTATATAGTTAATTAATTTTAATTGATTAATTATAGTTAATTGATTTTAATTGATTAATTATAGTTAATTGATTTTAATTGATTAATTATAGTTAATTGATTTTAATTGATTAATTATAGTTAATTAATTTTAATTGATTAATTATAGTTAATTAATTTTAATTGATTAATTATAGTTAATTAATTTTAATTGATTAATTATAGTTAATTAATTTTAATTGATTAATTATAGTTAATTAATTTTAATTGATTAATTATAGTTAATTAATTTTAATTGATTATAGTTAATTAATTAAAATTGATTATAGTTAATTAATTAAAATTGATTATAGTTAATTAATTAAAATTGATTAACTTTAAATAATTATACTTAATTTTAATTAATTAATTGTAAGTAATTCATTAATTTTAATTTTTTTTTATTCAGTAACTGTGTAAATTAGTAACCTGACAAATGATTATCACTTTCGAAATGTAGCTTGATTACAATGCCATTGATTTCAATACACTGTGGTGGTAAAATTGAAAAAAATACAGACGGGCCTTATTACAACAAAGAACCAATTGCTTCAGCTATGGTTAACGATGATATATCTCTTTTGGACTTGAAAGTCATAATTTTCGATTACACCGGTTATAATCTAGAAAGGTGCAACCTTGAATTGGGGACCCGAGTTTGTAATGGAAATACCGGGAAATATTCACTTGCGAAAATTACAGATGAAAATACATGGAGAGGGTTGTGTGGGTATTTTAAGGACAACGGAGATTTTGTAATAGAGATCTATGTTAAAAGAGTTCCGAGAGAGCCAGGGGTTGGAAGTTCCAGCCAATACTCAGTTGCAATGGAAACTCCCGTCGTTTCTCCACATCCAGCAACCTACTATGAACCTACACATCCAGCAACCTACTATCCACATACTCACCCAGAAACCCAATATCCACCTACCAACCCAGAAATCAACTATCCACTTGCCCCGCAATCACAACCTCAACCAATACTCCGAATTTGTTCCCCACCTAGACCCGTGCAAGAGGCGCCTTTACCATTCCCAGGACCAATACGTGATGAAATTGGGTCAGATTTTGAAAATATCAATGATATTCCGGGTGAACGTCTGCAGAGTGGAGATGAATATGATGGAGATGACTGGGTCTCTGATGATCCAGATGAAACAGACGAAGGGCCCATTCGAAGCAGCTCTGGCTCAGCGCCGCTTACCGGGCGGAGTGATACGCACCCATTCCCAGACTTCAATGATATATCTCGGTTTAGAGAAGCAGATACTGGTTCCTATGGGCCACGAATCGAGTACAACGGTGAGCTGGCTGCAAACCAATTTTTTAAAAGCAAAGATGAATTAATAAAGAAGATTAGAGAGCATCATGTTCATTCGAATCAGGAAATAAGAATGAAGAAAAGTGATAGCCGCCGGATTTATGTGGTGTGCAAAGACCAGCGTTGTGGTTACGAGCTCAGGGGACAACCATCGGGAACTGGAGATGCGTGGGTTATAACGAAGCAAGACAAGCCTCACACATGCAGGACAGAGTATACAAGGACCGACAATGAATGTCTGACGGCATCAATCATTGCCGATATCATCCAGAACAGCATTAAGACCGATCCCTGTATGAGCATCCGGTCGGTGGCAAACTGTGTTGTGGCCGTGTATGATAACGTCACCCTGAAATACAACCGACTGTGGAGGGGTCGTGAGCTTGCAATAGCCCGCGAATTTGGTAGTTGAGAAGGTTCGTACAGCTTGCTGAGACCACTATTGATGGCAATTTGCGCTAAGAATCCTGGATCAAAGTATCATTTTCTGACCAGTCCGATACGAGACAAAGACACAGGAGTAATAAAGGAAGGTGAAGTTCAGTTCAGGGCCGTCGCTTGGGCGTTTGGTCTATGTATTGCAGCGTTTCGGTTCTTGAGACCGGTGATCAGCATAGATGAATGCTTTTTGTCAGGGCGGTACGAGGGTAGGCTATTGATAGCTTGTGCCTACGATGCCGAGAATCAATTGTTGCCTCTTGCGTTTGTAATCGTGCATAAGGAGGATGCCGATAATTGGGGTTTCTTCTTGCAATGGTTGAGGATTGAAGTGCTTGGATATAACCAATTTGTCTGTGTTATATCAGATCAGCACAAGGGGATCAAAGCTGCACTGACTGCAGAATACGGATGGCCTCCAGAGCTTTTTGTGCACATGTTTTGTATTCAGCATGTTGCCGACAACCTGGTCCAGAACTGTGGAAAAGAAAAGTGGTATGGCCAAAGGTTCAGAGAAGGAGCTAAGAAGAAGAAGCCAAGAAAGTTGAAAGAGATGTTCGAAGAGTTTGCTAAGGTATTTGCAATGTAAAACATTTCGTTATGCTAAATTGCCAAAAATTAGACTTAATTATCATAATTATGGTAAGATATCATAAAATACGCTTAAATATGGTCACTAATTCTAATTATACTAAATTAAAATAAATTATCCAAAATCATAAACCGTAAACCCAAAATTTGACTAATTACACTAATTACTCTCTAATTACAACAAATTATTCTAATTTTGGTAATTACTAACAAATTATTCTAATTTTGGTAATTACTAACAAATTATTCTAATTTTGGCAATTACTAACAAATTATTCTAATTTTGGCAATTACTAACAAATTATTCTAATTTTGATAATTACTAACAAATTATTCTAATTTTGGTAATTACTAACAAATTATTCTAATTTTGGTAATTACTAACAAATTATTCTAATTTTGGTAATTACTAACAAATCCTAACATTACATAACCATATTGCACTACAAAAATATTATAATAAATTAGAAGGACTTACTTGCAAATCTGTGAAGAGAATGAGAAATCTTGAAGAAAAAGCTCAACCGAGGAGAGATAGTGTAAAATCTGATAAAATGAGTTTTGATACAAAATTTTCGCTGCTGCTGGCTTTATATAGAAAACAATTTTCGGCGGAACCGGCCATTTAATGGCCGGCTGGGCAGTTTAATCGGAACCGGCCATTAAATGGCCGGTAGGGCATTTTATTTGGTACCGGCCATTTTTAAAAATTTTCGGGGACCATGGGTATTTTTAATAATCTTTATTTAACTTGGGGTATTAATAAAAATGTCGGTTCAGTGTAACTTTGTATTTGAATTAATGTGGGTTAATAAATTATAAATTCCATTTTTAATATGAAATTTTTGAGTCAATGTCGTACTAAGCTGTTGCAGTCGTCAGAAATAACGCCATCTTACTATTGTACCATAATAAATGCAGATGTATTTTTAATTCTAAGTAGAGAAGAGTTCAAATGCACCGTGATTTTTAAAGTCCGAATAGTCGATCCGAACCACTCAATATGATCTTCATAATAAAATATGCTGAGAGACCAAATTTTAACTATTTTTTTACATAGGTACAATATCACTTTATCAGATGATCTAGAATCTCTTTAAAAAAGTGATTTTGTACCTATATAAAAAAATAGTAAAAAAATGTTAGACATCTGCAAGAAACCCAGTGAGAGCTAGACATCTGAAAAGAGTGCCGAACATGAACTAGACATATTCTGCATGAAATAAATTACAAACTATGAAATTCGTAACTTTTCTTTTTTGAAGTTCATAATATCATATTTATCCCTTTAAAATTTTATAAACTCACAAATTTATCTAATTTATTATTATTAGCCGTGGCATATTTTAATGAAAAAAAATAGTTTACTCCACAATCTCGATGAGATGAGCTCTGCTGCTTAAATTAGATAGCTAATTTTGACATAATTAATATTATTCATTTATGACTTGTACCGATATTGAAAAGAAAAAAATTGTTGGGCCTTTGTTGGGTCCAGCCCATTTCGGCAAAGAAAAGAAACAAAAGAAAAAGGAAAAAGAATGAAAGGGGTAGTGTGCTGTTGGGTGCTTCGCAAGTGACACAGAGAGAAGGCGGAAAGGGAGAGAAAGAGAGAGAGAAGAAGAAGGAGAGTGAAAGTGAAGGTGGTGAAGAAGAAGAAAATGAAGAGCAAGCTGGTCTCTTCGATTTCACTGCCTTGATCAACTTTCTCCTTGGTTGTAAGAAGGGAATTTCTTGTTTTCTCAAATCTAGGGTTTGTTTGGGTTTGAATGAAATGGAGTTTGAAAGACAGATTTCTTCATAATCTGTTGTCTCTTGTATTTTCTCTTTATTACCGTGTGTATACCTCAGTTTAGAGTTTAAACTTGAGAAGAACAATTGTACCCGTTTCTTGTTGTTATAGTGAAATTTGCCGGTGTGCCCCGTGGTTTTTTACCCTCCAAGTTGAGAGGGTTTTCCACGTAAATCTGGTGTCATTTGTGATTATGCTTGATTTCATATTATCTTGATTCGGCTTGTGCATTTGACCTTGAACTATATGGTACCAACTGGTACGGTGCTAATATTACTCATCTCTATTATTGGTTGATTACACAATAGGCATTTCTCTCAACTGATATATATTTTAAATTCCCTACAAGTGGTATCAGAGCCTCAGGTTTCTTTTCTTTTGAGAGTGCTTTTGTAGATTGAGATGGAAGGCAATAGCACCATGATCAGGTTGACGAATAACAACTGGCAGATCTGGAAATCCAAAATGGAGGATATCCTTTATTGCAAGGACTTGTATGAGCCGGTTGAAGGAGATAGTGCGAAGCCGAAAGATATGCCTGACGCTGAGTGGACTAAATGTAACCGGAAAGCGGTCGGCACAATCAGACAGTGGCTTGATGACAGTGTGTACCACCATGTAGCGAGTGAGAAAAGTGCTCATGAGTTGTGGAAGAAGCTGGAGTCACTGTATGAGCAGAAAACAGCAGCTAACAAGGCGTTTTTGATCCGAAAGTTAGTAAATCTGAAATTCAGAGAAGGCACAAGTGTTGCTGAGCATTTAAATGAGTTCCAGAGCTTGATTAATCAATTGTCAGCGATGAAGATGACCTTAGAAGATGAGTTAAAGGCCTTGTTGCTTTTGGGATCATTGCCTGACAGTTGGGAGACCTTGGTTGTGACAATCAGTAATGCAGCTCCGAATGGTGTGGTTACTATGAGTATGGTTACTAGCAGCTTGTTCAATGAGGAGACAAGAAGGAAGTCAACCGATACAAATAGTGTACAAGCCCTAGTCACAGAGAATAGGGGAAGAGCTGAATACCGACAACAATCAAGAGGCCGTAGCAAGTCCAAAGGCAGATCAAAATCCAAGGGTAGACAGTGTTATCACTGTGGTAAAGAAGGTCATATGAAGAGAAATTGTAGAGCCTGGAAAAGACTACAGAATGAGGGCAAAAATCAGAAGAAAGAGGATGACAACAAAAATACCACAGCTACAGTAACTGCAGATGATGTAGTGATTCTCTCTTGTGAAAAGGAACAATGTCTACATGTGGAAGGTCACCAAGGAGTTGAGTGGATAGTTGATACAGGTGCTTGCTATCATGCTACACCGAATAGAGAGTTCTTCACGACTTACAAGGCTGGAGACCTTGGTACAGTGAAGATGGGTAATACTAGCCACTCGAGCATTGTGGGTATTGGTGATATTTGTCTGCAAACAGAATTGGGATATCGGTTAACACTGAAAGATGTGCGGCATATTCCTGATTTACGTCTAAATTTGATATCAGGTGATGCATTGGACAAAGATGGATTCAAGCATTACCTAGGAGGTGGAGAATGGAAGCTTAGTAAGGGATCAATGGTTGTAGCAAGAGGGAAGTCGTGGCACTCCCTATACAGAACCCATGTGAAGGTACTCAAGAATGGGCTGAATGCAGTACAAGCTGAAAGCTCTCTAAATCTGTGGCATCAACGCCTCGGCCACATGAGTGAGAAAGGGCTGCAAATTCTGGCGAGAAAGTCATACATCCCCTCGACCAAAGACGAGGTTCTGGATCTATGCGACTACTGCCCATTTGGTAAGCAACATCGAGTCTCTTTTAGTCAAACATCAGAAAGGAAACATAATGTGTTGGACTTGGTTTATTCTGATGTGTGTGGTCCTTTTGAGGTGGAGTCATTGGGTGACAATCGATACTTTCTAACATTTATTGATGATGCATCTAGAAAGGTGTGGGTTTATTTTCTGAGAACGAAAGACCAGGTATTCAATTACTTTCAAGAGTTCCATGTCATGGTGGAGAGAGAGACAGACAAGAAACTGAAATGTCTTCGCTCTGACAACGGAGGAGAGTATACCTCCAAAGAGTTCAAAGCATATTGTGCAAAATATGGAATTCGACATGAGAAGACAGTGCCTGGAACTCCACAGCACAATGGTGTGGCTGAGAGAATGAATCGCACCATTGTAGAAAAGGTGAGATGCATGCTGAAGATGGCAAAGTTGCCGAAACAGTTTTGGGGAGAAGCAGCTCGTACAGCTTGCTATCTCATAAATAGGTCACCATCTGTTCCTTTGAAGTTTGAGATACCAGAAAGAGTATGGTCCAAGAAGAATGTTTCATACTCTCATCTAAGGGTGTTTGGATGCAAAGCATTTGTGCATATTCCAAAGGAGCACAGATCCAAGTTGGATGATAAAGCAACTCCATGTATTTTCCTTGGATATGGAAATGAGGAATTTGGGTACAGATTATGGGACCCAGAAAAGAAGAGAATTGTCAGGTGCAGAGATGTTGTGTTCTACGAGGGTCAGACAGGGATAAATCTGGAAATCAACAAGAAGTCAGAGAGAGTTGATGAGTCCATAGAACTCATACCAGTTCCTTCACTTATACAGTCAACAGTAGCAGATGAAGATGAACATAATGAAGAAGCCACTGAGGAAACCTCTGACATGAATGGTGGTGATGATGATGAGATCATTTATGATGCTCCTGAGCAGGGGGAGCAACATCATCAAGGGGAGCCAGAAGAGCTCCAGGTAAGAAGGTCCGAAAGAGAGCACCAACCTTCTAAAAGATACCCTTCTTCAGAGTATATCTTATTGACGGAAGAAGGAGAGCCAGAAAGTTTTCAGGAGGCACAAGTTCATAAAGACAAAGCTAAGTGGCAAGATGCAATGAAGGACGAGATGAAGTCATTGCAAGAAAATGGTACATATGAGCTGGTGGAGCTTCCTAAGGGCCGAAAGGCATTGAGAAACAAATGGGTGTTCAAGCTAAAGAGAGATGGAAATGGAGAAATTATGAAGTACAAAGCCCGACTGGTAGTGAAGGGTTTTGGACAGAAGCAAGGCATTGACTTTGAGGAGATTTTCTCACCAGTGGTGAAGATGACCTCCATTCGTGCGGTGTTAGGTCTAGTAGCTGGCTTGGACCTTGAGCTTGAACAACTTGATGTAAAAACTGCATTCCTTCATGGTAACTTGGAAGAAGAGATCTATATGGTGCAACTAGAGGGATTTGAAGTGAAAGAAAAAGAGAACATGGTTTGCAAATTGAAGAAGAGTCTATACGGTTTGAAACAAGCTCCGAGACAGTGGTACAAGAAATTCGACTCTTTTATGATGAGTCATGGGTACCAGAGAACCAAGGCAGATCCATGTGTTTACTTCAAAAGATTTCCTAATGAAAAATTTCTAATCCTTTTGCTTTATGTTGATGATATGTTGATTGCAGGACATGATGCTCAGATGATAGCCGAGCTGAAGAAGGAGATGTCCAAGTCATTTGACATGAAGGACATGGGCCAAGCACGTCAGATACTGGGCATGCAGATTACTCGTGACAGAAAGGCCAAGAGACTTTGGTTGTCACAAGAGAAGTACATTGAAAGGGTACTTGAGAGATTCAACATGCAAGGAGCAAAGGAAGTAAGCTGTCCACTTCCTAGCCATTTGAAATTGAGCAAGAAGTTGTGTCCATCAACAGAGAAAGAAAATGATGAAATGTCAAGTATACCATACTCCTCAGCTGTAGGGAGTTTGATGTATGCGATGGTTTGCACCAGGCCAGATATAGCTCATGCAGTCGGTGTGGTAAGCAGATTTCTCTCAAATCCAGGAAAACAACATTGGGAAGCAGTGAAGTGGATCCTTAGATATCTAAGAGGCACTTCTAACTTGTGTTTGAGTTTTGGAAATGGTGAACCTGTGTTAGAAGGTTACACAGATGCTGATATGGCTGGAGATCTGGATCACAGAAAATCCACTTCGAGTTATGTGTTTACTTTTGCAGGGGGAGCCGTGTCATGGCAGTCCAAATTGCAGAAATGTGTGGCTTTGTCAACTACAGAAGCAGAATACATTGCAGCAACTGAGGCTGGCAAGGAGCTATTGTGGTTGGTTAGATTTCTCCTGGAGCTTGGTATGCAACAGGAAGAGCCAATTGTTTTCTGTAATAGCCAGAGTGCTATAGATTTGAGCAAGAATGCAACATATCATTCCAGAACTAAGCATATTGATGTGAGATTTCATTGGTTGAGAGATGTAATAGAAAATCAGCAAATGAAGCTGAAGAAAATCCACACGGATAAGAATCCGTCAGACATGTTGACGAAGATAGTTCCAAAAGACAAGCTTGAGCTTTGTTGCCGGCTTGTTGGCATGAATACCAAGTGATGACTTGAAGATCGGCGTGCCTCTCTCCGTGGGCTGGAGGGGGAGATTGTTGGGCCTTTGTTGGGTCCAGCCCATTTCGGCAAAGAAAAGAAACAAAAGAAAAAGGAAAAAGAATGAAAGGGGTAGTGTGCTGTTGTGTGCTTCGCAAGTGACACAGAGAGAAGGCGGAAAGAGAGAGAAAGAGAGAGAGAAGAAGAAGGAGAGTGAAAGTGAAGGTGGTGAAGAAGAAGAAAATGAAGAGCAAGCTGGTCTCTTCGATTTCACTGCCTTGATCAACTTTCTCCTTGGTTGTAAGAAGGGAATTTCTTGTTTTCTCAAATCTAGGGTTTGTTTGGGTTTGAATGAAATGGAGTTTGAAAGACAGATTTCTTCATAATCTGTTGTCTCTTGTATTTTCTCTTTATTACCGTGTGTATACCTCAGTTTAGAGTTTAAACTTGAGAAGAACAATTGTACCCGTTTCTTGTTGTTATAGTGAAATTTGCCGGTGTGCCCCGTGGTTTTTTACCCTCCAAGTTGAGAGGGTTTTCCACGTAAATCTGGTGTCATTTGTGATTATGCTTGATTTCATATTATCTTGATTCGGCTTGTGCATTTGACCTTGAACTATGTGGTACCAACTGGTACGGTGCTAATATTACTCATCTCTATTATTAGTTGATTACACAATAGGCATTTCTCTCAACTGATATATATTTTAAATTCCCTACAAAAATATAGAGGAGAATGAAGCGTCATCAACATGAATTAACTTATGTAAGCAGTTTTGTTTAACAAGTTGGGATGTGATTATTCATATAAATAATGTGAAAAGGTTGTGTTGGAAAGGAAAGAATCCAAAAATTATTGCAGTGTGAGTAAAATTTTGAAATATGTCAAAATCTTATAACTATTTTAAATTACTCGGAGAAATTTCTTAACACGATAAATATCAATAAATAATAATTAGATATAAAATATAAAAAAGATCAGTTTTGTATCAAATCTACAAAAATCTGATTTATAATAAGAGGAGGGGTCAGATGACACCGCACATTTTCAAAGTTTTCAAAGTCCAAACAGTCGATCCAAACCGTTCAATATGATGGATATATTAAAATGTGCTTGCAGATCAAATTTTACATTTTTTTGAATTTTTTTACTATTTATTAAGCATTTTACAAAATCGTTGTTTTCATACCATTGAATTTTTGTATCCATCTTAATAAATAGTAAAAAAAATTTTAAAAAAATGTAAAATTTGATCTGCAAGCACATTTTAATATATCCACCATATTGAACAGTTTAGATCGACTATTTGAACTTTGAAAATGTAGAGTGTCATCCGATGTCACCAAAAATGTCATCCGATTCGTCCTCTTATAATAATACAATATTATGTGCACATAGTATAGAAAAAGATAAAAAAAAGTTTGATAACTACAACACAAAATGAATAAAGCTCTTCGACCCTATCCTAGCAAAAGCATCACTAAAACAAATATATCATAGCATTTCCAACTCTTGACTTAGAATCCACAACCATCATATATTAAAATTAAATGAAATGGCTCAATCACAATCAAATATCATATATTAAAATATATCAAATCGAGTGATCCAAATACGTATACAAAGATCTTGATTTTCAAATCCACACGCAACTATGAACTTGTACTTTTAATTTGGATAATTAGACAATGTAATCAATACAATTAGATATAATTCATCATATATTGATGGAGAACAATCAATAGACCGGACAACAACATGACTATTTAATCACAATGCACATATTTGTTGTTCTATTTACTGTGTCATGTGCATGTGATGTAGGGGTGGCAAAAAAACTCGTAGCTCGTGGCTCGATCGTGACTCGCACCTGACTCGCTCGTTATTGGACTGAGCTGTTAATGAGCCAGCTTGCCACTAGCTCGGTTAGGTATCAATTTGTGAATTTGTATGCATTTTATACTGTCTAGCTGGTCCAACTTAGTTAAAATAAGATCCAGCCAGACCCAGCTCGGACTGGCTCGTCACGATTTTAAGTTGAGATTTTAGCTCGGATGCCCTAGATCTAGCTCCCTCGATAAAAGCTCGATCCATAATTAACAAGCTGAGCTAGGACCCAGCTCGGCCCGAGCCAGCTCGTTGACAGCCCTAAAATTGTGATGTAACAAACAAATGCTAAGAACACACAAAGTAGCACTTGAAAGAGGACTTGATACCGTTTTTCTTGTTTTCGTCCTTCCCATCATCTTTGTACACTGCACATAAAAATGATGCATAGAGAAAAGACCAACTATTACTATTGATCAGATATGACTAAAAGTCCACCAGTATGACGAATTAGATTTCGAGATCCTTCCTATTATTTCTCTAATATTATCCTCGGTCAGTGATCAAGTATCGTCTTGACACGACACTAAAATTATCCTCGGTCAGTGATCAAGTATTGTCTTGACATGACACGTCTTGTTAAACATGCCGTGTTGTTCTATAACGAGACATGCTATGGATCCATATCCTCCCGGACAGCTCAGATTAATTTTATTTGAGTCAAACTCAATTCGGTGTCTATAGAGACCGTAGGAGGTGTATTTTGAGATTCGTGTCATGTTAAAAAAAACTGTCCGATCGTAATTGTCTTCAATTAGGTACCTGAGAGGATACGGATCCACATGCTATGCTGTATTGTGTATCTAACGGGAAAAGTGTAGGTCCGATGTCAATCAGATTCAAATTTAGTTTGACAGGCAGCGCTTTCGTCAGATCCATTTCAAAATACGTGTGCACTTGATCCTCACGAATATTGAAGCAAGTAGATACAAATATCAAAGCTTCATACACGCATCTTGAAGCGGATCGGATGAAAGCGCCACCCATCTTAGAGTCCAATGAGAGTTGGACCTACTCCACTCCCGTATCTAACATGTCTACGGGTTTTTTCTAAAAAAAAGAATTTCATTTATACCCGTAAAAAACTTCCAAAATACGTATCCCTTATAAAGTTCATAGTATCATATTTACCCTTCTAAAGTTCGCAGTGTTATATTTACTCTTTTAAATTCTAAAACTTATAAATTTATCTAATTTATTGTCTTTTCTATTAAAACTCATTTTAACTTTATAAAATATCAAACTTGAGAAGAAAAATAAAAAATATGTGGTATGTTTCAGAAAAAAATGTTAGATTTCTAATTGGTCAATTTTTTTAATAAAATGATAAATGAATATTTTATGAATTTAAAATATAAATAGAAAAAACAATAAAATAGATAAAATTGTGAAATTTAGAAGGGTAAATATGATATTACGAATTTTTAGGGGAAAATACGTAATTTAAAACGCGCCGTATGCAATAGCATGTACCTAGCGCTCTCTCTCTCCCCCCAAAATCTTCTCCGTTTCTCTCTTTTCCCTCTCTCGGTGATCGTCTCCGTTCCTCTCCTTCCCTCTCTCGGCGATCGGCGCTGTCTACTCCGATGGAGATCGATGACGATTTCGGCGATCTCTACTCGGACGTCCTTCTCGCTGTCCGTCCCGAAGAATCCGCCTCCTCTCCTCCTCTCGCCGCCGCCGCCGCCGCCACATCTACCGGCGTCACGACCTCCGTCGCGGCTGCTTTGAGCGAGGATGATTGGCTCCTGGGCGGGGCGGCTGCAGATAAAAGTCCAAACCAAAACCCTAGCAAGATAACTGCTGATGTGGCTGATCAAGAAGAACCCAAGACCGTAATTCCCGGCCTGGGGACCGCAGTGAGCCCAACGGAAAGCGACGACTGGGATGACAGCGACAGTGAAGACGATCTGAAGATCGTGCTGAATGACACAGAGCATGGAGCCATGGATGATTTGGGGTACGGAGATCGAGATGAAGAGGAGGATCTAGTAATCGTAACAAATGATGATCAGATCGGTGTTCTGGATCAGGATTGGGGTGAGGAGGGTGCAGGGCCTGGTGGAGAGGGAGAGGGAAAGGAAGGAGATGCTAGCAAAGTGTCTGGATTAGGAGGCGCAGGTGGAACAGGTCCATCCAGAATTGGGTATAACAGCCACGCATTCCATCAGCACCATTCAATGTACAAGGTAGAGATGCATGCCTGCTACCGGAGCTGTTGTTATTATGTAGAGATTTTGTATATACAGTTGCACATCATACAATTTTGTAATAGTTTTAGTTTCACAAAGAGAATGTCCACTTGTAGATGTAATACAAATAATAGTAATTCATTTGGTCGCATTGCTCTTGCATTTTGAGTCTCTCTATATTCCAGTTGTTTCTCTTCTCAGATGTGCAATATGACACTCAATGATCTTCAATTCCCACACTTATGTGCATTCAATTTTGCTTGCCTGTGCTTAATTACTTACTGGTAGTGCATACTTGTGCTGGTACTGAAGGTCTGGTACAGGTATCGGCACTGTGCTGGCAGGTTAGGAAAACTAGTAAGGAATTCATAGAGTTTCTGAAATAATGGGAATTAAATTGCATAATATGAACAAGGGAAACATATTAGTGTTCTCCCCGTTTTTACTGGTAGTGCGCTTCTCAAGTTCAATTGAACGTCTATAGAATTGTGCATTAACGAAAAGTGTGCTGAATTACTAATAATTCTGTCAGCATGGTTATGCTTGCTACAACCATAATATGACTAAACAGGGAGCAAAAGATATTTCTTAAGCCACACATTGGAATGGTCGAAATTAAAGATATTTCTGAGAGCCCTATTTACAAGCTGGCAACTTATATTACTAATTCTATAAAAGGAAGGTCTAATTGGCTAGTTTTCTACTGATAAATGCTTTACATTTGATAGAAGATTTGAAACCTGATGGTTGTTTTTGTGCTTTTACTGTGTAACAGTATGTGAGGCCAGGTGCACCAGTACCAGGTGGTCCAGCTGGAGGTGTGGCAGGCCCACAAGGCCAACTACGGCCTCCACTGCCGACTGGGCCATACCCAGGCAGGGGACGAGGTGATTGGAGGCCAGCTGGTGCTCGAATGATGAATGGACGTGGCTATGGAATGTCTTCTTGGGGAAATCAAATGCGTCCATCTGGTTTGGACTTTTCCCTTCCTCCTCAGAAGTAAGTTAAATACACCTTGTGTGTACCTGTACAAGCAATGGTATATAATTAATCTGAATCCTTTAGGGTTTGTAGTACAAGGTTTTCCGTTGGAAGCAAGGAGAGTGAAAAAGAAAACGATATTTAAATACTCTTTATCTGTGATTAATTTCTGTCTGTGGCGAAATATTAATTTTTGTTATGCTTGTTTTGACAGAACAATATTTGATTTTGAGATTGATAATTTCGAGGAGAAACCATGGAGACATCCAGGAGCCGATCAGACTGATTATTTCAACTTCGGATTCAATCAGGACTTATGGAAGGATTATTTCAAACGCTTGGCAAGTTTTCACTATTCTCCCTAAGTATTTATTTATCTTATTTTTTCTATTGTAGTCTGAGTAGGACCTCTAAGGGGTATTCCTCATGCCTCAAAACAGGGTACCATAATACAAGCATATACAGTTTGGAGTTGTAACTAGGCCAGATAAAAGTAATATAAGGTCCAAAATTCAAGATACTTAATTGGAATTTGAAAAGGTCGTACAATTGTTGCTGCCTCGAGCGGTTACTAATTAGATAAGCAGTGATGAAAATAATTTATAACATTGTTCAAAATTACTATGCAAAGGTTTATTACTAGGCAAAAATAATTTAGTAGTACGGCAACTACTGTTCTGTGCTATGCTCTCTTTACAAAACAAGTGCCACCCCCTTCAATCTTGAGTGCTACCTGGGGTGTTGTCTGTGAGTCATGGCAATAACGAATCACATCGCTTGCTGAAAAGATAATAGTACCAAACTTTCCCTGATAGGCAGCCTACAATCTGCAACCATGAAAATGATAAGTGCGTGAAATGGTTTGACTCTGGACAAAGTCTGTGACCGAATTATCAGCGAGGAATTTCGGGGTTATGTGTTTCCTTCTATTGTGTGTTTGGCATTGTGCTCTGCATAGGTTCAACGCATAATTTTGTTATAGGTTTTTCAGGGTTTAGATCTAAACTGATATCCATCTAAGATCTAGCATTTCTAACCCGTCCATCTATTGTCTAAACTGACATCCTCTCTCCCTCCACTTATTGTCCAATTATGGCGCCAATGATCCTGCAAATATCCCAGGCAAGAAAACCCCTTTAACAGAGTTGCTTTGTTTCCTAATAAATCTGAATTCTCAAATTCAAGGCTTCCTCGGTAAACCATAATAGTGCACAAATTTCAACAGCAACAGAACAAAAACAAGTTATATTGAAGAGAAATTGGTACGTAGCTCTTTAGTGCGAGACCTCTCTCCTCCTAGAGTTGACTCTATGACTGCAACCTTCACTATAGTGGACTTGTTCCACCGACCTCGAGCTCCAACCTAATCTCCTTACAAATATATATTTTTTTTTTCTGTGAAAAGAGATAATTGTTAGGTGTAATTTACCCCTTAAGTTGCAAAACCACTTCTTGTTTAATAAATGGAGGCTCAAGAACTGACTCAACACAAGGGGTACCTTATCGGCTGTCGGTGTAGGCCTCCTTAAGCACTTAATCCAATTCGTCTGAACGGTGACTCCTTAGCTGAGATTAAGACATGCTCTTTAGCCTTATCCAGTATCCCCCCCCCCCCAATCGGAGGTTCCTTAAGATCATCTTTAGACCTTTTTTAGAGCTTTTTTTATTACCTCTCCCTCATATGACCCTAGGAACGATAATAAAAGCATCTTCCTTTTATTTCTGCAAGTAGAACTCTTCTTACGGTAGTATCTAATATATTAGCCTGACCTTTAGCGACGATAGCATGAAACGACCTCTCTTCCGACAGGATCGAATTGAAATTGACGTCAGCCGACGATGCTGCTCTCCACACCATGGGGAGTCTTTAGCCTGGATTGCCTATCTTTTCTACACTTGCTCAGCTGGCCCTCCCTCAACCCTCTGCCCAGGGCACCTCCCCCGCAAACCTCCGCCACCCACTTGGAAACCGGTTTTCTACTGTCAACTTTTTTCTTCAAGTTTGAGCAAAATAAATTCTGCTGTGGTGGGGCAAATCAAATTTGATGTATTGTTAATTTCCTTTTTTTGTTATATAGTTTTAGATCTTGTGTTTGATTGTAATCGATTTTGGGAGACTAGGGGTATAAATTTTACATTGGGATCTATAAGAGTAGATTAGTTTGTTATCATTATGCTGACCACCGATACTAACTGTATATTGATTTCTGTATGGCGGCTTTATAACTGTATTCAGTACCTTACTGAATAATATCGAATCTGGTACAGTGTATCTGTACCAGACTGAAGTGTCTTCAATGAACTGAGGCTCGTGATTGATTTTGTTTCATCAGCAACTACATGTAGATGATGATACTTTGATCACCGAACAATCATATATGATGCATTTCTGAACTTGCAATTTTATTGTATTGAACTTTGTTTAATTTTACAACATGTCGATGATATTTTAGTTTTTTTCACCAGATTTCATTTTAGATTAAGTTCATTTATCTATTTTGTAAATTAATTTGTCTATAAGTTTGTGAAATATATTGTGAAAAAACAAATGAATTAATTATGAAACCAAATATAACTGTATTTTTCTTTTTAACTTTTCAGAATCAACTCAAGATAGAGTCCACCATGCAATCCAAAATCCGTGTGTATGAAAGTGGGAGATCTGAACCGGTAGTCAGCACACTTCATTATTTCTTTTCTGATTTTTGTTAGCCTTCTTTTGGCGAAAGTTTACTAATTTCTTGTCATGAATTTGCTTCTTTTAGGAATATGACCCAGATCTACCCCCTGAGCTTGCTGCTGCTGCAAAAGGCCACAATGCGATATCTCTTGACAACGCGCCCCGTAATGCAAAAGACAATGGCCAAGTTGATTTTAATAACCAGGCAATGAGCCATATAGGCACTAGACCACCACTGGTATTGCACCAATCCTTATGTAATTATATTGTCTATGTAATTTTATCTAGTACCAGTAAAAAAGTCAACTATCTAACTCAATTTTAACCTCTTTCTTTCTTTTTTTTTTTTTTTTTATTTTTCCTTAGCCTACTGGAAGAGCAATACAGGTAGAGGGTGGATATGGGGAGCGTCTTCCCTCCATTGACACAAGACCACCCCGTATGCGCGAGTCGGATTCTGTGATTGAGGTAGCAAAGATCAAATTTTTGAACAAGGCCTTGATCTCACTCCTTGTTTGATCTGCTTACTCTATTGTTTGCCGATTACTCAAGTGGCTAAACAGCTTGTAAATTACTTTTACAGATAGTGTTGCAAGACTCAGTTGGTGATTTTTCTGGAGCAGATAATAATGGTCAAACTGCTGAGCAAAATGAGCGAGACTTTCATGAGGATGTTGATATCGGTGATTCCTCTGAGCCCCACCCCTCACACCGCTCACGTCACAGAACTAGAAGCCCTGTTCTTCAAGAAGAGAGGTACAGTTTACATTAAAAAAAGTTGAAGCATTAGCCATCTAATTTAAGTACAGTAACTGATGAGGCTTCCCACAGGTTGAACAGAGGAGATTCATGGGGTGGGGATTCTAATTCTAACTCAATTGGTGACACGCGCAAAGAAAAACCAACTGAGAGCGTGGAAGACAAGCCTGTGGCGATTGAGGAAGCTGCCACAAAAGATCCAAGTGGTGATGAAAGATCTGATGATCATGATGAACGGGTTGCATACACCACTGATGCTGAAAATGATGAGGTCAACTTTGATGACCCTGAAAGTCCCTCTAAAAATAAAAAAGAGAGCTCTCTACTTGAGACCAAAAGGAGCGATACAAGCCGAGGAAATAGTAGATCTGATAAAGAGGAAGAGGTGGCACAGGTCCGGCGCTCGAAACCACCAAGAGAGGCACATCGTGCTTCCCGTAGAAATGATAGTAGAATAGTGGAGATGGAGAGAGCGACTCGAGGGACCAATCCAAATAATAACATGAGATGGAGAGACAGTAATGACATGTATCACCACCCGTACGTGAATGGCAGGGATAGGGATTTTGTGCCACCTACTACCCATGCTTTCCGAGGTAGGAGCTATGAAAGGTTCAGAGAGGACAGTGTTATGCATGCCAGGAGATTTAGAGAAGAAGATATGAGGATGGATCCTAGGTCTGGTAAGCGTAGTATTACAAGGAATTTTGAGAGAGAAGAGGATGTTAGAGTGAGAAAGCGTGTTGAGGAGGCTGAGTGGAGAGGAGTAAGAAAAAGGGATTGGGATGAAGGCATTGATGCCCAAATGAAAAGGCTCAAGGAGGGAGGAGAAGGCTCTCGGAGAGGGAAGGTTGACAGAGAGGATATGACTGAACGAAAACGAGAGAGAGACGAAGCTAATCATAGAGTTAGGGATAAGGTGGTGGTAGAAGATCAGTACCGTTCAAAGCATAGGGAGGATGGTTCCCGGCATAGGGAAAGGGAGGAAAGACAGAGGTCCAAGCAAGCTCATGAGATAGAAGAATCAAGAGTTGCAGCAAGGACTAGGAACGGTAAAGAAGAGTCAAAGATGGAGGATAGAGATAGGAAAATGCGAGAAAAGCTGTTGAATGGGAGTAGCACTGAGAAGGGATCTGCCAGACAAGAGAGAGGCTCACATGACGATATTAACCGCGCCTTTGGTGTACCTGAAAAGGAGAAGCACAAGGATAGTACCAAGAGATCAAGGGGTTTAGAGGCTTGCATGGAGCCTAGGAGCAAGAGGAGACGTGATGATCGCGATGGCCGTCAAAACGAAAAGGTAGTTTACAAATACTCTTTTTGTGTACTGCAGTTTTTTAGGAGCCCAGTTTTAGCCCTTGAACTAGACATTTCTGCGTACTTCCTTTTTCTTTTGGGCTGACCAGCCTTTGTTGTGCCTTCTACCAGTCAGCCTTTGCTAAACAATATTATAATCTTCCACTAGTACAGATACATGATAATTACTGATTTACGTCTTATTTACTAGTTGGATGCAAAAGGCACAATCAATGAATTAGGAAGTTCGAAAAAATTTCTGGATCGTTCTGAAGCCCCTCCTCGACCACACCATGAGCACTACACAAACCAACCTGATGACACTGAGGACCCTAACTCTGACTTTGATTGCACAAATGATGACTCTAGACGGGGTCGATCCAAGCTGGAGCGGTGGACCAGTCACAAGGAGAGAGACTACACAGCGATCTCTTCCTCCCTCCGGGCTCCTGAGGCTGCTGCATCAAGCGAGTCTAAGTTAAACATCTCTGGTTCTAACCCCAGGAAGACCGTTGGAGATGAGACAACGGGTCAAGCGTCGTCAGATAACCGCCACTTGGACACTGTCGAGAGGTTGAAGAGGCGTAGTGAGCGCTTCAAGCTCCCAATGCCTGGTGAGAAGGAGGTGGCCCCTGCCAGTAGACAGTCTGACAATGAGACGGCTTCTTTTCAAACTGAAGTTAAGCTAGAGAGGCCACCACGCAAGAGAAGATGGACTGGAGTGAACTGATCAGCGGGGACAGCAAAAAAATTAAAAAATTATGGGTGTGTTATGTCAGTTGTAATGGAGATATTATTTCTCTCTTGTACTATGAACTATTTATGAAGCTTCTTTCAAATTTATATTATATACGTTTCTTTTTTTTCTTTTTCTTTTGGCTAAAGCAAACAATAATAGAATATAAATGTAACATTTTAAAAAAATTCGACACAGTAATTAAAAAAAAATTCCAAACTTAAATATCAGTCCAAATTTAAGTTTCCCTTCTAGCTGATTTATGGATTCTGGTATTTCCGTTCTAGCTGATTTACTAGACTATTTGTTGTTGATCAATTGGTTTATGTAGTGACCTGTTGCTTGTTTTTTTTATTTTTCTCAATCATGAATTTTGACAAATGTGAAATTTCTAAATACATATTCATACTCAAGAGTTTTTATGCCATACTTATTTAACTGATATCTTTAAATTGAACAAATATGCATTGGATTGGGTTTTTTGAAGATTGAGTTTGATTCTAAAGGGATTTATGGAAGTATATTATTGGTTTGGATTTTGGGGTTTTGATCGGAACCCTAAATGATGCATGACAAGTATATTTATGGGTGCATTGAATTGCAAATCTGATTTTTAAAGTACTAATTACGAAGTTTTATGAGGCCCCCATTGTTATTTGGATTGTACCCAAATTGATAATGGTACCAAACTGTACCGGTCATGAAACATAAGAGAAAAGGAAAATTTTGTAAGTGTATTGTAAGTCAGGCTAGATTTTATATGATGCATAATTGAGATGAGTGTTGACATGTAAATTGAAAGCAGTGAAAATGATTTTTTTTTAAAAGGCCAAGTTATGTTATATACCTCATCTTGTAACTCCAACATTCATTCCCTTAAAACCCCTATCTGGTTAATTTGTAAATATTTTCTGAAATTTGTAGCAATCTCATGTCGATTTTAATGTATGGATAATTGATTGATTCTATATCATTGTACCATTGAAATTCTGATATGATACATTCATTAGAACTCTTGATAATCGTCTCATTTCAAATTATTCCTTTATTGGGTTTGAATAGGGACGGAACTAGAAAATAGAGATTGGAGGACTGAAGAATCAAATATAGTGTAATTTTATTTTATTGAAGGAGCTAAAATATATTAATGCATATAAAAATTACAAAATTTAATGGACCAAATTATAAATTTTCAAACTATAGAGGTGCTTAGCACCCTTTCCCCACCACTATGTTCCGTCCCTGGGTTTGAACCCAAGTTGCTAGTTTCACCCATTACAACTCCCTTTCCAGCTTGTATCAATTTACAAAGCTTAAACCAGTGATATGTTACCTCTGTTAAATTTGCTTAAGCGACTCTGACACTGATGCCAGTCAGTACCAATGTTTTTTGTTATTTTTCTGGTATATTATATCATAAGTTTCAGGGATTGAATTGTAAAGTTTTCATAATTTAAGGACATAGTATGTAATTTTGATGTTGTTGGAAAATTGCCCTTGTCAGAAGGGCACAAGAGCAAGAAACGGAGATGTTTGAAACTTGGCAGGGAATTAAACAAATGAGATTGGGTTCGGCTGGAATTGTATGAAAATAAACTTTAAACAGACCTTTGATCTTTTGGTTTTTGGACTCTTGGAAAATTTAAAGAAAAAGACATCTTAAGAAAATTGGACTTGGGCTTTTTTTTGTTTTGTTTTGTTTGGGCTCTGTTAATGGATGTCTTGTATATGCTTAGCCTGACTGTAAGTTTTTGCTTGGGCCGGAACCTACATGGTATGTTTGGTTGGATTGAGAATAAGTTATTTTTGGGGTTTAGGCTATTCGGAATAACCTATTCGGTGATTGGTTGAATTAGAATAGCTAAAATAGTGAATCTAAACTTTTTTTCTTATTAGAATATGTTATTTCTAAGAGTTTTGAAATTTGGCTATTTTAATAAGACAAACAATAGCTATTCTTAATTTGAGAATTCTAGCTTATTCTTGTTTTGCAACCAAACATACCCTAAAAGAAAATTTTACGCTAAAACAGATTTGCATTTGACTAAGGCCTTAAGATGACTAAACTAAAAATTAGTAAATTAGTAAATCATGTCATATTATAGAATGAAAACTATAAAATGATTTAATCTTAACAAAATATAGATTTACAAATTTGGATTATAAGTACCTCAAGCTCCAAATAAAATAAAAGTGAACAACCAACACACGACAAAATATAAACAAAACTGTCGAATTTTATTGAAAATTCTGAATAGATTTACAGAATATTTAGAATAAATATAAGTAATCTAAATTTGAATTGATAACAATGCACACACATATGACCTGGATATTGAGATGCGCAAAATATTACAGCAATGATAAAATGCAGAGTCTCACGATCTGAGATTTTAGGAACAACAAATTCATCAGATGCGGGTTTTTGTGTTCTTGTATTTTCCATTTTTAGTTACTTGTGCATATTGAAACTGAATTTTGCGAGAATTGACAAACAGGATTTTGTAAATAACTATGTAAGGCATTGTTTAAGAAGTAGGGTTAAAATGCACTATTGGTTTTGTGCTCCAATCATGCTTCACATTTTTATTTTTATTTTTATTTTCAAAGTCCGAATAGTCAATCCGAACCGTTCACCATGATCTTTGTATTAAAATGTGTTTGGAGACCAAATTTTATATTTTTTGGAACTTTTTTACTATTTTTTAGATAGGTACAAAATCACCTTTTCAGAAGATTCTGGATCATTCAAAACAGTGATTTTGTACCTATCTAAAAAAATAGTAAAAGAATTTCAAAAAATATAAATTTTTGTCTCCAAGCAAATTTTAATATGAGGATCATGTTGAGCGGTTCGGATCGACTGTTCGGACTTCAAAAATAAATAAAAAGACGTAGAGCATGATCGGAGCACAAAACCAATGGTGCATTTTAACCCTACTCTTGTTTAAGAAGATAATATGCATATGTTTGAATATATGCATGTCGTATTTCTGACTGTCTGTATTATTCGAACTGTTGCAGCATATGCATAACATAATAATTATACAACTGCATTGATTGTAAATAATTGTCATTTTGGTATGGTTTCAGCTTGTTATTATTTATTGATGTTTATATTGTTAAGAAAACTTATGCGAGTTATAATGTGACACCCCATCAATGTACTTGTTGTTTTGATATAATTTTTTAAAAAGAATTAAATTTTACAAGTAATTTAAAACAATTATAAGATTTTGAACTATTTCAAAATTAATATTGCAAACACTAAAATAATTTTTAATCTTTTTCCTTCCCAATTCAACCTCTTCACACATCTTCATACTATTTATATGAATAATCACATCTTAACATGCTAAATAAGACTGCTCACATAAGTTAATTCATGTTGGATGCATTTTTTTTCTCCTATATATTATTTTCTCTTCAATATCTGTATAATTCATAAGTGTATAATATATAATAATTACATGTTAACTTTTTTTGATAAAGAGGCAGAAAGCGCTTCCATTATATAAAAGAACCAAACAATACAAAGTTTAGAAAAAAGGACAACAAAAATGTAAACTACCCATATAAAACCCAAAACCGTTAAGATCTCAGCAGCACACCCGACATCCTTAATCAGGTACTGAACTTAGAGACTGACCCATCAAGAAGCAGTACCAAGATTTCAGTCATAGGTATTTCATAATTACATGTTAACTCACATCGGTTAATATTAATTATATCAAAATTAGCTATCTAATTATCCGTAACTAAATAAATAGTTACTTAACGATCGTTATCACGTCTCTATAAAGAATCATTATATTTAAGGAAAAATTGGTTATTTGCCACTCGAAAACCTTTTAATTCTAAAAATGCCATCCCGAAATTTGAAATTGTAAAAATGCCACTCTAAACTTCATTAATTCCTAATTTTGCTATTTATACTGTATTATTATGCTATTTTTATTAAAAATTAACTGAAAAATACTATTTTGACAAATAACCTTGAAATTGTATGAAGGGTATAATCGGAAATACAGAAATACATATTTCAAAACAGTATTTTTCAGTTAATTTTTAATAAAAATAGTATAAGAATACAGTATAAATGGCAAATTTAGAAATTAATGAAGTTTAGAGTAACATTTTTACAATTTCAAATTTTAGAATGATATTTTTAGAATTAAAAAATTTTGGAGTAACAAATAACCAATTTTCCCTGTATTTAAATCCACACATTTGACATTTGGCTACAATGCAATGCGACGCTCCTTTGTACTCTTGTCTTTCTTGTCTATAGGCATTCCCCGTAGCAGCGTGGGCGCAGCACGTGCCATATTTCATCCAACACAAGCTACGCTACGATCGTCCCAAAATGGCGCATGCTGCAAATTTTGAGGTTTCGTCCTTTTTTTTCAATCAGGATTTACTAACTTAACTCGAATATTAATGTATGAGTCATTATGTTATTATACATATCAGGTAAGAGTACAGTATAAAGTTATTGATACCAAAAAAATTTGAAGATAATATAAAGAAATACACACACACTTCTTTTTTTTGTACTAATCTGATAGCCGAGGATTTTAGACTTTCTGTGGGTATTTACCATTAGCACCTACTTTTTTCAAAATTCAATTGCCCACCCACCTGTTCTTGTTTCAACCCACGTTTAGACACGGTGCATTATTACTCTATACACCGACACAATTAATCTATCCATGAGAACAGGGGCGGACCTAGGTACATCCAGGGGGGGGCAGCTGCCCCCCCCTGGATTTTGAGTTTTAGTGGAGATTTATCGGTTCTGACTGACTCTGCCCCCCCCTGGAATTTTTTTTGCCCCCCTCTGGACGTTTAATTTGTAATTCGGGTTAAATTTAGGGTTAAAATTAAAATAAATTGTTGAATTTTGATTGATAATTAGAATTATAAGTCAAAACATCAGAAATTACAAGTCAAAGCATTGGAAAATATAAGTTAAAGTATTGTTTTTTATCGAGTACCCAATTGGTTAATGGATTTAAACCCGATTAGATATTTAAACCCGATTCGATATTTTTTTTGCCCCCCCCTGACGAAAATCCTGGATCCGCCCCTGCATGAGAAATTATGATTGAGAGATCCAAACCGGATTAATGTAGTAGACTAGGTTCACCTGGTAAAATCAAGTGCCCCATTGTTTTCCCCATTCCACCTTGGACTTGGGAGTATCTCTAGACAAAAATTAAAATAAAGCCCCTGATATTTTAGAAAACCGCACATTGTTTTCCAAAACTACAAACAGATTCCGACAAGCACGCAGTTCCCGCTCCAATCTCTATATATAAAACACATCCATATCTCATCCAATTATCTATCCACTATCGTCGTCTATACCAATTCAATTTCAATTTCATAGTCACAATTTGTAATGGCACCAACAGCTGCTATGCTCTTTCTTAGTTACAGCCAGCACAAACCCGCATACACTTGTAGCGTCGCATCATCTCCTTCTGCTTTTGATTCTCTTTCGGCTTCTGCATTAATCCAAACGAAAGGCATGGTTCGCCGCCTCTTCTCTAGCGAAATGTCGCAACCTCAGATCGAGAAAGAGAAAATCAAGGCGTCGTTGGAAGAGAAGTTTGAAGAGTCGCTTCAGCTAAGTTGCTGGTCTTTGTGATAAGAGAAAGAGAGACAGAGAGACAAATCATAATGTATGACTTTTGTATTTTTATTTTCTTCTCTTTATATGTATAAAGTATGTAAAATTGTAAATTTCCCTTTCTTATATTAAAACATTTTCATTACTTTTCCACGTCCCTGACCCGAAATTTTTTTAGTTACTACAGTAAAAAAATAGAAATTAAATGATTACCAAATTATTTTCAATCCTACCACCCACGCGGATTCAGTTCGCGCATCAAATTGGGGTGGTGCGCAGACTGGGTTGGCACACCAATTGATGCTCTGATTGGGTTGGCGCATCAAAATTGGTGCATAATTGGTGCTCAAACGGGGTGAAATGCACTGAAGAGCAGTAAAAATTTCGGAACAGTTGGTGCTCTAATCCAATCTGTGCACTAGTTGGTGCGCCAACCCAGTCTGCGCACCAATCAATTTTTGTGCGTGAACTGGATCCACGTGAGTGGTAGGATTGAAAAAAGCTTAAACCGAGTGGTAATCACTTAATTTAAATTTGAGTGAGGCTATGGTGCTATGCATAGCACCAATGGCTAGTGTACTACGGCTCAATATGGTACTTTTTAAAATTCTAACGGTCGATCCGACCGTTCAATGTGATATTCATATGAATATGTACTTGCAAACTAAATTTTATATTTTTTCGAATTTTTTTACTATTTTTTCAGATAGGTAGAAAAATCAGTGTTTTTTGAAAATTCTGGACCATCAAAATTCTACCTATCTGAAAAAATAGTAAAAAAATTCGAAAAAATATAAAATTTAGTTTGCAAGTACATATTCATATGGTTATCACATTGAACGGTCGGATCGACCGTTAGGATTTTAAAAAGTATCATATTGAGCCGTAGTACACTAGCCATCCGTGCTATGCATAGCACCATAGCCTCACTCTTTAAATTTTATGTTGTGGTAACTAAAAAATTTCGGGTCCCTGACTCCCAGTTCAGATTTTAACTGGTTTTGGGCCTAAATTAGATTTCTTGAAGTGAGCCCATGGGCTAATATTTATGTACTCTTTTTTAATTGGCAAAAAAAGCTGTGTCGTTGCTTGCACCGTGTTTCTCGTGACAAAGAATAATATATAAATTGACAATGACGCTGGTACTAGAATACAAGGAAACGGAGAAATAAATGAAAGAGGAAACAACAGACATTTATTTGTCTATTGCTATCTGAATTAATTATCATTGAAGAGCAATTATTGGTTCTTCTCTTGTGCTCTACGCGTCGCCTCTCTCTTTCAACAGAATCTTACAACTTGCACCTGTCCCGGCAATGAGTGGTCACAATGTCGCCTTATATATATATACTCATTTCTTATTATAATGTTGATTCTGTAATTCTTTTTTTATGCGTTGTAAGACCTCGTCCATTAATTTCTAACAAAAACTCAACTTAATTATTTTCAAATTCTCTATTGTTTCTATAACTTTTTGTGCATTCTAATATGCTTAGTCATTAGCATAGTGACAAAATTTGCGAATTATTCGGATTTGAGTTGTTACCGAATCAATCTGCGTATTATTTATTTTCCCAAAAAAATTTCGATTTTTTTTTCCAAATTTTACGATTTTCTTTTGAATTATTCGCGATTTTTTTTTTGTTCTCTTGTGAGACTAAGATCTCCGGTCTGGACTCAATGTATAATTCTGAATTATTCCCGATTATACCCGAATAACGAACTTCTGACCCTGCCGAACCTTTTCCGAATCATTAAGTTGTCACTGTAGTCATTAGTTTTAAAATTGCTTTAGTATCTACTATATAGTATATTTACTTTTTACAGTAATAATTTATATATAAGAATCTTAGGGTCAAATAAATTTTTGAATATTAATAAATAATTTTCTTTGCAAAACTTTAGAAACCTACATAATAAAAAAATAACACGATTAATTGCGGAAAGTTTCTACAGAAAATAAATACAAAGATATGTTATCTCTTTAACAAAATTAGAAATTATGAGAGAATATTAGGTATCCAATCATAATAAAATTGAATAAAACAAAGATGTTAATGACATGACATGAGTAAAATTCTTTAATTTTAATCTTGTTTATCGAGTATAAATTTTAATTGAATAAGCAATCATTACATCTAACAAAGTTGTACGAATTGCTTCATGTAGTTACAAAACTATAAGTACGAATATGCAATAATATACAAAGGTATTAATTATAGAAAAGTCCCTTCTATTTAATATAACAAGCAAACAAATGATCGTATGCAGAGGCGGACCCAGAGTATTCCAGGGGGGCAACTGTCTCTCCTAGATTTTGAGTTTTAGTGGAGATTTATCGGTTCCGACCGACTTTGTCTCTCTTGAAATTTTTTTACTCCTCTTTGGACGTTTGATTTGTAATTCAGGTTAAATTTAGGGTTAAAATTGAAATAAATTTGTTGAATTTTGATTGGTAATTAGAATTATAAGTCAAAGCATCATAAATTACAAGTCAAAGCATTGGAAAGTATAAGTTAAAGCATTGTTTTTTATCGAGTACCTAATTTGTTAATGAATTTAAACCCAATTTGATATTTTTTGCCCCCCTGACGAAAATTCTGGGTCCGCCCCTAATCGTATGGTGTTTTGATCTTTGTAGAAAACTAGCCCATTAATTATTTTTTATTATTTTGAGAAAGACTTTATAAGATTCGATATATAAATTAGTTCGAGTTATCATCAAATAGAATTAAGCTTTTATGATAACTTTTATCAATAAAAAAGTAATATCTCGCACTAATATCATTTTTTTGTGCTAAAATTTAGAAGAAAAAAAAACAAAATTATAACCCCATCCTATATTGTACTAATTACAACAAAAATTGAACTTTGAATCAAGTTTTCAAATAGTCAATTTTATATACAATTTGAGTTGGAGCCTGCACATCACGGTAGCTTTAAACTCCTTTGGTTTAAAAAATTTAGAAAATAACAAAAATGTATTGATCGCCAAAATATTTTTTTCTACTTTATAGTAGATATCAGAAACTAATGAACAAACGGTACACTTAATATACACTAGCATTGTTTCTAACTTTAAGTAGACACCATTAACATGGAAATAAATCTGCTGTTATTCCAAAGAAATAATAGGAACCAGTTATTCTGATCCTAACCGTTGATATTCCTTGAATTTGTGCATGAAAAACTTTGAAAGATTGATATCGGAATAACAGCCGAGATTTTTATTTTTACCCAAAAAAAAATATATTTTAATATAATTATCCAAATTTTTGAAAAATTTAAATTTATACCCAAACCGTAAGAAAAATTTACGGTTTGAATTCCGAATTCAAACCGTAAATTTTTCTTACGGTTTGAATTCTTAATTCAAACCGTAAATTTTTTTTACGGTTTGAATTAAGAATTCAAACCGTAAATTTTTCTTACGGTTTGAACTCTTTTTTTTTTTTTTTTTTTTTTTTTTAAGAGAAAAATAGCTAAAATGCTGAAATGAAATATAACACAAAAAAATCGAATTGTTTTTTAAAATATTTGTTAGAAAATACGCTACGAACAGAGCCGATTTTGTGCTAAAATACGGTAAATTACAATAATTATGCTAAAATACGGTAAATTTACTAAAATGCTGAAATTACAATAATTATGTAGAATTATGCTAAAATACGGTAAATTACGGTAAATTACGTATGAATTGGGCCGATTTTCTAGCATCTTTCATAAATTTACTAAAAGGAGCGTAACTTTTGATCCGTCCGTCGGATCGGGCTGAAATTTTGACAGAAACTCCACAACCCAAAACCCGATCCGAAACCAATCTACGATCCGTTTCGCCCATTTGCGGGCTCAGATTCGCGATCCGAGTCTTCCTTCATGGACTTTTGAACATTTCTTTATAATTATAGAGTTTTTAGGGTCTTTTGATGTATCTTTTATATATATTTTCTGTTTTAGGGTTTGTATTTAAACAGACGTCATGTCTTTTGGCATAATTATTGTAATTTAACGTATTTTAGCACAAAATCGGCTTTGTTCGTAGCGTATTTTCTAACAAATATTTTAAAAAACAATTCGATTTTTTTGTGTTATATTTCATTTCAGCATTTTAGCTATTTTTCTCTTAAAAAAAAAAAAAAAAAAAAAAAAAAAAAAAAAAGAGTTCAAACCGTAAGAAAAATTTACGGTTTGAATTCTTAATTCAAACCGTAAAAAAAATTTACGGTTTGAATTCTTAATTCAAACCGTAAAAAAAATTTACGGTTTGAATAAAGAATTCAAACCGTAAGAAAAATTTACGGTTTGAATTCCGAATTCAAACCGTAAATTTTTCTTACGGTTTGGGTATAAATTTAAATTTTTCAAAAATTTGGATAATTATATTAAAATATATTTTTTTTGGGGTAAAAATAAAAATCTCGGGAATAACAGATTCCTATTATTACTTTGGAATAACAACATATTTATTTCCCACAAACATAACCAGTAACTTTCTTTATGTATTACCCCTCTAAAGTTCACAATATCTTATTTACCCTTCTAAATTTCAAAAATTCAAAAATTCACCTATTTTATTATCTTTTCTATTAAAGCACATTTTTGATGTATAAAGTACCTATTTTACCATTTATTAAAAAATTAAAAATATGTAGCAAGTTTAAGAAAAATGTGAGCCTTCTAATTGATCGGTTTCTAAGGACAAATGAGTCATTTCTCTACTTCTGACGCTTCCACAAGCATATACCTAAATGTCACTGTATATGCGTCGAAAGTAGATAAATGACCTATTTACCCTAAAAAACTGACCAATTAGTAGACTGATATTTTTCATAAACATACAACATATTTTTTTTGTTTTTTTAATAAAAGATAAAATGGGTATTTTATAAATTTAAAATGTGTTTTAATAGAAAAGATAACAAAATTGATAAATTTGTGAATTTTTAAAATTTAGAAGGGTAAATATGATCTTACGAACTTTAGAGGGGGAATACATAATTTTCAAGATTTTATACATGAAATTTCCCCTTTTTTTTATATAAATCTTGGAAATAGTTGAAACCAATCTACTTCACAAATGATGTTTGTACATGCAAAATTTTGAAATTTTGAAATTCATTTTGTACAAAGTCAAGCGGTCAAAATTTGATGAAAATGAATGCATTAAAATTTGTAAAACTTCATTTTTCTTTAATATACAAAGTCATATTTTTTACTGTTTGACTTTATACTAAATTCGAAAATTTCAAAATTTTGCATGTACATGCATCACTCGTAAAGTAGATCGGTCTCAACGGTTTGAATTGGTCTCGTTTGAAGTCAATATGATAGATTTTAAAATTGTGCTCACCAAACTCACACACCCTAGCTTTGCTCCATCTTATATAGAGTGCGTTTGAATGAAAGTTTGAGTTAATGAGAATAGTGAGCTAATTGAAATTTGAAATAATAAACTAATCCAACTTTTAATTAGATTAATAGAATAACATGCTAATTCATAAAAAAAACAAAGAAAAGTTTCTTTTACTAACTCAAACACATTCAAACATAAAAGAGTATTTTGAAATAGTACAACATAAACGCAACACGGTTTATTTTAAATAGGATTTTTTTTAATAAGAAGATTGAGGTTGGATAAAGCCACACAATATTTTTTTTTCGAACCCTTATTATTATAATAAATATTTTTTTTCATATGGATTTCGAACCTATGACTTTCTACATCGGAGTTATATGTATTTGCTACTAGATTAAATGTTAGTTTTTTTAAATAGGATTTTCTTGACATTAGTTCTACAAATTTACGTGTTGCGAGTGAAAAAAAAGAAGCATTTAAAAAAAAACTCATTATCATATAGATTTCGTTACTATCGAATGTCGGCCTAGTTTCCTTAGAGAAGAGCAGCACTCTACTTTCTTTTTTCTCACTTTCTCTCCTTCTCTTTTCTCTCTTTAGGCTGTGCTCTAGAAAGGAGTCGTGCAGAGAAAGGGGATGGAAGGCGAAGGAAGGAACATGAGTCCGGTTTACTCCCTCCCTCTACACCCCAAATTGGAGGGGACAAATTTCAGAACTTTTGTGCGTGGAGTTCCCCTTAGCATAGTACTGCTTCCTTCCTTTCCTCTCTGATCTCCTTGCTTCTGGAGCGAGTGAATGTCGCGCGCAGCTTCGGTTTGAGCGTTCATAAAAAGTTAGTTTGGTCGCGTTCATAAAAATTCGTTAGAGTTGAATATTAGTGATCATTCGTGTGGAAAATGATATTAAAAAATAATAATAAATTTCCCAACGAGTATACAATATTTCGTATCATATTAATAATTTTATACTTTAAACGTGTATATATTTCTATGTGTACATCAATTTGAGGTGTTCTCTTTTAGAATGTCAAGAGCGGAGTCATATGGAGTAAGGAAGGTGCGTGCTTCTCCTGGCTCAATTTTTTCTTTCATTCAAAAATAGTCTTATTTTTATTTTTTTTCAGAAAAATTATAAAATTATGTCTCACACTATTTTTTTTTAAATATATATATGCTTATATTGTGTAATTTATTAGAAAAAATTGTAAAAATATAATTGAATTCAAAACAATTATAAAATAATGTCTCGTTATAAAAAATTTATCCCACCGTACTGCACATCTTGGCTCCGCCCTTACATAATGCTCGTCTTATTTTTTATGAACAAAAAAGAGTCAAATATTGATACTATTTGCATATAATATTTAAATTTTAAAGTTAGAGATAATGTATTTTTTTTTTTTTTGAAACAGAGATGAAGGTCTATGTCTTTAAAATCTATACTCTTGTTATTACAACAATATATTTTTTACATCTGAATTTCGAACACAATCTCCCAATGAAATGACATTAAACCAGTGACTGATTATTCATCAAAGATAATGTATAATTATTGAAATGTAATTTTATAAACTACTTTCAAGATACATGATTTGTTGTTTTATCAAACAGGCATAAAAAAAGATTAGACGAATGTATATTTTTTACAATTTATAGATCGTACTTGATAGGGCATGTACTGAAAGCTCCATAAAAATCACTATGAGTTGAGTACTAAGCTCAGGTAGCAAGCCCAAGAAACAAGCCTGTCCGAGTGGTCCGTACACGACTCTGCTTAAATTGCCAGTCCGTGAGATAAGTCCGTTCGAGTCCTCCGTACGAGACTCGAACTGACTTGCCGGCTTACGAATAAGCCCAGTCGAGAATCCGTACGAGACCCAAACCGACTTATAGACCTATAAATATTCCGAAATTCAATGAGCTTGGGACCGCGATTCAGGGATACGCAGTACATAGAGGATGGAGTTACGTACTAAGGAGATCCGTAACAAACTTGAATTCGGATACGTAATAAATACACACCTAACACGCACGGACTAATCACTCTCGAATTAGGACGTGCTTGGACACACTGCGCCTTAATCTTTCCGGAGATAGGACGTATCATCTACCGTGAGGCTAATCTCTTTCCACAATCTAGCAGTCACAGACATAATGGAAACCAATGTAAGACAAACCGAGTCTAGCGGTAGCACTCCCCACCGAAACCGGCCACTCGAACCCCTTGGTCCGCCAGCCACAGGCTTAAGAGTTTTAAATTTTTAATACATTTCTTTCTGAGTTATATTTGAGGTGTTTATGTGATATTTTATTGATTATATATATTATATGTATATTCATTATTTTTATGCCGGTCAATGATATGTACTTAGTTTATTGAAAATCTTAATTACTATAATAAAAATACTATATTAAAAAAAAGCTTCGCTAATTGGCCTGTAGATTACTTATTATCAAACTGGTATCATGCCTGTGCGTTACACAGAAACAATATTATAAGAGAGAAAAAAAATCTCATACAAAATAACATATTTTCATAAAAAAATTTAGACTAAATGACAAATTACATTCTTTAAATGACATCTACACGTAATAACATCTCTCAAATAACATATTAAATGACATATATAATTAAATAACGTATATGTTTTTTAGATCTTTTTAACATATCTTTCATAAAAAAAGTCTCTTACAAATTAAATGATAAATAATATTCCTGAAATGATATACAAAATAGAAAGAAATGAAAACATGACCAATCAATTATAATTCAAAAATTTCTCAAATGACATTTAAAATGGGGAAAGAGAAGAAAACATAGATTTTGTGAGATAAAGAGCACTGGAGAGACATCGACGAGTACATGTCTAAATAAATTTAGATTTCTACGCGTAAATAAACATAGAAAAGATACATAGAATCAAAATATGATAGACTATTTGATTGAAAGACATATATTCAATTTAAAATTTTATATTTAAATTATAGCCGTTGATAAATATTTATGTGCATATTAAGAATAGAAAGCACATAAGAATGGAGATATCAAATATTGTACGTACGAGCCGCCAGAGGTTTCTAGAAGGACATTAATTGCTTGCTGTTCTGGCCTAGCAAAATAACATTGTTATGTATCATTTCATCTTAAATTGTTATATGCGGATAATAACAAATTCGAAATTATTTTAAAATCGACTAGTTTGTTGTGTTAATAAATTAGTCGAATAAAAACTTGCGGTACAGAGAATAACATGTACTATTATATATTATCAGCAGTATTTAAATCATAACCAATCATTATTATTGTTGTGGTCGTCATCATCACTAAAGTAATAATAATAATAATAATAATATTGGATTACGGTGCTTCATGAAGTAAAGCGAGTGTTTTACTCAATACTTATATTTTGCGATTTTAAAATTCAAAATGTCAATCCGAATTGTTCAAGTTGATCTCCATATTAAATTGTACTTAGATATTAAATTTTACATTTTTTGAAAATTTATTACTATTTTTTCGGATTTTTTAAAATCACTGATTTTATATGGTCCAGAATTTTCTGAAAAAGAGTGATTTTAAAAAATTCTAAAAAAATAGTAAAAAATTTCTAAATTTTGTATCCAAGCACAATTTAATATGGAGATCAACTTCTACGTTCAGATTGACGTTTTGAACTTTAAAATCGCAAACTATGAGTGTGATGTAAAACACTCGATTTATTCTAACTCCTATTCAAATAACATTACTCCTCTTTTGTTCTACATGTATTATTGAAAAAAAAATATTCTGATATTATTTTTAATTTGGCAAATGAGCCCATTAATTTTAATAATAGAATTATTATTAAATAAGAAAGGAAAACATGAAAAATATCTGAGTTTTTTCTATTAGTATAGATGAATTCGAAAAAAAATTCAGATCCAAACTATAGAACTGAAAAAAAAAGTTTCCAATCCAAAATATTTTATTATGTTTCAGAAAAATTCTAGCACTCTTTATGTTTCTGAAAAAGTTTCAGAGTTACTATTTTTGTTTCAGAAAAAATTCCGACTAATATTTTAGAAAAAATTTCAGTACACTTTCTATTTCAAAAAAAAATCAGGCACCCTTTCATAAAAAAAAAACACTTTAAATCCAAAAAAAAAAAAATTGGCTCCAAAGTCTCATACTTTGAATCCATGATTTTTTTTATAAACCATAATTAAAAAAAATATATTTTTATGAAACCAACATGATTACTTTTTTTCTTACAAAAATCATAAGAACCGAAATGTCATTACAGTCCGTTGTTTTTTTTTATTCCGGACCGAAATGGCATATCGGTCCGGTCCCCATTTTGGATTTTCTATGACGGCTCATATGAAAACTTGTGAAACCAGTACCACATAAAATAAAAAAAGGGGACCCGACCGAAATGCCATTTCGGTCAGGAATAAAAAAATAACGGACCAAAATGGCATTTCGGTTCTTATAGTTTTTGTAAAAAAAATAATAATCATGTTGGTTTCTTAAAAAAAATAATTTAATTATGGTTTATAAAAAAAATTCTGAATCCATCTATAGCATCGAAAAATAAAGACATTGTTTTATTCTTTAATAATAATTTCTATAAATAAAAAATTCACATTAGACGACGTGGTGCTCGTACAGTGTTGTAAATACCATAGTTCACTACCTCACGCAAACGCAACCAATTCTTCATCTGCACCTTCCATGATTTCGCACGAGCCCATTTTTTTTACCCGAAATTTTTATTAATAGAAAAAACAAAACAAAAATATCAACAATAAGGAACAGTTTCGCTAAATTTTAAAAAATAGAAAAAATGTTATGGTTTATAACGTTCAGGGTACTGTAGCTGGACGTTATAAACCATAACGTTCAGTTAATCTGATCGCTAATAATCTCTAATTAACAAAAAACACTGTAGCGGGACGTTATGGTCTATAACGTCCAGCTACAGTGTTTTTTTTTTTTTTGCTTTGCTACTTCGTTTGTAAATTTTTTTGAAAAAAAAAACACTGTAGCTGGACGTTATAGTCAATAACGTCCAGCTACAGTGTTTATTTCGGTTAATTAGCGGTAACTTGATTTCGTTAAGCTGACCGTCATGGTCTATAACGTCCCCTGGACGTTATGGACTATCACGTTTTTCCTACAAATCAAATTTTCACAAAATGCTTCCTCATTATCGATATTTTTTTATTAATTTTTCTATTAATAAAAATTTCGGTTTCTTTACTTATTTTTTCTTATTTTCTTCAATCTTCCATCCTCCTCGTATATTATTTTGTATATAAAATTGTAAATTCGTTTACTTTTTTCTGTACATAAAATAGTCCAGGCGTCTCGCTTGCTGGTTTAAAGAAAAATAATTTCGTTAAAAAAAAAGAAAAAAATAATAGGACATTTATAAAATCCAATTTCCAAACCGAATAGACCAGTGAGACAGTTACTCATCAGTCGATGAAAATCCATAAACACGCAATTGAACTTGGCCCAACCAATATGTGCAAGTATCTAAGATATTTATCGTCACCTATATCACAATTACATTTTTTCATAAAAATAAATAACAGGGCAAATATCAGAAAAGAGAAAAAAAAATAAAAATAAAAACTGGGCAAATATCAGAAAAGAGATATTCGAAAAGACCAACCGAGCTATCAAAATAATAGAGCAGAGCAGGTAGGTACTAAACTACTAATCCTTGCTGCTGCTCCCGTATTGGGTTGAGAATTGAGAGATTTTGTCATTTTGAGATCAGCAGGCAAGGGATCGGAATTGGAATTGGAAAGCCCCTCATCGGTACACTTTTTCCAATTCCTTCTCTCCTCTCCTCTCTCTCTCACTGCACTCCAAAACGATCCAACCAACATTCTCGATATCCTCGCCACCACTACTACCTAATCGCATCTATCCTCTCTCTCCTTCGCCATGCCTCCGGCAGTGGCGGCGGAGGATGGTGCTCGCCGGAGCCGACCATCCACCTCCGTCACGCCACCTGCGACAGTTCCAAAGGTCCCCCTCCGTCGCCTCCTCCGTGCCGCCTCCGTTGCCTGTGGGATCCAGTTCGGGTGGGCCCTCCAACTCAGCCTCTTAACTCCCTACGTGCAAGAGCTCGGCATCCCTCACGCCTTCGCTAGCCTCGTCTGGCTCTGTGGACCCCTTTCAGGTATCAAATCAAATTCACTGTTCTAGATATCTGGTCTACAGACTTAAATTGTACAACGGGTCTACTTAAACGAACTGCATCTGATTTCTTCTCTTCTCCTCTTCTCTTGCAGGTCTGATAGTTCAACCGTTGGTTGGCCACCTCAGTGATAAGGTGCCTGTGAACTCGCCTCTGGGACGACGGCGGCCATTTATTGCGGGAGGAGCGGCAGCAATTGCATTAGCTGTGTTGATTGTGGGGTTCTCTGCCGATCTGGGGAGGCTGATGGGAGACTCGAAGGAGCCCGGTGCGCCTAGGCTGAGAGCTGTGATAATCTATGTGATTGGTTTTTGGTTGCTTGATGTGGGAAATAATGCCACTCAGGGGCCATGCCGAGCCCTCCTGGCAGATCTCACCGGTGAGTTCAATTTTGCTATTTAAACCCTGAACTTTTACTTCAATTATATTTATAATTGTTTCCTCGAGCTACAGTGATTTTCGTTTTTTAATTATCATCTTGGCTCATGGAGGGAGATTTGTTAATTGTGACCTCAATCAGAAATTAAGTATTAATAGCTCTCAATTTCTGTATCATCATTATAAGGAGTAAAGAGTTATTGACCTGTCACCCTCTTCTCTGCCTTGTTTTATTCTACACTTCTTTCAGCTGTATGCAATTGGCAAATTATTTAGGGTACAAATGCAATGTTACTGTAGATAGGCTCTGGTTAGAGACGCCAAAGGTTGGTCCAGCCTTTCCCAACCAGCTTTTTGTTAAATTATTGGTCATCCTTTCCTGTTTATGGAGGTGTTCTGATGGAGTTGTGTTTTTCCTAATTCCATGATGACCAGTGTCTGCCCATCACTGTCTACTAAAGTTTGAAATATTTTTTTTTGTTATAGTTGGCATTTTTTTTTGTACTTTCATTAAAAAAAATGCTTTTTGAGGGAGAGAGAGAGGGGGGGGGGGGGGGGGGGGGGCGCAGTTTGATAGGTATATCATTCATGGTTCTTGAACAAAGGACTGTCACAACTGCTCAATTCAAATTAGAATAAAACAATGCATCTTCAGTGATAATGATGCGTAACTATCTAAAGTTAGTAATTACAAGTTGAATTAGTAACATACACAAGCTTAAACTAGAAAAGAAACGTGTCCTGAAGAGGAAAATTTATTAATCTACATTTCTGCATGGAAGGTAGGTGTAAGGAAAGTGATCATAATTAATAAGGCAGGATCAAGCAATCTTATGGAAGGCAGGTGCAAGGAAAGTGATTATAATGTGAAGGTTTTTAAACTAGCTTATTAATTACCTTGTGGTCTTTGATTTCAATACCGACAGGACAATCCCCCCCCCCCCCCCCCCCCCCCCCCCCCTCCCCCTCCTCCTCTTCCATAAATATTTTATTTGTTGAAGAATTGTTGTTTTTGTGAAAGTCACATGCTACTCAAAGGAAAATAATTTTTTTTTTTCCTTTTGTTTAAGAACATGGTTTATATAACATAATTACATGATTACTCTCTGCTTTTAAATGCATCAATGCCCTTATTTTATCCAGGTAAGGATCACAGACGGACTCGTATAGCAAATGCCTATTTCTCCCTCTTCATGGCACTGGGCAACATTCTCGGCTTTGCCACTGGCGCTTATGGTGGATGGTACAGCATCTTCCCCTTCACCATCACCTCTGCATGCAAAATTAATTGCGCCAATCTAAAATCAGCTTTCATATTGGATATCATCGTCCTTGCAATCACTACTTTCATCACTGTGACATCGGTACAAGAAAGCACCTACGTCGCAATAGAAGACCCCAATGCACATGACACCCAGGAGGCCTTCTTATGGGAACTTTTTGGATCTTTTAGATATTTTACCCTACCAATTTGGATGGCGCTTATTGTGACTGCTCTCACATGGACCGGGTGGTTTCCTTTCATACTATTTGACACTGATTGGTTTGGGCGTGAGGTTTATCATGGTGACCCAGATAAGGGCCTGGTTTACCATTCTGGGGTTGGCATGGGCTCATTGGGACTCATGTTGAATTCAGTTGTCTTAGGGTTAACCTCAGTTGTGTTGGAGAAATTGTGCCGTAAATGGGGTGCGGGGCTTGTGTGGGGTGTATCAAATTTAATAATGTGCTTTTGTTTCTCGGCGATGCTTGTTATTGCCTATGTGGCGGGTAATATGGATTATGGGCTTAACGGGTTGCCGCCTGATGGGATTGTGATTGCCTCGTTGGTTGTGTTCACTATTCTTGGCGCACCTTTGGCAGTACGTAAATCTGTTGTTTTCTCTAGAAAAATTTTAAATGTGTTACAAGATAAAAGTTTAGAGACAAGGAACATTGATCATTTGTTTATTTCTGTTGTGCAGGTCACATATAGTATTCCATATGCAATGGTGTCTTCTAGGATAGAACCCCTTGGTCTTGGCCAAGGTAAATATATGATTTTTTTTTTGGGTTTATTTTCACTTTATTTTGCTCTGTTTTTTCTTACCTAACTATGATAACATCTCCTCAAACAGGACTGGCGATGGGTATTCTTAATTTAGCCATTGTATTACCTCAGGTAATCATTTCTCTGGCACTGTTCTTTCCTATTTTTGTATACAATATGAAATTTCTTATTATAACTTTTGTAAGTGCAGGTGGTTGTGTCTCTAGGAAGCGGCCCCATTGATCAGCTTTTTGGTGGTGGAAATTCTCCATCATTTGCTGTTGCGGCCATTGCTTCATTTTTGAGTGGCCTTGTAGCAATTTTAGGTCTTCCCCGTTCGCCCCAGATTCGTACCACTAAATCCTTTCCCCCGCGTGCCAGCGCCCAAGGTCGCCACGGTCACCACCACGGTCACCACCGATAAGTGTCTTTTGTATGGTTCTTTGAATATACATACGCGAGAGTTAATTTTATTCCAATTTTATTGTGCACTACACTAGTCATTGCACTCACATATATGCCTTGTATATGTTTTTCGATCCAATAAGAAGTTTGTTTTTGTTTAGAAATTTTGTAGTTGTTCATCCAAAGACGATTTTGCTCCAAGTGATAAAAATAGTTTCTGTTTTCTAAATGAGAAGTGAAAGTTTTATCTGGAAGAAAATAACACGGCATGCACTCATTAATTTGAGGATGTTTTATTTTAAGGGGGTATTTCATGTATACCCCTCAAAAGATTCAAAATTACGTATTTCCCCCTCTAAATTTTAAAATTACATATTCCCCCCCTAAACTTCAAAAAATCACATATTTATCCATTTTATTGTCTTTTATATTAAAACACATTCTAAATTTATAAAATACCCATTTTATCCTTTATTAAAAGTATAAAAAATCCCTATCGAACTCAAATTTGAATCTAAAGGATTACTCTACCGTTCGATCCGCGCGCATCGCAATAAGATATGTGCGTGTTTGCTTCAAGATTCGTGCTGATCTAGCGTGCACGGATTTTAAAGCAATTTTGATCGGTGTGCATTGCCTTAAGATCTGTGCACGTTGCTTCAATATCAGTGCGTGTTCGCTTCAAGATTCGTGCTGACCTAGCACGCACAGATCGTAAAGCAATTCGGACGATAGAGGAACCTTTCAGATTCAAATTGGAGTCGGATGGACGTTTTATGGTTTTTAATAAAAAGGGTAAAATGGGTATTTTATGAATTTAGAAGGTGTTTTAATATAAAAAACAATAAAATGGGTAAATATGTGATTTTTTGATGTTTAGAGGGGGGAATACGTAATTTCAAAATTTAGAGGGGGGAATATGTAATTTTGAAGTTTTTGAGGGATATACGTGAAATTCCCCCTTATTTTAAGGTATCTAGTATATCTCTTGATAATTTATTTGGTCTTCTAAATTCCAATTATGTTTAAAAGAATTAAACAAGTGTAATAATTATTTAATTACATTTGATGTAACTTATGGAATCGGCCCAATTGGGGCAGTTCGATGAACATCAGATCAAATTTGATCTAATGTCCGATCAAAACCGTTTGATTAACATTAAAATTAGCACGAAAAAACTTCAACATATGTGCAGATCAAATATGTATAAATCTTGATGTGGATCGAACGGCTACAAATGAGCATCAGATCGAATTTAATCCGATACCCATCAGACCATCCTTTCATCCACTCTAGGAAGCCCCAGCATGCACCAGCTGTGATACTCTCTCGCCACCACAATTCTTTCCACAATTATTGCCTATCAATTATTTAGGAGAAAAAAATATTGTATTAATTCTATTTTGTCATATTACCTTTTTTGTCTTGCTATCCTTTGTTATTTAAGCATACGTGATGTAAAGAGAAACCAAGCCACTGAAATTGAAAACTTCTCTCTGTTATTTACTGATATTTTATTTTAAATTTTCTTTATTTATAAAATTATAATTAGAATATAAAAAATATACTTAAATCCCCCTTCCACTTAAGTCCGCCACCTACTCGGTCATTTTTCAACCCTTCGAAACTACCAACATACTACTTTTATTCTTTCCAAAAATCCTCGTTTGCTTCAAAACTCTACTGAAAAGTTTTCAGAAAATTCCAATATTATAAGCTATCAGCTTTATCTATCAAGCACCAGTGTATACTGTATAGTGATCCGCTAATCTGGTTGGCCTATTTTTGTCCCTTTCTTGCTCTCAAATTCACTCAAAAAACCCAATACCAGATATTACATGTTTTTCTAGAATGCTCTAATTTGTCAAAATCTCTAAAGAAGTTGAGCTTCTTTAATGGAATTTTTTGTAAGGAGTGCACATGTGAATGGAGAATCGCAGGGTCATTGAAAAACTACTCTGGAATTCTATTTTTTAAGTCTTCAAATATAAAAGGACAAATTGGTTGTTTAGATATTTTCACTATAAAGAATTTGATAAGATTGACTCCTATTTACTTTTGAACTTTATAACTTGAAATTTGAAAGTCTAATTCCGCCTCCGGTAACGTCATGCAAATTTAATAAGAAATTGAAGCTCACTAAAAAAGAGATATTTGCAGCTTTAGGCCATCATAATCTTCATTCAGAACTGATATCAAATTGGCAAGATTGAAATTTGTTTATACATCACAAGGCGAAGAAAGAACGAAGACATGTACTAACTGTACAAGCACAACATTGATCATAACTAGATAATGAGCAAACCATGAAATGGCAGTTTTAAAAAAAATTCGCACCGGAAGTATCACAAGTCTTCCAAACGAGCTCTCAATTGCACATGCACAAATCGGGCCCTGTATGCAATTTAACTTGCACAAACACTGGTCTAAACTAATATCAGTTTGAAATTAGTTTCTGAGTTACCGGAAAACCAAAATGGGATATCTTCCTCTTACTCATCATCCGGATTACCGACTACTTCAATGTCATCATCCACATCATCATCATCAGCATCATCATTCACATCTGTAACCCAAAAAAGTCGCAGAATTTGAAAGGCCAGTACAAGGCTGGAAATAAACTAAATTGTGCGTATACTATTAAGTATATGCCTTTTTACTCTTTCCATATCATTAGATTTAAATGGGATCATATTTGGCAGCATTACCACTGAAATGGGTTCCATAACCATAGTCTATTTAAACAAATTAGCGCATATTGGTCCGTACTATGGATCAATATTTTCATTTTCATAGTCCAAGCAATTGATCTGAACCATTCAACATGAGAAAATGTACTTTTAGGTCAAATTTTACTTTTGTTAGAATTTTTTTACTATTGTTTTAGATAGGTAGACAATCACTTGATCTAAAGATTCTAGACCATTCAAAAGTAGTGATATTCTACCTATGTAAAAAAATTCAAAAAAAATATAAAATATAGTATGCAAGTACATTTTCATACGGAAATCATGTTGAACAGTTCAGATCGACTATTTGAAGTCCAAAAATGAAAACATTGATTTGTAGTACGGACAAATATGCGCTATGGATAGTACCATAGCTTCACTCAACAAATTATAAGTATGTACTATAAAATAAACCCATGATTCTACTCTGTAATGAAAGGTACCTCTAGAAGGATAAGTGTTGCTTTGTGCTTCGGTGCTCGCTCTATTTGTGGAGTCCAGCAAGTATGGTTGTTCCAAAAATAACATCAATGACTCAGTCTGTGGATTCCTACAATGCACTGTGCACAAATCCAACTGAGTTAGCTAAAATTAAAAGATAAAAGCAAGTCCAGAATCTAATCCATTATTACAACAAACTCTACCAAAGATATAATTCACAATATAGAGTGAAGCTATGGTACCTTGCAAAGCGCAGATCGATCCGTGATATGGATCCATATCTCCGTTTTCAAAGTCTAAATAATCAATCAAAACCACTCAACATGATCTCTATATGAATATGTACTTGGAGACCAAATTTTACATTTTTAGAAATATTTATTATATTTTCAAAGATGTTGAAAATCACTACTTTCAGATGGTTCAAAATCTTTAGACCTAGTGATTTTCTACCCATCTAAAAAAATTCTAAGAAAATGTAAAATTTGGTCTCCAAATACATTTTTATATGGAGATCATTTTGAACAGTTCAGATTGAATGTTTGAACTTTTCAGACGGAGATACCGATCCATTGCACTGTTCCGCAATTTGCAAAGTACCGTAGCCTTGCTCATATTTTCTATAAAAAGGGTTTCAAAAAAAGTTACTGGTTATTGAAGGATTGGAGATGGGCCGAGAAGGATCGAAAGGCCGAGTGCTCTGCACAAAATCAAAAGGCTTTCGCCCCCTTTCTTCTAATCTATTTTTCACCCATTCCCGGTCTTCTTTTATATCAAGCCTGTCAACCCTGTAAGCAAAACCATGCATATATATTACTTCTACATATTCACACGCGAGAAATATTTGATCATATATAAAGAGAGAATGAAAAACTACCAAGATGGAAGGCCATTACGGGTCAATGGAAAGAGGCCATTAAACTTGCGTATTATTGCAAGCCACTCTTCATCGTACGTTATTTCATAAGGCCCAGGATCTGATTGAATCTCTATAACCTGAAAGGTATACTGTTAGAAATTATGAGAAAGAATAAAGTTAATTCAAAGAAAGACTTGGACGGGTGGGGGGGGTGTATACCTGCAAAAAACCACGATTTGGGAGGCATTTGTCAAGGGCAAGGAATTTAGTAACGGGCCCACCTTCGCCATGCTGTATCATTGCAGGAAATTTACAGTGAAGATGCGCCGAGAACCAGTACGGTGGTCGGAGTTTATCTAATAGCACAGCTGCTGGTTTGCTACCTAGGGTTTTTCTTTCCACCTAAGAAAGAAGGAACCTCACAGATATGAGAAATAAAAGTGAAGTACAGAAACAGTTGTTCAAGTAATTAATTAATTAAAAAAAACAATACCTCTTCTTTGAAGAAAGGCTTTGCTTTGATAAGCCTTTGCCAATTCCCGTAATCAGTAATACCAAGGGGCCAATCATGAGAGAGAAATATATCTATTGGTTCCTCTACATGCAGTAGCTTTAGCACATCATAGTACCTCACATGGTAAACCGACCTTATGTCGTTCTCACTGTATGGTAGCTTCTCAAAGTATCCTAATATGGAAATCAATATTTGATTAGACGTATTAATTTATTTATGTACAGGACACAGGTTTAAAAATACCTGCAAGGTAATGCTGTGGTTTGTATATGCCAGATAGACCTCCGATTCGAATATTTCCAAACTTTACAACTCCAGAGAAACCCAAGAAAAATATGTTTGTCGCAGCCCATCCCCCATAATACCTATTTAGAAAAATCCAAAAACCAACACATAAATAAGATGAATTTAATTCAATAATAGATTTTGACGAGAGGAATTTTCTCACTTGCACATACCAGCAAGAGCTGATCTCCTATGCAAATAGGTTTGTAATTTTGTTTTATTACACTCAGATCATATTTAAAGCCAGTACTATCGCCCAAATAACCAAATGAGAGGTTGGTACAGGCGCAATTGTACCGGTTAAGAAGGTTAAATGACACAAGAATGACATTGAGTTGTAGTAACTCTTGTATGAACAGTGTGATTTTGTAATGAAATCGGTGGCACTACCACTATTTTTTTTTTTTAAATGAATTGGTTATGACGAGAAATTTTACAGTTCCCACAAGTGGTTGGATGCCTCGTGATTACCACCGATGAATATTGTCGGATAAGGGGCTTTCACCTGACCCGAGTAGTATTTCCAAAATGTGCCCATTTCTCGGTACTTTGGTTTTACATTTAGGCACTGCAGGTCATTTTCATTTCTGACCGCCTGATTACACCAACAAAAACAAATTTGAAATATGTCAGACTTTAGAAACTATATTTTGGTTGGCACAATCTAGTTTCTGACAGCCTGATTACACTAAGAAAAACAAATTTCAAATCTGTCAGACTTTAGAAACTAGATTTTGTTGGCACAATTTATACTTTGTTCAAGTTTGAACCAAATCCACCCACAAGAATATTACCTGGAAATCGCCACAGCAGAGGAGGAGGTCAATCTTGGTGTTCTCGACCTCCTCTAGACGTTTGAGAGTTGCATAGACCTTGTCCAGTTCTCCATGCATGCACCCTTCTACAGCGATCTGTCATTCAGACATTTCATCAAACACTTTGTAAGCATACGCAAATTGAGCAGGTTTAAAAATGGACCAAACAACGGCTTAGGCGAGAATAAAGAAATCCGAGGAAAGGAGAGCAACGTAGTGAAAAAAAAGATCAATTTATACCTTCATCGTTTTGATTTAGTCGAAAATGGCGGGGTGTAGTGAGAAGCGGGAGCGAGAAAATTGGGGTAAGACATAAGGCCTCGTGGTTTTTACAATTTAACCATCCTCAATTTTAAAATATAACTCTTTTCTTCTGTGTCCTTCAAAATTGGAACACTTTTCTTTGTATTTTTTTTATCAGTGATGCTAAACACTCGGAAAGATGCAAGAGGTGAGAGAAATGTAGAAATACTTTATTTTCAGAAAATAATTGTGATTTGTGAACTAATAATTCAAAAGACACAATTTTTTTTTTATGCACAAGCACAACTCCTTGTTTCTTTATTTAAAAAATAATTTGGTAAGATTAAAAGTTTGTGATTCGGATATAATTATATAATACTTTATTTTCTCTTAATACAATAACATGACTCAATACTAATATTTTAGGAAGTAAATAATTATTTTTAACAAATATTTTCAAATATTATGAATTTGAAAAATAACCGTTCATAAAGTATTATCATATTTAAGCTCTTTAGTTTCTTATTTTAGTGAACTCTTTGGGAATAACTATATAAATGAACTTAATTACTAAGGTAATTGTTAATATTTAAATGAAAAGAAAATAAATCACAGATCACATGCCCCCATGAAATTAACTGATTAATTTTAATTTTGTTTGGAGTTCAAAAGTTGAAGTCTTTCGTGGCATAAAGGCTTGTACCGAATCCTTGATAAATTTTAATAATAAATAATTTCAAAATATAAAAAAAAAAATAAAGGCATGTACCAAATCTGTTTAACATTAATAGCATGTATCAGTATCAGTGAACTTACGTGTCAAATACTGTCATTTTGTAATTATTTTCTCTACATGCACATAAAACTTAACATTTTTTAATATTGTTTATATATGAATCTATAAATTAAAAAATTAACGTTAGAAATTAACTCTTGACATTTAAAATTTAAATTTTAAGTACTAAAGTTTAAATAATAGAGGCATAATAGAGAAATAAAAAAATTTAAATGTTGACATTTGAATCCTCGTTTTTATTCTTTACAATTTCATAGAAGTTTGATGACATACATGTAAAAGAATAAGAAAGTGTGTCCTTTCTCTTCTCCATTTCTTTAGAGCTTAAACCCACCAGTAACCTCTTTTCCACGTCCGCAAAGCCCCAAAACACTGTTTTCCCGCTCCTCTCAAAACCCTAACAATGGCGAACGACGATGTTAGCAACGGGCCTTCACCTTCACCTCGAGCCCAAATGGAAGAGGAACCAACCAAAGCCGCAATCGCATACACTCCATACACGCTCGAGACCACCTTAACCGGCCACCGGGGCGCCGTCTCCGCTGTGAAATTCTCTCCTGATGGTCGTCTCCTCGCTTCGTCCTCCGCCGACGGAACCCTACGCATCTACTCCGCCGCCGACTCCTCTTACCCTCTAATCTGCGAGCTGGCCCCTTCCACTGGGCCCGGCTCCGGTCTATCTGACCTCAGCTTCTCAGATGGGTCCCGCTTGATTGCTGCCGCGTCAGACGACCGAACTGTCAGAATGTGGGACCTCGAGTCACAAACTCAAATCAAAACCCTGACTGGGCACACCAATTATGTGTTCTGTTGTGCTTTCAATCCCCAATCTAATATGCTCGCTTCTGGATCTTTTGACGAGACAGTTCGGGTTTGGGAGGTACGATTTGTTTTTGTTAACAGTATTAATCAGTATATGTTGTTCTACTTTATACTTACTGGCACAGTATATCAGTATTGTGGTTGGTTGATACCTTTAAAGTACCAAGACCAGTCTTACAGTACTGTAATAATCAAAGTACAAATATACTTCAATTAAAAAAAGGTTAAATTGGATAGAAACACATTCCCCGACAGAGTTGCATCAGTGGCTTTAAGAAGTGACTACATACCTAAATAGCATTTGTGCTGGAATTCTTATCGGCTTTCTTTATTGGCTATGGCAGCCGCTGCCATTGAGAGAATGGCAGGTGGGCTCCACTTGGAAATATAAAAAAACAGCCCCCCCTGTAAGCTTAATCCATTCCGAATAAATTGAATTGGACCGTAGCAAACTTGGACTCGTTTCTGCAGTTCCCATTTTGCAATCAGTATCTTGAAAGCCTAACAAATGTATCATGTCCTATCATAGTGTTACTAAATTCATGTTCAAACCATGAAATTGGATCTAATTGAACAAAAATTTAAATGGAAGATAGAAAAGACAGGTCTTTTTTCTCCATGTTGCATACTAGCTGGTCCGCCCTGTGAAGTATTGGACCATGTTTGTGCCAAATTGTCCAACTAATTTTTACTGAGATTCAAGATTTGTAGTCCTTGTTCCGTTTGAAACAGTAGATTGCATGGTCATCAGGGGTGGATCTACAGCCAATCATAAGGGTGCTTAGCCACCCCTATGATTTTAAAATTTTAATTATGTATATTTAAATTTAGTGGAATTTTATTTTTAAAAAGTATTTATATTGTTCAGCCCCCCTCATTAAATGCTAAATGTGTACTTGTTGCTTAGTAGTAGGAATTCCACTTTGTGGTTGTGGAGACTTGGATTCAAATCCCACCGACCATGTATTGTGCATGTTACATTCAGCCCCCCAATCAAAATTTTCTAGTTCAACCCCTGATCGTCATATATTTTGGGTACTACATAATACCTAAACTGGCATCATTATCAATTGAGATCAAATCCACACAACTGCACTATAAACCTTACAGCAATTCATAAAACCTGTTCCAAACATAAAATAGTAAAGTAACTGACAGGTGAGGTCAGGACGGTGCTTGCGGGTCCTCCCGGCGCACTCAGAGCCAGTGACGTCAGTTGATTTCAACATGGATGGGTCGATGATAGTGTCGAGCAGCTATGATGGGTTGTGCCGAGTCTGGGACTCTGCGACGGGACACTGCATGAAGACTCTGGTTGATGATGATAGCCCCCCTGTCTCCTTCGCCAAGTTCTCTCCTAATGGCAAGTTTGTTCTCACTTCCACCCTTGACAGCACTCTGGTTAGTTTTTATTTGTTCCCTTTTATTCTCTTAATATGTTTGAAACTTTTCTTAATTGGACTGGGCCTGAATAGTTAAGTTATTCCCTATTGGGCCCTTTATTCCTCTCAGGCCCTTATATTGGAACAAGTGGGTTAGCAGTGTTTGTACTTTGGGCTGGGTATATGTTCTTAGTTCTCTGGGTTTTTTTTTTTTCCGTATGTTATCTATTTTGCTGTAAATGTATTATTGTCTATTGGAAGACTAGGATGGCTCCTATGTGCACTTCAGATTTGATTTGTTGAAAATTGTCAAAAGATCCAACATGTGAACATGATTTTTTTTATATATATATATACATGCAATCAACTGTGTACATAACCAGTCTTGGTAAGTATGCATTTAGTTTTTGGTTCTCTGATTTTGCTTATCGTAGGGTGCTTTACACTTTTTTTAGAAATTTGCACCCGACTATTCTAGTATTTGTTTTTTTTTTAATTTATTTTACCTTATTTGTTTTGTGTTTCTCTGTTTAATAGGCTGTTGTGTTGACAATTGAACCCTTATTTTATGATGTTAGCCTACGGGTTTCATCTCAGAAAAAGAATTTGAACCAAGCAAATAAGCCCTTTTGAATGCCTTTAACTTAAGAATTACTTCTAGAATCTATGTTACTGTGAAAAGTGTTGAAGATTTTTTATTTTTATTTGCCTTTACATTCTTCATAGTTGCTTGATGTGAAGCATATGAAAGACCCTGAAATGAAAAAAATTTGAATTTTAACATAGTTTTGCCTTAATTTAAGCTCAAAGAGTCAAAGTTGAGGTGTTTCATTTGGATAACACGTGCATTTCTTTTCTTTTGGACAGCGGCTCTGGAATTTTTCAGCTGGCAAATATGTGAAGACATACAAAGGACATACTAATACCAAATATTGTATACCGGCCACGTTTTGTGTCACAAGAGAGAAGTATGTTGTCAGTGGCTCAGAGGATAGCTGTGTGTACTTGTGGGACCTACAAACCAGAAAGATTGTGCAAAAACTAGAAGGTCATACAAACACTGTTATTTCAGTGTCCTGCCACCCTGAGCAAAGCATAATTGCATCGGGTGCACTTGGCCCTGATAAATCTGTTAAAATTTGGGTACAGAAAGAGGAAGAGGAGCAAGAGAATTAAATATATATTTTTTGTTACTTGTCCTTTGTTAACTTAGCTGTACCTGATTATTTGTTGTATCACTAATTTGAAGATTTGGTAAATTATGGATATTTAAATTCTTCTCTTGCTTTGGAATTTATTTGTGTTTTCTTTAGCTTTGAGAATTAGACTGAAATCATGCTATACAACTGAATTTTGTAACATATTCTTTTGAGAAACATTTTGTACTTCTTGAGTTTTTCCAAAGGTGCTACAAACTCTGAATTTTGAATTTTGAGAAATGCTCAAAATAAAAAAATCGGTTCTTTTGGTTTGAGAATTAGACTGAAATTTTGTACTTGTTGGGGATTTCAAATCGACACACATCAACATTTCCTTAATTACCTTCTACTTTCATACCTTGGGTGGTTTCTATATTCTCAAGGAGGTAGTAGATTTATAGTATGGCTATGTTTGGATCATCTGAGAATAGTACTATTTTTAAAATAACATTGCTATTCTAAATTAGGTTCATCCAAACGACCTCAGTTGCTATTCGGAACAGGAAGAATAGAGATATTTCGCTATCCCAACAAAAAGTTGGAATAACAATTGTTGTTCTATTCAGCCGAATAAAAAAAGATTATTTATTCATTCTCTCCAAACTCTATTCCAAATATGCATTCTAAACAACTTTTTTACTATTCCGAATAGCTTTGAGTTAGCACTATTCTCTTACCATCAAAGTTAGTGCTATTTTTATTTATTATTCTCAAATAGTAGCTATTCTAGAGTGCATCCAAATGTACCCAAACTCTACCTTCTATGCGATGTGACGTGACGCTCTGACCTTTCCAACTTGATAGCAAAGTTTACTGCACATCAAGTAATCAATCACCTATTAATCTATTATGATGATTGGACGTACAGTCGATTTACTATAACCAAAAATGAGAAAAACAAATTATGTGTACTAACTAGATCAAATTTCATTAAAAGCTACCTGTTGGAGTCATCCCCCATTTCATTTTTGGGTTTCAAATTTATGGTTTAAAATGACCCAACTGGATCTTGCATAAAAATTGTTGGCCACGTGGCAAAACTCAAACTGGATCTTTTTGCTTGACAATTTTCTGACACTCCTCCCTCCCTGCAGGAGTGTAATTAACTTCTCAATAAATGCATTGAAAATAACATAATAGACTGAATAACAATAATAATAATAATAATAATAATAATAATTGCTGCCAGAGGAGACAAAGCCTGATTAAAAAAACAACAATTTGCCATGTGCAAGAATTCACGGCAAGGAAATGGGTAGATTTTGTTGTCCCCCCCACTTAATGGGCCCACGAAAGGGTCGTACCAATGTACCATATGGGCTTGGGACCCACTGGACCCAAAGCAATGCCAATTGCCATCCATGATCCATCGAACAAGTCCTAACTCCTCTCCGTTTCTCAGGATAATGGACACGCCCAGTTTAGTGGGTTGCCATACGGCTCATATAAAAAAAGAAAAAGAAAAAGATCAAATTGTCGGTTGTGTAGATAGCTATTATGTTAAAGAGCGTCTCACTCGTAATGATTTTGTTTGTGGATCAAGTTGAGCGACGAGTTTGAATTTTAGGTTCTGAGCTAAAACTGCTGTTCAAGACTGATTCGTGACTTGTTCGAACGAGCTGAACTGACTCATTACCAGCTTGACATATTTATAAATTTGTATATTTTCTTTCCTGCTATATCTTAAATTTTCATAGCACATCATATAAATTATAGCTAAAACAAAATACCATTTATATGATTAATTATTGAGGAATACTCTTGATTTAAGTGCAACTAAGCAAAATCAACTACTATAAATTAAGTTTGCAGCTAAATTCATATATACAAAAATATCAAATTCTTAAATTCATACAAACATAGTTTACAGAATAAATTCATACATATCAAATCAAATAAATTAATACAAATTAACTTAGTTGCTTATAATTAATTCAAACATATTCCATAAAAAAAGTACAATGTTTACACTTAATCCGCTCCGTTAATTTGTACTCTTCTAGTCATTTCCCATAACAAAATCCACATTTGACTTGTAAATATATGTGCTCAAGGCTCAAGCATCAAAATTAATTCACAACCACCGAGCTAGATATTCGTTGGATATATGTTGGCAACAGAAAATTATTTTTCTTAAAAAAAATTGCATTGGCATGACAAAAAAATATTTCCCTTCTTCCTTCTTCCATGGTCAATAAGTTTATTAGAGATGGCGAACCCTAAGGTGGCGAACCCTAAGGCGATTCTACAGGCGGCTGGAAGGACGATTCTTCAGGTAAAAGAAAAGGCGGCTAACCTAGACCCTCAACGAAAGGAGACGAAAGGACAAGAAACTAGGTCGACAGATCAGATAGAGGAGATCCTTATTCAATCCGTTCAGGGTGAACATATTGTAGGGGACAGTTTTATTCTAATCGGAGAGCATCCAGTGTTACACCTTCAACCCCGAGGTCTCAATGAAGAATTCAATAAGAACAATAATGGTGAAGATCAAAGGTCACACAACATTTGCATCCAGGAGACTGGAGTCGTTCAAGCTTCAAATCCACCCAACAATCCCATTGAAGACTCAGATTCAAATCCGGTGGCCCAAAATCATACTGATGAATCTGAAGGGTGGACTGTGGTCAAACGGAAAAAAAGGAAACCTTTCAATAACAATCAATTTCAAAGGAAAAACCAACAGTCACCTCTAGATATTCATGCAAAGAAGTTAAGACAGCAGCAAAAGTGCTTCAAATGTTTTCTGAAAGGTCACGTTCAAGCTGTCTGTGCAAACCCTAGGAGATGCTTACATTGCATGAAACCTGGCCATATCATCAAAAATTGCCCAGATCTCAGAAAAGGAAGTTCAAAGGTCACGCAAAAACCTAATACTTTCTATAAAAGGCAGCCAAAGGAACCCTCTCAGTTCACCAATAACAAATCCAAGCCCATTCCATCGACTAATCACACACCAAACTTCTACAAAAAGAACACAGTTCAATCACCAATCATCATGGAGGAACTAAGAGATTGGCAGACCATGCCAATGAATGATCCGATTGACCTTTGGCAACGGCGTCCAACTTCCCTCAACGTTTACATAACTCCAAGAGAAACTCTCAGTCCAGCAAACAGATTCCTTGAACAATCAGCATTCATTTTCGCTGGCCCAGGTCACTCTGATCCTACTTTGAAACGAAGAATTGCCCAATGCATGGCACGACAATTTAACAGGGACTCACGAGATTTCCCTGTGTTCACCATTAACGATGATTTTGGCGATGCTCTCCTCATTTTTCCAAACCCGGAAATAGCAGAGGAGGCTATCAATATTGCCTCTTTCTATGTGGGAAATGACATCACTGTGGTACTGCACCCGTATTCTCCGCAACTACAGATGGCCTTCAACCCCTTATGCGGCAGAGCAAGGGTCAAGATCTATGGAGTACCCCTACAACACTGGAACAGAATTGATATGGCAACCTTGGTCTCAGGCTTTGGTTACCCACTAAGAGTCGCTCCTTACTTCACAAATGGCAATTATGATTACCTGACCATGTTAATTGCTTGCAAGGACCCTGAGGAAGTTCCTTTCAATTTAAATCTCAATGTCAATCCCAATGAGAAGGATATTCGAGTGGAGCTAGATGGATGGCTCAAGCACACAAGAGCACCAAGAACAAATCATGGAGGAAATCATAGACAAATCAGAAGGGATAGAAATGGCGGTGATCATGGAAGGGGCGGTCAAGGACAGGGAGGAGGAGGTACTCTTCATCATCCTTATAGACGGCTACCAGAGGGGCACAGAAATGGGAGGGGTGACAGGAACAGGGCCAACCGCTATGAAAGAGGCAACTCCAGTGAGGGCTCAAACTGGAAGATGGTCTCATGGATTCAAACTCTGAGCGAAAAATTGGTGCAAGCCGGTATACTGAATGAAGCGGATGGTTCCGTAATAACTTTTTCTGAACATGCTAAGAAGGATTCAACAAGGGTGATAGTAGAGGGAAACACAACTGAAATTTCTAACGGAATATCAAAAGTGATAACCGTGGTGGACAAAGGTGCAAAAATCAGCAACTACTCTGGTATGTTACTATTCAATGTGGTTATTAGGGATCCGATGCTCTCTCTACAGCCACAATTTGCTTTTCATAGCCTTTTATTTGCTCCGGGCGAGTTAATACATGAATTTATGGAAAGGTTCACGATTAAATCCCAGAAGGAGTTTCAAATACCCACGGCTGTTCGGAATTTTGCTAATGATGATTTGATGGAAAGGGTTAATGATTTTTTGAAAAGAAACGGGCCTACTAATTTTCAGAAATTGGGATGGGAAAAGGGTGCTAATGGAGACGATAACATCTTAGGTCTGGACTGGGAAGGCCCTCCACCGGGCTTTGAAAAGCCCATTTATTTACAAAACCAAAAAATCTCTCAAACTGAAAATCTACAAATTGAAGGAGCTGAACAAGGTCCGCCACCAGGTTTTGGAAAACCAATTCTTTTCCCTGACCAAATTGGCATCCCAGAGGTGACCTCATACCAGGCTCAATCAGAGCAAACTGCGACATTCACTGTTGCAAGATCTACAAATTCAGGGGGAGGTAAGGAACATGCACTGGGAGGAATGTCCAAAGCTAAAGGTACTCCTATTCTCAACTCAGCTAAAGTGCGTCGAAGTGAAAGATTGAGGAAAAAGCTCACTGTTGAGAAGTCCGGTCACAATCCTAACCAAGAAGAGAATGGGTAAACGGACGATTGCGACCACCAAAATCAAGTTGGATTATCTACAGTCTTTCAATCCACTGAACAAAACCCAAGCCGAGCTGGTGGTTAATTTGGCAGGAGTGGAGCTTAAAGGTGGACTTGAGGAAGAGGTAAACAAGATGATATGGAACTAGCATCAAGAAGAAGGCCAGAACGTTTTCACAAGTCTAGTGTGGATGTTTTCAGTTTTTATATGTTAATTTTCAGATATTTCAGTAGTATTTTGGTTTTTAGGATGGTTATGGGAATGTGTCAAGGTGCTTGGCAGAGGTTGTTTTGGGTACCTTTTTCTTGTTTGAAAGTAGTTTTGTTATGGGTAAAGTTTTTTGTTGTAGTAAAAGATAGTTACTGGCAAATGGGAATTTTGAAGTGGGTAGTAGTGAGTTGTTGGAAACAGTTTTCTGTAAGAGTCCATTGTCAGTCTCGCTTTATGAAGAAGTTATGTCTCTATTATGGAATCGGTGTCAAAAATTAAAATTCTATCTTGGAATGTGAGAGGTTTGAATGAGAAGGACAAACGTTTAGCAGTAAGGCAAACGGTACTGCTGGAGAAACCGGATTTGATTTGTTTTCAAGAGACAAAGATGAGGTCCATGAAAAACCATGAAATTCTACAATCCTGTGGAAGGAGGCTCAAAGAATTTGACTTTGTTGGGGCTGATGGAACAAAAGGGGGGATTTTATTGGCTTGGAATGAAGCAAAGCTCAAGAAGATTGATTGTGTCAAAGGTAACTACAGTATATCAACGACATTTAAACTCAATGGTGACCAGATTAAGATGACTGGAGTATATGGTCCCACTTCAATTTCACAAAGAAGTGTCTTTTTTCAAGAAATAATGGAAAGCATGCCCTTAGATGACACTCCATGGCTTTTATGTGGAGACTTCAATGTCACTTTGCTTCAAGGGGAGAGAACTAATCATAACAGCACCAACTGGAGAGAATCACTCAAATTTTCGGATTTGATCATGGACTTAAACCTCATTAACCTACCACTGAGAGGAAGAAGCTACACATGGTCCAATACAAGAGCTCAACCAACTATGGCAAAACTGGATCGTTTTTTGATATCTACAAGCTGGAATAACGCATTCCCTAATGCAACACAAGAAGCTTTGGCTAACACCTCATCGGACCACACACCACTTCTTCTCACTGCAAAAACACATCATAGAAGAACAGTATTTTTCAGATTTGAAAAGGCTTGGTTAAGGTCACAACAATTCAAGTCCTTTGTTAGAGATACTTGGCAAACCAAGGAGATAGCGTCAACACCACTGGAGCTTAACAACAAGCTCAAATCTGTGCAAAGAGAAATAAAAATCTGGACAAGGGACAAAATGGGCAACTTCAAGAATCAAATAATCATTTGCAGAGAATACCTAGATTGGATAGGGAAGGTAGAGGAGTCTAGGAATATCACTCGATTAGAAAAATGGGTTCAAGTAACTATCAAAAGAAGATACACAGAGTTGTCGGTGTTGGAGGAAGATATTTGGAGACAAAGGGCAAAGGCAAAATGGGAACTGCAAGGAGATAGAAATACAAGATATTTCCACTCTTTAGCAACTTCATCAAAGAGGAATAATGTAATTCAGGCAATAGAACAAGATGGAATCATTCACCGTTCTCAGAACATGAAGGCAGACATATTTTGGGATTTTTATGTCAAGTTGATGGGGACCGAGTCAACACCATGGATGAATGTAAACTGGAGTCAATTGTATAACAGTCAAGAATCTTTATTACAAGATTTGACACACCCTTTCACAAAGGAGGAGATCACGCAAGTGATCAGAGACTGGCCGGCCAATAAAAGTCCCGGGCCCGATGGATTTACAGGCGAATTTTACAAGGAATTTATGGATATTTTGCTTCCGGATATACACAAGGTTTTCTCCAACATTTTGCAAAATGATTCAAATCTGGACAGTCTAAACAATTCTTACATTGTGCTTATTCCCAAAAAAGACGAAGCAAGGGATCCCAAAGATTTCAGACCCATTAGTCTGTTGCATGGTATTCAAAAGATCTTTTCCAAAATCCTTGCTAATAGATTGCAGCCATTCATCAAGCTACTAGTGAGAGACAACCAGTCGGGTTTTGTGAAGGGTAGACAAATCACTGAGGGATTTCTTTATGCTCAACAGGTTTTACATTTTACAAGTGAGAACAACATCCCTATTGCACTATTCAAAGCTGATATTCACAAAGCATTTGATACGGTAAGCTGGGAGTTTCTGTGCAATGTTATGAAGGGTCTTGGATTCTCTGATAGATGGATTAATCTAATCAAAACTTGTGTACTCAAAGGTCATTCTCAGATTATTATAAATGGTCTTCTAGGAAAGAAGATTGTTTTGAAGAGGGGAGTGAGACAAGGGGATCCCCTCTCCCCATTGCTATTCATTCTAGCAATGGATTTTCTTCCAAGATGGCTTGAAAAATTAGTTCAAAATGATACATGGCAGTTACCTATCGAAAACATGAGGCCTTGCCTTCTTTATGCAGATGACTCCCTGTTCTTTGTAAAACCAGAATTGAGACACATTCAAACACTCAAGATTGTTCTGACTACATTCACACAAATTTCTGGATTACAAGTAAGCATGGAGAAATCAGAGCTTTTACTTTCCAGAGATGCATCTCCAGATTCACAGCAATTCACACATATTTTGGGATGCAAAGAGGGTACCTTCCCTCTCACATATTTGGGATTGCCCTTATCAGACAAGAAATTGCCAAAATCAGCCTTTTTGCCACTCATTCAGAAGATCAACAAGAGGCTGCAAGGTTGGGCAGCTAGACTACTCTCAATTGCAGGAAGAATCGTTCTCATTAATGCTGTCTTATCATCTATTCCCACATATTTCATGTCGGTTATGAAATTACCAAAATGGGTTGTCAATGAAATTGACAAAACGAGGAAGAAATTTCTTTGGAAGAATGTGGCATCCGAAAAAGGAGGAATACATTTAGCAAATTGGGAATTGGTATGTATGCCAAAGGATTTTGGTGGACTTGGCATAATTGACATCAAAGTGTTTAACGATGCATTATTGGCAAAATGGTACTGGTATTGGCATAAACCGGAACAAAGGTTATGGAAAATACTGGTTCATGATACAGTGGCTGGTGCAAAACCATGTGACCTGCCAAGGAGTAAATTCTTCACTATCACATTGAAAAATGCAAGGGAATTTTGTGATTTAAGGTTGATGAAGATAATTGGGAATGGAGAGAATACTCTATTTTGGCATCATAATTGGGGACATGGAATACTTAAATATGTTTTCCATTTATTATATCAGAAAATTGATGATCCGACAATTTCAATTTCGCATGCGTTACAATCTCACTTGTTACATGAAATTGCTGCCAAGGTGGAAACAGATAAGGAAGCAGCCCAATTTGAAGACCTGCAAGTCATCATCTCAACACAAGATATTGTTCTCACAAGAGAAGATGAGGTGAGATGGCCACTCACCCTAGATGGGAATTTTTCAGTTAAATCGGCATACAAAGAAATAAAGAATGTGCCAAGGGTAAAAATGAGAATTCATAAAATTTGGAAACTGACAATACCTCCTCGAATGAAAGTCTTTGCCTGGTTGGTCTTTTACGATAGAATTCTGACAACAGTAAACTTGGCAAAGAGAGATTGGAACTTACCTAGCAGATGCACGCTATGCAGAAGAGCCTCTGAAGATGTGTCTCATCTCTTCTCAGAATGTCATTTCACATTAGAGGTATATCAAGGTCTAAACAATATTCTTCTATTGCCACCAAGAAACTGGAAGGAAGTGCTCAAAGAGACACAAGCACAGAATTGGGTAGTAGATAAGAGGGGTGACATCAAATCTAAAGTGATGTTGATAATCGCCATGTTCGTTTGTTGGCGAGAAAGGTGTTCAAGGACGTTCACGGAGGACATAAAAGGAACACAACAGATGATTGATGAAGTGCGAGAGCAATTGAATTTATTCCATTAAGGTGTTCGGATGATGCTTTAAATTACTGTCACAAATTTCGAAACTGGATGAAGGAGGACTACACAGAATTTTGAAGGAGGACCACACAGAGAGAAATTACTGTGCTGGTACAAATCAGGTACCAATATCCGGTACCGGTAAGATGGTCTGCGAAGCAGTATTTGCTGGTAAGGAATCTGGTACCGATGTTTAGATGCAGCTGAGTTATTGATTACTGGTACGAGAAATGACAGCCATGAAGAGGATACAGCTACTCGAACGACAACCGGTACCAATGACACCGATAAGACAGAGGGATAATGAGCAGTTCATTTCAATTTTTTCTTTATTCGTTTTCTTCTTCTTTTTATGATCAGTTTCTTACATTTTTCTTGTCCTTTATTTTGCTTGTATTTCTTTTGTCAACTCAAAACTCATGAGTTGAACTTGTATTTTTGCTTTTCGCTACAAGTCTCTTGTACCGATTTAATAAAATCAAATAGGGGCTTTGACCTCTATTTTTACTCAAAAAAAAATAAGTTTATTAGATATTAGAAAACAATTTGTCTTACTCTTACTTGAAAGGCCACTTTGTTAGGGGTGCAAACATATCGGATAATATATGACCGTATTCGGATTCTATTCGAAAATTTGATACGGATATCCGATATCTGAATATTCGTGCAGATACAAATACGAATATGGTTTTGAATTTTAATTATCCGTATCTAAATAGTAGAACTATATATTATAAAATTATTTATGTATATATTTACGGATATCCGATATCTGATTCATATCCGTACGTATCAGTCTAATATCTGATCCGTATCCGTATCCGAAAAATAAAAACGGATACAGATATGATTTTACCACTATCCGATCCGTATCGAATCTGTTTGCACCACCTACACTTTGTCCAATTGTCAGTTCAAGCAAAATCTATGCACCTTTTCAGGGTTCTTTTGGTGACCATAGGCCATAAAATAGGAACGGACTCTACTGCTTTTCCGATTTCAATTATTCAAATTCATTGAGATTTGTGTATGAAAATGTTTCTTTATCGAGACACACAAATAAAAAAATTTAGATAGTTGGAATTGGAAAAGCATGACTGTTTTTCTCAGAGAAAAGCAGCAGAGTCGGATCTCATAAAATAACCCAAACACTGTTATAGATACATATCACCTCTTCACACAATAACGTCAGTAATAAATTTCAAAATTAAAGATCGTACTGGCGTCAATAATAAAAAAAACAATCCTCTACGTGTAATGTCTACTTGGCACGATTCGTTCCATCTCATCTCATATATCCCTTGTGATCCACTGGTACGTACAAGTAGCTCAACTTGGAATTTATTTGGTATTTACCTCCAGTCTGTACAATACCGCAATCTACAGTTCTCAGATTATTAACAGCGCCAAGAAGCACTCTTTCTTGGAGAACATCTGAAGTTTTATATTTAACTGGAGATAAAGTGATATTATTATTTTCCGTAAAGATATCACCTGGCACGAATTTAATTTGCTACGTATCGTACCCAAAACAAGTCAACCGATTTAGCATTAAGCAATTTAATCTAACCCTTACTGCACTTAGTTAGATCTAATTTTGGATTGGATCGGTACTGTAGATGAACAATGTTCTCTACAGTACTGCTGACAAATGGATTCCACTTTTAGTAAAACCGTTTTCTTTCTCTTTTTAAAAATCGCTCTTTCTCTACCTCCTTGTCCTCTCTTTTTTTAACAAAGAAAACAGGATCTAGCCCCTACCTCCTTGTCCTCTCTTTTTTTGACAAAGAAAACAGAATTTAGTCCCTTTTTTCATTAATCATTCCGTAGTTACAAGAAATATGTAACTAGAAATATAAACACAATTCTGCTCAAAACATTTGAGCATAAAAAAATTACGATAATTAAATGAAAATGAAAATTTAAGATAAAAATATAAAATAAAAGTAAAAAATTTAAGCTTTCAATTCCTCTTAAGCGCCTGTAATTACATGCTTCTTCTCTGAAAGTTCGTGTACATCCTTATGCTAGTGACTATTCTTCTTCACTATTCTACGTTTGGATCACCCTAAGAATAGCATGGGGTTAGCACTGTTCTTGAGCTAGTGACTATTCTTCTCCACTATTCTACGTTTGGATCACCCTAAGAATAGAGCTATTCCTGAAGTTAGCGTTGTTCTTGCTAACCCATCCAAACGATAGAATAGCGCTAACCCCAGGTTAACGTTATTCTTGTTATTCTCAGCGTTGCATCCAAACGTACCCAGGTACCCAGACTATCCAAACGTAACATATAATACTTGACATGTCTTCACATAGAAGAGATATTACTATCTCTTGCTAAAAGTCCCAGACTAGGTAAGTAATTAATCTAAACAAATAATTTTTTATTGTAATTAATTGGAAAGAATCAAAGATTTCTTGTTATATATTGTTGAATAAGGAACCATATATATATCTGATATCTCCCTTGAGTAATTTTCATGTACGTACAGGTGATTTTGACATGTCAACTTGTTGACTACACTAATACTGAAATCATACGTATACATATAAATAAACTAACAACGTATAGTTTAATTTATAAATTGCAATTGGATGGTTCATTAAATGATGTATATATTAATATATAGCAGTTGTATAAAATGTTCCCCAAGTGGAACTATGAGATTACACAAGTATATAAAAGACAAATGGTTTAGTTTGTGATTAGAGAATGCTTAATTACGAGGTGTCCCACGTGAAACCACACTTAATTAAATTGATAATTAGCTGTCTATCCAATCCGCAAGAGATCTTCAAGATCTCTAGCATCTCTCCTAAATAAGGTAACCATTTTTTCCCACCGCACCCTCAACTTCAAATAATTATATTTGTTGCAAAATTGATAATAAGGAGGTAGTTTAACCAGAGTACGTAGAGTTAAAATGCTCTATTGATTTTGTGTCACAATTATGCTCCACATCTTTATCTTCATTTTCAAAGTTCAAACATGATCTTCATATTAAACTGTGTTTAATTGGAGACCAAATTTTAATTTTTTTTAGAATTTTTTACATTTTTTTTTATAGGTACAAATTCACAGTTTTTGAAAGGTCCGGAATCTTCTAAAAAATAATGATTTTTTATCTATCTAAAGTTTAGTTTTAAATTTTGTGCAAAATAGATAAGTAAAGTATATGTACTTAAAACATGCCTTAGTTATCTATTTTCTTTGAATAACGTTAATAGCTAATGAATTTGCATGATATTATTGGTAGACAAAATATAATTTGTCTGACTATGAGATGAGAATAAAAATTCTTCACAACTAATTTTTGGACACCAAATTTCAGACATGTAACCTCTTATTTCAAATATGCGACCTCTTATACAGATCGGCAATGCCTCAACTACAAGACTAAATGTGTTTCTTCACTATTATTACAATTTTTTTTTTTAGTGACTTATGGTTATAAAATTTCCATTTTGAAAAAGTTCAATAATATGAGTTTGTTGATATGCCATAGTGCACGGATACGAGGCTATATGAGCTAGGGGTGCAACCGGATCGGATAGTGATAAAATTATAACCGTATCCGCTTTTATTTTTCCGGATACGGATACAAATCGGATATTAGACGATATGTACAGATACAGATTGGATATCGGATATCCGTAGATATATACTTAAATATCTACTATTCGGATACAAATAATTAAAAGGGTAATTATATGTTACCCCTTGATTCATTCTCCCATTTTTCCCCCAACTAACTAACTTCTTTTTCTAACTATAATAATCAATTTTAACTAACTAGTGGTCCCTACAAATTAATTAGTAGATTTTCTCCTTCTATTTCTTTCCTCTCTCCCTCCCTCTCCCTCTTCCACTTCCGCCTCCCTCTTCCACCTCTGCCTCCGCCTGCCTCTCCCACCTTCGCCTCTCCCTCTCCGCCTCTCCTTCTCCTCCTCTGCCTCCGCCTCCGCCTCACACAACTAGGATGAATACTTGTTCAATGATAGATGAATACTTGCATGACGAGGGTGAATACTTGTGCAACGAATAACTCGAAAGTATGTCATCATGGATCTCATTTTAAAGAGAAAATTATGTAGAAGACGTTCATGGTTTTAGATTTGCAAAATTCCTCACAGATCGTTAGAAATATTAGTTAGATTGAACGGAGAAAAAAAAACCACCTCTAAAAACGTGTAAAATATGGGTGTGATATGTCCAGTTTTTTTTAAAAATACTTGATATATCAGGGTGAATACTTGATGTATTACATGTGAATACTTGTTCAATGATAGATAAATATTTGCATGACGAGGGTGAATACTTGTGCAACGAATAACTCAAAAGTATGTCATCATGGATCTCATTTTAAAGAGAAAATTATGTAGAAGACGTTCGTGGTTTTAGATTTGCAAAATTCCTCACAGGTCATTAGAAATATTAGTTAGATTGAACGGAGAAAAAAAAAACCACCTCTAAAAACGTGTAAAAGATGGGTGTGATATGTCCAGTTTTTTTTAAAAATACTTGATATATCAGGGTGAATACTTGATGTATTACATGTGAATACTTGTTCAATGATAGATGAATACTTGCATGACGAGGGTGAATACTTGTGCAACGAATAACTCGAAAGTATGTCATCATAGATCTCATTTTAAAGAGAAAATTATGTAGAAGATGTTCGTGGTTTTAGATTTGCAAAATTTCTCACAGATCGTTAGAAATATTAGTTAGATTGAACGGAGAAAAAAAAAAACCACCTCTAAAAACGTGTAAAATATGGGTGTGATATGTCCAGTTTTTTTTAAAAATACTTGATATATCAGGGTGAATACTTGATGTATTACATGTGAATACTTCATGTATTATAGATGAATACTTGATGTTGTTTCCACTTGCGGTGACGGTTATGCGGTCCCCACGGTAGTTAGTGATGGCGGTTGTGCGGTCCCCCCACTTAATTACGCGTTTTCTTTTGCTTTTAGCGGACGGCAGTTGTGGTACCCTACTATCTCCGCGTAATTAATGTTCTTAATGTCGTAATATTTCCATATATAATTCTTTCTCAAAGATGAGTACTTTTATTTATATGGATGAATACAACTCGTGTTAAGTGTCAATACTTTTTCGCAAATCGTCCCCTACTAATTCCACCACTTATCTCCGCATATTACTGTGGTTCCCTACTTATCTGAAGTCGCGGTTGTGCGGTCCCACCATACCTTCATGTACTCTTTACACTTACACGACGAGAATGAATACTTGTTCAATGAGAGATGAATACTTGCGTACGAGGTGTGAATACTTGCGTAACGGACAACTCGAAAGTATGTCATCATGGATCTTATTTGAAAGAGAAAATTGTGTAGAAGACTTTCGTGGTTTTAGATTTGAAAAATTCCTCACAGATCGTCGGAAAAATTAGTTAGAGTGAACGTACAAAAAAAAAACCACCTCTAAAAACGTGTCAAAGATGGGTGGTAATGTTTCCTTATATAGTTATTTCTCAAAGATGAGTACTTTTCTTTACATGGATGAATACTTGAGTTTACAAGGGTGAATACTTCTGCGCCTGTAATGCTATGGAGGCATTTTTGGTCCCCTTCTATTTCTCAATAATTAACGGTTTACTGTGGTCCCCTACTTATTTCAACGGTTATTAACAATTTACTGTGGTCCCCTACTTATTTTCAGTTGGGGGAAAAGTGGGGGATGGATGACGGGGGAAGGTTAGGCCCTCCCTAATTAAAATTCAAAACCATATTTATATCCGTATCCGCATGGATATTCGGATATTAGATATCCGTATTTAATTTTCGAATATAGATTCAGATACGGTTGGATAATATCTGACCCGTTTGCACCTCTAATATGAGCATAACAAATAGAAGCGGTTCCAAAGGGAATCTTAATCAAGATTTAAGCCAACGGATTTGTAGAATCACGAGAGACTTGTCCTTTAATAATTGTCTACTTGATCTTGATCTTGGCCAAGGAGCACTTAAAATGTTCATTTAATATTAATACATGTACTTGAGTGTCCTCGAAATAACTCCCATTTCGGTAAAAGTGGTCTCAAACAGTATTGTAAATAACTGTATGCGCTTATCGGATGGAGGAATACTGTTAAGCAATTAATTGGTTTGTGATTGATTAATCAGAATTTTGTAGAGAATTTTTCATACATGTATATACTTATAATTATTAAAAATTGATTAATTTGACTCGTCAAATTTATCAAATAAAATTATTTTAACTTAGTTTCATTGTTAATTAATAAATTTTTATGAAATTGTCATTTAGAAAAACTCAGAGAAGACAAAGCAAAGTATAATAAATATAAGTATATAACGAATAAATGCAGAAACTAAATATAATTGAAAAGTATGTTAATTTTGTTACAATATATGAATTAGGTATGTTAATTTTGTAATGAAAATAAAAATAAGGATGTGGAACATAATTGGAACACAAAATCAATAGTACATTTTAATCCTATACAGATACAAATATGGTTTTAATACTATCCGATCTGTATCCAATGTGTTTGCACCCCTACATAAAAGGAATCAAAATTTTATTTCCGTTCTTTAGATCCAGTGTATCACCCAGTTGATACTACAGAATATCGCAAAAAGAAGTCATTTTTTTTAGATTTCTTATATGAAATTCAAATTTCAAGGCAATCTAAATATTATTCTATATTATTTTCAAATAATTTATAAATAAAAAATTCTGATGGAGATAAAATAAAATATAACCTCTTTTCGTTAAAAGCGGATCACATAATTTAGTCCCTGCCACGTCAGGTGTGGGTAAAGTGCAAAAGATTCCTGGTGCGCATCTGCGCTTAATTCATGCATTTGTTTGTTATCTGGTTGGTAACAAAAGCACACCCGCTTAAATAGGAATTCGTATCCTCTGCAGTAACTCAAAAGGGAATCTTTTGAGTTAATGAATCTCGGACGTACGATCTACTTTAAGATTCGTGCAAACTAGATCTGCACTAATATTAAAGAGCCCCTATGTTATAGGCACGAGCCGGATTGACTCCGTTTCAAATCAGACGGTTGAAATTCATTAACTCAAAAGATTCCCTTTTGAGTTAATGCAGAGGATACGGATCCCTTAAATAGCAAAAGAAATCTAATTGGTGGTTACAACTTGGAAATAGAAAATCTGCTCGAGATTTTATGCTATCTTCTTTCGATACACGCACGTGGCTAATTTGTCGCTCTAATACTGCCATAACCGAAATTTTTGTTTATACCATAATAAAAAAATAATAAAAGATTCTGATTTTGGGATTTCCAAAACCAACCAGGCCTTCAAGTCAATCTGTGGCTGATGTGTATTTTTGATATAGAATTTGATAGTCTATTTTGTACATGTATAATGAGGTTGGCTAAGATACAAACGTTTGTTCCTAGGTCATGAACAGTCGATCTAAACTGTTAGATATTCAATTTATATTAAAATCAGCTTGGAGACCAAATTTTATATTTTTTGGAACTTTTTTACTATTTATTAAGATGGTTTGAAATCGTTGTTTTCCAATGGTGCAAAATTTTAATAAAATCAGTGATTTTCAAACCATCTTAATAAATAGTAAAAAATGAAAAAAATGAAATTTTTTGTCTCCAAGCTGATTTTAATATAGATTGAATATCTAATGGGTTGGATTGACTGTTTGGATTTCGAAAATCGGAGAACCAAACCGTTTGTTCCATGACCTAGGAACAAACGTTTGTATCTTAGCCAACCTCCATATATAATTTGGTCTAAAAGTATATATAATTGATGCTGATCAACGGCCCCGCCAAAACTAAATAAAACTCAAACTTTGATCATATTCCTTTGATTTTATAATAATTGTTTAATAATTTTCAGAAATAGAAAGAACATAATAATCCATGTATTAATTAATGTATACAATCAATTGGGCTTTCTTTACTCAACTAAAACTGAATATAAATATACTTTTGAGAGGGGAAATGATCCTGTGATGGAAACGAAAAATCTGTATAACATGCGGCTGTTCATTAAGTAACATGGAACCATCAATCATGATTCATGGCAGAGGCCAGAGAACACAGAAATCATTTGATTCACAGATGTGTCTTCATTAAGTTTTGATTATTTTGATGTAAAGAATCTCAACTACGAGATCACATTAAATTTTGAGCGATTTTATATTTGATCCACTTGTGGGGGCATTGGGAGGATAGATTATCTTATTAATTTTATTCAAAGAAATCAAGATGTATCTTTCCTTTATGAATTTATTTATTTTTTATTATTATTTTTTCTTCTGAAATTTCTAAAAAAAAAATGTAAAATTGAAAATAAAGATATGAATTGGTTAAAGCCTTTTTGTGTTTAATGTTTACCAATCTTACATTAGTAAAATAAAACTAATACAACAATCAACAGGCAATTAACACATGTTTCATGTTTCAATATTTTGTTGTGAGGTGGGAATTTTGATGCCACAATTTTTGGATGCCTCTAGTCATAACTCCTCTCTTGCATCAACACTTTTAAATACAAAATGTTAATGAATTAATTCATTGTATACAAGAAGATTGAAAAATTCTAAAATGAATGAATAAAGTTATATAAATTTTATATCCTTCATCCTATGATCTTTTGGTATTGTGCAGAGCGTGACTTGTTATAAAATTTTACTTGGATTGGATGCATCGCTTATAAACATTAATAGTTTTGATTCATTATTAATTTGAGTATCAAGTTTTGAAACATCAACATGAAAAAAAGATGGGAGGTAATAAATTAATACCACTAGTGCTACAATCGTTGCTAGTTGCTTGCTACCTTCTTAGCGTTGTAGTTTCATCTAAGTTAATGTGCAATTAAATGACTTAAGTGTTTAAGTAATCTTAGTACTTTTTTTTATTCTACAATACCTAAAATTAATAACAAAAGGGCCAAAAACTAAATAATATAGTAAAAAGGGATCTTCAACCAGTTCCAACTTTACAAATTAATACATTGTACTTTGATGTTCAGCTTTATACGAGTAAGCGTTAAAGTTAAATGGCTTAGTGTTAAAATAATCTCAACAATTGTTAGTTCCTGAATCAATAATGCTGAAACAAAAAAACAATAATGAAGGTGTCAAATTGAAAAGTTCAAAGCATAAGGGTCTTGAACCGGTTCTAACCTAGTGTTTTGAAATGGACCGGCCGGTCTAGGACCGGACCGGACAATCCGGGGTTCTGATCCGGAACGGACCAAGGCTAGGGACAGTCCTGGCACGGGTTTGGTCTGTTTTTTTTTTTCCGGCCCGTTTAGGACCGGACCATGTAAGCCCGTGGACTCGTTTCGGACCGGACCGGACCCAAAAACAAAAAAATTGGGGGGATTTTCATGTATACCCCTCAAAAACTTATAAATTTGGGGAAATTTCATGTACACCCGTCAAAAACTTCATGATACCCCTCAAAAACTTCTAAATTATGTGTAGCAACTCTAAAAAAAAAAATACACGGACCGTGAACCGGACCGGCCCGTGTCAATTTGGACCACGGTCCAAGCACGGATTTCAACCGACCGTCCACGCCGGACCCGTGTGAACCGTGGCCCGGCCGAGTCTAAACCAGACCGGACCAGACCAGCCCGTTTTCAATTCACTATTGTAACCTAACCAAATTATACACGGTACTTTTTGTCTTTAATTAAATAACTTCACTGTTCAGATAAGCTAAATAAATCATCATGCACCAGTTCCATTTATACATGGTAGCAATGACTGTAGAAGTATGTCTAGCGCACGAACATATTTCGAAAGAAATTGTAACGATAATAAGTTGTGACACCAAAATATATATCTTCGAGAGTGGCAGAGCCTGTTGTTCATTTAAATTATCAAAATTTCTCAATAATCGGTTAGTTTTAGTACAAATATAAATGAGTTTCATATTGCTTCAACATAAATTGAATTTTGAGTTATGATTATAAAATAAATTGCCACAATTTATAACATCCAATCATCTATTGTGCATCAGGCTACTGATGACCAAAACTTTATGTATATTCTAAAATTTAAATAATTCAAAATTAGAACAAAAATATTAAAATAAAGAGAAAATATTACTTGACAATTCTTTATATTGACAATATTTATAATCTTACCAAGTAAAGCTAAATGTAAAATTCTATATATATTATGTCGATAAAGTATGATGAGATTTCATTTGATACATATTTAATCATACATCAAATAATTTGTAATTTCAATGGTCTTAATTAATGGTCCCTGACACAAAATGAAACAGTATGTCAAGTAACGTACTTTATAAAATTGTTTCTTATATTTCAAAATCAACGTGAAGATGGTTAAAATAACCATTGTCAAATATTTTTCTCCTCTAAAATAGAACCATTATAAATTTATAATTCTTACCACTTATTATACACACATAAAAAAGGAGAGTTCAAATACCTCCATCATGCATTCATTTTTAGAGCTACAATAACTTAAAATTTAAAGCTTAAATATCAAAATAAAACTGTTAGATATGATATATATCATTTTCTCTACACACCAAGTAAAAGATCACGACATTTTGATTTTGTTTTGATTGGTATCAAAAACTTGCAAAAATACACTGAAGTGAATAAATTCTGGATGTTGATTTTTCAACTTATGGATTAATATAAAATCAAAATTAAAAAATAATATTTTTTATGCAGGGGCGGAGTCCGACTTTCAAATTATGGGGGTTAAACTTGAAAGGGGCAATCATATAAAATTTCATGTTGCGCATGGGGTCATTTTTACAGTTCCCATAACATTTTACTCCAAACTATATAAAAAAACATGTGTGTATATATATAAAATATTGAAAATAAATGACGGTCAATTGGCCCCCATTTGGTTGAATTCAACCCGCCCTCGTTTTTATGTGCAAGTAGAGAAAATAATATAGATAACATCCAACGGTTTTATTTTGTCATATAAATTTTAGAATTTTTGTTATTAAGAAATTTAAAAAGTGAAGGCATGATGTGAACACAAAAAATGGAGCCATTTAAACCCTCCTCTATAAAAAAAAACTATGTTGTTTTAACTTTACTTTAGTTAACATTAAGATCTTAGAAAAATTCATTAATGTTAATTCATGTCCTAAATTATTTAAATTATTGATTTTCATCAAAGAAAAAATAAAATGCAACATTTTTTATGTGTATAGAGAAAACATTATTTTATTGTTTGAATATAAAAAAATTATTATTAAATGATTTAGACAAATAAAAATACAACGAAAACATAAAAGATAACAATAGTATTTAAACTGTCCTCTTCAATCAAATATCAGAAGATATGCAAAGTAATTTTTTTTTTTTGTGGAGAGATTATTATCCTATTTAAACTAAATTTTGTATACCTTTGACCAAATCCAAGATTGATACAGTGTTAGATTAGATATTTAGAGGTAGAGGTGAATTTTTTTTATAAACCGTAATTAAAATTTTGTTTTTTACGAAACCAACATGATTACTTTTTTTTTTTATAAAAACCATAAGGACCGAAATGCCATTTCGGTCCGGTCCCCTTTTTGAATTTTCTATGGTACTTTTTTCACAAGTTTTCATAGAAGCTGCCGCAGAAAATTTAAAAAGGAATCGGACCGAAATGGCATTTCAGTTCGGAATAAAAAAAATTTCGGACCGAAATGACATTTCGGTTCTTATAGTTTTTGTAAAAAAAAAAAGTAATCATGTTGGTTCATAAAAAAAAAAAAATTTAATTATGGTTTATAAAAAAAATTCGGTAGAGGTGGTTGAGTGTTCCTAAGTCTAAAATATACGTGAGAAAAGATTTGGATGTAGAGAGGATCTGACATGGAAGAATGATTGGAGCATTTTTTTTTATAGGAAATATTGCAATCTTACCCGAGATTCCTGGAATTGCTTATGTGTCTTTTTCATTTAATTAAAACGTGCCAATGATGGATAGAGATAGAAGCAATAAATTCAATTTCACACCTAATTTCTCATCCTTATTTTTAAAATTATTTTATGAATAATTAAGAGTATTTAACTGATTAAAACACCATCCAGTGTGGACAAATTTGTTCTGAAAATGCTAATTTTTTTTTATCCTACTACTCGTTCATCCTTCTCTTTAAATTTTTTTTTATCTACATTTTAATTATTTTATATTTTTAAAATATTTTCATTAAATAATTATAATAAGGTTATTTAAATTGACACTATTTGAAATAAAAGCTCTATAAATTATGCTTTTGTTATTCCACAATAATTAATGATGATCCATTTTTCTTTTGAATAATTATTGTGGCATAATAAAAGTATAATTTTTAGAAACTAATTGAAATGCAATTTTGCATACCTAACATGACATCAATTAGGTACGTATGGTATGGTATACTTTGAACACATTGATGGTCAAGAAAAGAGCAAAAAATAATCAAAATTAAATTATGGTTTTATAAGAGGAATATAATTTGCAGAAAGTTTCTTTAACATCTTTCTTTTTTGTCCTTTCTGTCTCGACCTTCTCAGGTCGAATTTTTTTTTTATAAACCATAAAATTTTTTTTTTTACGAAACTAACATGATTACTTTTTTTTTTTTACAAAAAACATACCGGACCGAAATGCCATTTTGGTCCGGAATAAAAAAAAAATAACAGACCGAAATGACATTTCGGTTCTTAAGGTAAATAAACTCGGTTTTGATAACACTCATATGATAAGTAAACTCGGTTTTGATATTTAATCTATGCTGTACCACTCATTATGAACTATTTACCAATATCTTTTGAAAATACAAACAACAATAACATACAGTAGGAACCAAAAAAAACAAGAACATATAGTAAAAGAGAAGGATTCAAATGTCTTCATTTTGTGGAATCATAATATGTTGTTATTCTCGGCAAAATAATATCACTCTGCTATCCATTTTTCTCTCTCTCTTTTCAAAGAGGATGAGAGAGATAGAGAGGATTGCTGGGATAGCAGGGAGTTTGAATAACAGCAGATGCGTTCACATTTTGAATACCACTATCATACTTTTATTTTTAAAACTACAATAATTTAAAATTTTAAATAAAACGTTAGATATGATATATATCATTTTCTATATGCATACGTAAAATGTCATATATATATTTCGATTTTATTTTGATATCAAGCTTGCAAAAATACAACAATGTAGATAAATTCTAGATGTTGATTTTTCAACTTATTGATTTATATAAAATCAAAAGGAAAAAGTGAAAATTTTGTATGTGCATGTAGAGAAAATAATATAGATCTCATCTAATGGTTTTATTTTGACATATTAATTATAGAATTTTTGTTATTGAAATATTAAAAAATAAAAATATAATAAAAGCATTTGAACATGACTCATGGGAGGTCTCATAGTAAAATTCTTAATGATAGAAAAATCGTTACTGTAAAGCATAGTTTCCTATCATATAGGACAGGAATTTTTTTTTTTTTTCGAAACCAACATTATTACTTTTTTTTTTACAAAAATTATAAAAATTGAAATGTCATTTCAGTCCGTTTTTTTTTTAATTCCGGACCGAAATGACATTTCGGTCTGGTCCCCTTTTTGGATTTTCTGTGGTACTGGTTTCACAAGTTTTCGTATGAGCTGCCACAGAAAATCCATAAAAGAGACCGGATTGAAATGTATTTCGGTTCGGAATAAAAGAAAAATACTGGACCGAAATGACATTTCGTTCTTATGATTTTTGTAAAAAAAAAAAATAATAATCATGTTGGTTTCATAAAAATATTTTTTTTAATTATGGTTTATAAAAAAAATTCGAAGGACAGTACTGATTTAATTATTTTATTTTTCTATCATAATCGCTGCGGCTGCCTTCGTATTAACGCCCTTGTCCGATACAACAAATAAAATCCGAATCCGAAACGGACGGGTTTAGGGGTACACAGTAGTTTTTATAAAAAAAAAATAAAAAAAAATGTAAACATTAGCAAAATGTGTAACACGCGGCACGCCAAGGCAGCGGGAGTCAAAACATGGTTTACCAGGACCAAGTCCAAGATGGATGTGAACACGTCTATTGGCCGCTTAATTTTGATCCAACTCATACTCGGTTTGCTTAATCATAGCCGGATTCTTGGAGATTTCATTTCACAAACATACTTTATTGACCACCGCCTACCTTATTATCTTGTGTGCCCAATTGTGTTGCTAGACGCAGTGACAAGATTTGCGAATTATATTCGTTTTTTTGGTGATGCCGAACCGAATGCCGAATTATTCGGTTGACCAAACTTTGACCGAATTATATCTGAATAATTCGCGAATTTTACGAACTTTTTCCGAATTTTTCTCATAACATTTTTTTTTTGTTTTTTGTTTAATTCATTGTAGAACTGAGACCTCTGATCCGAATTATTCCGAATCATTTTTGAATTACACCCGAATTATTTCCGAATCACAAATTTTTGACCTCGTCAAACCTTTCAAACAATTAAGTTGTCACTGTGATTGGGCACACAAGATTGCACAAACAAACTTCTTGTGAAAGGTACTGTAACATATAATCGGTGGCGAATTTTGCATGTACACGCATCACTCGTAAAGTACATCGGTTTCAACGGTTGGATTCATCTCGTTTGAAGTGAATTCGATAGTTTATGTAGAGTTGTGCTCACCAAAGAGTTTGGTGAGCACATCACACCCTAGTTCTACTCTAATATAATAATGTGGGTTATTGTTATCCTGGTAGTTTAATTGTGTGTATTGTTAGTATTACTAGGGAGTAATGCATTTTGGCCAAGCATCTTTTGAAAAATTTGTCATGTGGCGGATACAGCGTGCAGTAATCTTGCCGAGATTTGCCAACCCAAGAAATATTAATCTTAGGAGATTTGACAAATCTGAAACTAGTGATAATGATGTACTTGAAAATTTACAGATATCATTATTAGTTCTCTTGCCAGGATCCGTATTCTCTGCATTAACTCAAAAGGAAATTTTTTGAGTTAATAAATTTCAACCGTCTGATTTTAAACGGAGCCAATTCGGTTCGTGTCTATAACATAGAGGTCCTTTAATATTAGTGCAAATCTAGTTTGCACGAATTTTGAAACATATTGAACAGTTCATATTCATTAACTCAAAAGAGAAGATTCTCTTTTGAGTTAATGCAGAGGATATGAATTCCTCTTGCCATGTGCTGTGCGCAGTACCGAAATTATAATAAGTTTCAAGTATCATAATCAGAGAGACTAATTTTGATACCTGAAAAATTGCTAGTGCGCATGCAGTTAGTCCTATCGTACAATCACCTTGTTAAAAAAGTCTAGTTATCATCATATTTGTTTACTTTGTAGCAACCAGTAAGAGAGAATTTTTTTATAAACCATAATAAAAAATATATATTTTTATGAAACTAACATGATTATTTTTTTTTTACAAAAATCATAAGAACCGAAATGTCATTTCGATCCGGTTCTCTTTTTGAATTTTCTGCGGCGGCTCATATAAAAACTTGTGAAAAAGTACCACAGAAAATCCAAAAAGGAAACCAGACCGAAATGACATTTCAGTTCTTATGATTTTTGTAAAAAAAAAAATAATCATGTTAGTTTCGTAAAAAACAAAATTTTAATTACGGTTTATAAAAAAAATTCAGTAAAAGAAGATGCTCCGTACTTTTGGAGACATGAACATATTTACTGAGCTACAAGTTTCAAATTTTGGTAATTGCTTGGTAAATATAAAATATTTCTCCGGCAACAACAGATCAGATCAGCCCTAAATTCAGGTTTTTTAATTAAAATCTCTAGAAAAAATATTAAACAAATGAAAAACAAAAAATTTAGACAAAAAATATGTATTTCTCTACAAATAATTTCTAAAGGGGTTACCTTTCCCAACTTCTTTGCCATGAAAATCTAATTTTGGAATAAAAATTGAAAAAATTGGGATTGATTGCAAAAGGTAATTATTAAAATGTGGCAATCCCTGTTTAATGTACAAATGAAAAAACCCTTCTTTTTGTAACCCTACTTGAGGAATTCAACTTTTTAATAAAATGGATTAACAATTTATTTTTAACAACCACAACAACTAATTAAACAATATCAAAATAATAAAAATAAAATTAAGCATATCTTCTTTATTTAGATAGGCTATGTAACTAAATTTAATGCAATCTAAGAACTACCCAATCATCAATTAATGTTCAAATTTTATCGACACCTATGGATTTATCAAATATTTTTAAACTATACCAAATTTGATGTACAAACTATCTAAATTATAGTGAAATTTTTTATAGTTTTACTTTTTTATTTTAATAACAATTTGTCAATTACCATAGTTATCAAATAAAAACGATTGTTAACATAACTTCTTTTTCTAAATGGTAAATATGGTTATCTATAATTAAAATTTATGAAATAAATAGTATCATAATATGTTAAAATGCACCATTAGTTTGTGCACCAATCATACCCACATCTTTATCTTCGTTCTCAAAGTTTAAACAGTCGATCCGAATCGCTCAACATGATATCCATATTTAAATATACTCATAGACCAAAATTTTATATTTTTTGAAATTTGTTTACTAATTTTTTAGATAGGTACAAAATCACTATTTTTGGATAGTCCAGAAGCAATGATTTTGTATCTATCTAAAAAAATAGTAAAAAAGTTCCAAAAAATATATAATTTGTCTTCCAAGCACATTTTAATATGAATATCATGTTGAGCGGTTCGGATCGACTGTTTGAATTTCGAGAACAAAAACAATAGTGCATTTTAACCCCTTATGATAAATTAATAATATAATGCCACCTCTCTTGGAAAATAATTATAGTGCGTGTATATAAATTCAATTTGAAATCCATATTCTATAAACAGCTGTTTTTTATCGTTATTTTTTTTTGTAAGTTGTGTACTTCAATAATTGCAATATCAAATAAAGAAAATTGAACTGGAGGTATCTTCTATGAACACAATCAACGACAATGAATGGATGAACTTTTTTTTTTCACAAATAAGATTATAAGAGCTGGTTTTAAAGATAAATTTAATGAGAGTTGCATGCCCTATTGCCATGTGCCTTAAAAGGCCAACAGCAAAGGTTGCACATACAGCTACCAACCTGACTACCAGAGGCATTTTTTTTTATTTCATTGGACATTTGCACATATGTCCATATGACTGACTTTTTTTAATTTAAGAAATGTAAACTTTCAAATTAAACCTCTACAAAAATATTAAACAAAATTTGAAACTTTAGAAAGTCGAAATTTGATATCCTGGTCATAAACATAAAATTTCTGACATATGCGGAAAAAAAAAGTTAAATTTTTAATAAGGTCATCATTTAATTGTTGGGTCCTTAGAAAAACAGAAATTTAATTTAAGATCTAAATTCACTTTTTTTTATTAACATAACAAAGAAATTAAGAACTGGGATTTAAAATAACGGTCCTTGAAGGGGCGCCAGAATTTTGAATAGGGGCCAGAGTTTTAAATAGCGGCCCTTGATTTTATTAACGGCCTATTCGGCGCAATTACTGTGCGCGTGAGAAAAAAAATTTAGTCTGAGGTCGTGTTTTCTGTCCCACGCGCACAGTAATCGGTAGTTCAAAAATTTCCGAATCCCGTTCCCATTTCCGTTCCCCTCCGTCTGCCGAACAGGTCCTAAGTGTCTAAAATTTGAACTTCCTTTTGATATTTTGTTAAATAAATAAATCGGCTCCGTATATAAAAGTTCGAGCCATCCTAAACTTTGAATTTCCTTTTAATATTTTCCTACAATTTTATTTTAAAATATATATTTTCTAGAATGACTAAAAAAGCTGAGGTTAAAATTAAGAAAGTCTCTCTAAAATCTATTTTCTTTCTTCTTCTTCTTTTTGAAAAAAAGGTGAAATAATCCTTTCTAAGAGTAACTCTCCCTTATCCCCAGATCTACTGCATTCATAATTATTCATTTTGTAGAGAGGCAATATGTCAAAAAGGCTTATAATAATTAAGAAATCTCACTGTAAACATTCTATTCTAAAAGTTGAAAAGCTGATTTCTTGGTTACTTGTTTGAGCTAAAAGTTACTATTTAAACAATACATTAATTATTCAAAACATTATAATACATATAAGACTTATTAAAAATTATTATTAGTAATTATAGATTCAGTACAAATTAATAGTGGCAAGTCTTATCACTTTAAAAAGAAACATCTAAAGAAATATAATAGATGTCGGATTTATCACTCTACAACAAATAACTTGTATCATAAGTGTAAAAACCTAACATAGCATTTTAATTTGGATATTTTAGATTGGACATGAGACAGGCGGATTCGGGATTTTCATTAGGGGGGCAAAAAAATATCGAATCGGGTTTAAATTCATTAACCAATTAGGTACTCAATAAAAAACAATGCTTTAACTTATACTTTCCAATGCTTTGACTTGTAATTTCTGATGCTCTGACTTATAATTCTAATTACCAATCAAAATTTAACAAATTTATTTCAATTTTAACCCTAAATTTAACCTGAATTACAAATCAAACGTCCAGAGGGGGGCAAAAAAAAATTCAGGAGAGGTAAAGTCGGTCGGAACCGATAAATCTCCACTAAAACTCAAAATCCAGGGGGGCATCTGCTCCACCTGGAAGTCTAGAACCACCTGGATCCGCCCCTACATGAGACACAAAGGGTTTTCATGAATGTATGGTCTAGGGTTTGAATTTCTTTCTTCTTTTTTTCTTTTTCTTTTGTTTGGTCCGAATACTGGCTAGTTGAATCACAAACTTATTACAAATGATAAGGAAATATTTATGAGAGGGTTTGCTCTAGGGAGCTATCACACCTCAAAAAAAAAATGAAAGATGAAATACATTACTATTTAGTATTTACTCATCTTTGCATCAGCTGGTCCATGTAAGTTACATCCATCTTTTTGTTTTTAATAAAAAAATATATTAATTAAATCAATAAAGCTGATTTTCCGATTCTCAAATGATCCGAGTATATTGGAGAATTTCTTAGCTGGAAAACCTTTACTCTTTTTGTTAAAAAATATTAGAGGCTCTTTTAATTAATTGATTGAATATTATTAAGATACTGTTGTTTGGGTATTTTCTCATTGGGAAGTTGGGTTCATTAATTGGTTTGACCAAGGAAATTAGTTAAAAATGTCATCTCATCAGTCCATCACCAGCTATAATTAAGGAAATATAAATCTAAATATTTGAAGAATTAAAAAGGAGGTCCCATATTTTTTCTAAAAGATATTGGCATTATTGGCCAACAATAATCTATTCCTCAACTACACATATCCATTAAAATATTTGAGGCCATCCTGTGAACTTCTGATCGATAGGCTGACAGGAGCATGAACTCATAGTAACCAGCATTAAATAAAAACAATGAAAGATATATATAATTATTTAGAGCAAGAAAGTAGGAAGTAAAATGGTTCTCTATCCTTTCTTTATAAAAGCCAAAGAATCAGAGGCAGCCTCCATATCAACAGTTCGATTCTCAGCTCAATTAAAGTTCACACAAAACCTAAACACAAAGTCACCAACGCGCACAAAGAGGTTTTCTTTTTTATATATAGATTGAAAGTCTCCCTTCTCTCCTACTTTGTGTCAAAGAAAGAGACTTGCATCTCTTCCCATAGGTTGGTCCTCTTCTCTCTCTCTCTCTCTCTCTCTCTCTCTCTCTCTCTCTCTCTAACTCAAAGACATTTTTATTTAAATAAGTCTTCATTGGTTATTTCATACACATAACACTTGTAATCAATTTATTGGCTCAACTATTTGATGCTCATAAAACAAAATATTCAATTCTAAGTTTTTCCAACTTGGCTTCTCATATTTACAGATATATTTCCCTAGCTCGAGTAAGAAAAAGTATCTGCTATACACCGATTTGCTCTCATGGCATCGCAATGGTTCTCTGATTTGGTAAGAAAGCAAAAAATCTTTCATTTGATTGTCTCCACTTTTCTCTCCTTATATATCTCAACTAATTATTCTATGTCTAATAAAAATATGTCTAGGAATTGGAAGAACCTGGTTTCTTTCACCAATGGCAAGGTGATTGTTTCGAACAATTCATGGAGCAACAGATGGCAGTTGCTTTCGGCCAAAACCAAAACCAAGAATTGCGTCAATCAGCCTCTTCTGAGAGCAACACCGGTACCCCACCGTTCAAGCTAAGCGCACCGGTACTAAACGTAAACGAGAGGCCCCAAAAGATTGCGAAGACATCCAGCTGGGACTCCAATCTCACTGAGCAAAGTTCTTCTTCACCGACAATCTTATCTTTTGGCGCACCGGCTGTTGCAACCAAAGTTCATGCAGGGTTCTATGGGGGTGTTAATGGAGGTGCGAAGAAACCCAAAGAGGAGGTGGAAATGGCATTGCCTGGTATGGTAGGAAATGTTGGTGGTAATAATAACAAGAGGGGTTATGAAGCAATGGTGAGAGGAGAAGGAATGAGAAAGGGTACTGGTAACCATACCGGGAGTAACCAGGAGCATATACTGGCAGAGAGAAAGAGGAGAGAGAAATTGAGCCAGAGGTTCATTGCCCTGTCTAAGATTGTCCCTGGCCTAAAGAAGGTAATTTGTTTTTAATTTTTCTTCATCTTTTCTATTAATTTGAACATATTTTATGGTAATTTGTAAGACTAATTCTTGGTTTTCTAAGTTTAAATCTTAAACAATGATTTGGAACAATGGTAGAGAAACTAAACGCCAGTTTATACCTTCTATCTAGAAAAAGTCAAATAATACCTAAGATCAGTTCTAACCTGTCTTCCAAAATATCTAGCTTAGAGAAGTTGATGATTTATTTCCCTTTTTCTCCTTTTCTTTTACCCATTTTTTATATTATTCACTATATCTGAACTCACTAGATTAATCAATAACCTAGAAATTATTCTTATTGTGTAGATGGATAAGGCATCGGTACTGGGAGATGCAATTAAGTACCTACAGCAACTCCAAGACAAAGTGCAAGATCTAGAGGCACAATCCGCAAAGAGAACTGTTGAATCAGCCGTCATGGTAAAGAAATCTCAGCTTGCCTCCGATGAAGACAGTGATGTAGACAACAATTCTTCTTGTGACGAGAACTTCAACAACCAGCGGAGCATATCGAAAGGTTTGCCAGAAATCGAGGCGAAGATGTCAGAACGAACAGTCTTGATTAAAATCCACTGCGAGAAACGTAAAGGAGTTTTGGTGAAGGTTTTGGCTGAGATGGAGGCGCTCGGTCTTAGTATTACCAGTACAAATGTGATGCCATTTGCCAGCTCGACTCTAGACATCACTGCTATGGCTCAGGTACAAATTTGTTAGTTAATTTCTCTTCATTTACAGTTACAAAATAAAGAAGGGCCTACCCCTTATTTCTTTCTCAAAAAAAAAAAAAAAGTTAAATTTTTGTAGGGGAGGAGGATATACATAGCTTTTTGTTTATGATCAGTTGTACGTACACTTCGGTACAAGTTGAAAGTGATACATAATTATAACTAAAAGGCGCTGAGTAACTAAATTTTAATTTATTTGATGTAGGTTGAGGAGGAGTTTTCAATGAGTGTGAAAGATGTTGTGAAGAAGCTGAATCAAGCTTTCAAGCAATTCATGTGATCAAGTTCAAGGAAAATATGGTTTAGTATATTTGTCTTCCTATTTTTCATTAGCTTTAAAAGTGTGGCTAATGGTTATGGTTAAAACATAGTTTAATTAGTGCCCCTAATTCTTCTAAGATAGACTATAGTTCCCTCAACCTCAAAGAGTACCATTTTCACTTGTTTTTGCTTCAGGGTTTTTATATTTCCACCTCTTTGTTTGTAATTATCAATTCCTCTTTTGTTCATCCCTCTCTACCACTTTTTTTACATGATTTGAGCAATCCAATCATGTTCTGCAGAGAGATGGAAATATCAATACATCCCTTTTTTGTTCTTCTCTCCCTACCATTTTTTGCATGATTGAGCAATTCAATCGTGTTTTGCGGAGAAATTGAACCGTCAACAAAAATTGTTTCTTCTTCACTCCTCTTTTTCTAGGGTTCCTACTGGGGAAGTTTGACTTTTTTTTATACATAGTTTTGTTTCTTCCCCTACCAGTAACCATTTGTTTGTCCATTTGTTGCTTGTTTTGAAGAAATCAGAGTTTACACTTTGCTTTCCTTTCAATCTTTATCAATGTTCCCAAAAAGGCTTTAGTGTGAAAAGAATGGTACTCTTTTTTATGTTGAGGGACTAATTATAGGCTTGTTTCTAGAAGTAGGAGGGGTGCTTAATTCTATTTCCTTTTTTGAGGGTACGTACTATGAATAATTCCATGTTATTCCTCTGTAGCATTGTATGAAAAAAAAAAAAAAAATGTAGTGTTGTTGTTGTACTTATAGTGTACAAATAAAATGTGCCCTTGCTTAATTTTGTTTGCATGTATGTGAGATTGAATGTGAATATTATTATCTTCAAGTCTATTATGTTTTCTTGAATTGCTAGCTAGATTGGAACAGCAATAACTCATTTTTATTGTAATGATCTTGTTTCTTCTCACAAATTAAAATAGCATTTATTAGTTACTTCAAACACCTATAAAACACTCGTACGACTTTCAGAAAAAAATAATGAGTAGAACTAGGGTGTGATGTGCTCACCAAACTCTTTGGTGAGCACAACTCTACACAATCTATCGGATTCACTTCGAACGAGATGAATCCAACCGTTGAAACCGATGTACTTTACGAGTGATGCGCGTACATGCAAAATTTTGAATTTTTTGAATTCATTTAGTCTCAAGTCAAGTGGTCAAAATTGATGAAAAATGAATGCTCCAAAATGAAGTTGTTTTAATGCATTAAAAAAATTCTCAATTTTGACCACTTGACTTGAGACTAAATGAATTCAAAAAATTCAAAATTTTGCATGTACGCGCATCACTCGTAAAGTACATCGGTTTCAACGGTTGGATTCATCTCGTTTGAAGTGAATCCGATAGATTGTGTAGAGTTGTGCTCACCAAAGAGTTTGGTGAGCACATCACACCCTAATTCTACTCAAAAATAATTATTGGAGAATAATTGAGTTGGCAAGCTACCAAATGCAAAAATTGTCCATGTTGATGTTGAAATTTTGTGCTTCTTTTCATTTCTCAAGTGGTTGTCTATTTTTATGGTTTGTATTTTTCTTAAAGCTACTTTCAAACTGCTTTGTTGTTCATGAAAACAAGTTACATTATTGTAAGACAGGTCGCTGATGAGTATATCTTTGAGGTGGCAACAACCCAACTTTCAAGGATCATTCTGTCATTCATTGAAAAATAATATTCTGATATTTCTTGTGTAATTTAATGACAATTTGGGTATCACTATCCCTATCAATTGCTCCCAAGATAAGAGGAATCTGGCTTAGAGTTTAGACAAGTCTCCTCTTTACCTAACAATAATTGCATGGAAATGTAGTACAGTTCAGATAACTTAAAATAAGAAAATTAGCAGGTTCCTTTTTTCAACTGTTCAGTAAACATCAAATATATCCACCATAAAATTAAATCTTTCCTAAAAAAGTTTCAGACTTAAACAGGCTGGCAATATACTTGGTATAAATATTAGATAACAAACAAGCTTTGTTTAAGTTTGCTGCAGCCCAATGTAACCTTTTGGAATACTTGAACCCACTATCCATTCCAATGAGCCATTGGGCCTCGGCCACCAGGCCCAATGAAGTGTCACCGTAAGAACTAAACAAAAAGGTCCAGAATTCATATCCCCAGCAGCCCAAAACCCAACAATATTTCTTCAGTCGGTCAGGGTTTCCATTGTCAATTAATATCATCTTCTAAATTATTATCGTTATCGATTTATATATACGTACTATATATATTATTAATGAAGCAAAATATATATTAATTAAGTATTATATCATTTGAATGTTATTTATTTCATTGAACGTTTCCTTGCCAAAACAAACCTGTTAGTATTAATACAAATTTTGTTAAAAGGTCATCATGCTAGATATATTTCCATAAATGGTTGACATTGACCGTACCCAGAATTCTTTCACATGAAAACATAATGCAAAATAAGGGCCTGTTCGGCGGAGAAGTGGGCTGGAGAATGGGTACAGGAAAGTAAAATTTTTGAATTGATTTTTACTGTTCACGTGGGAAAAAAAAAATTCACTCTGAGTAAATTTTTTTTTTCTCATGTGAACAGTGAATACCGAACAGGCCCTAAAAGACACTAGATATCCCGTCCTTGTCATGAACTGCCCTTACAATTTATTTTATGCTCCAGCTCTACATTTAATTTCATGCATTATGGTAGCTGCAATTCACCTTAGCTATATATTACCAAATTTTTAAAAAATTGAATATCCGAACCTACTAGATAAGATAATGGAATATGCAACAAAGAAGGGAAGTTGGAGCTACAAGCCTCCAATTATATGTGTGTGTGTCATAAAACTTGTGTCTGAGATTGGAGAAATGCATTTATGGTCATGAAAAAGACCACTTTAAGGAATATTTGTACCATGCACCACAACCATATGAGTTTTGCATTCTCTCCTTTCTGTGTTGGACCATATATGCATGCTGGTCATCTGTGGACAACCCGGAAATGTGGAGCTCTTTTAAAAATTGTTTCCTTACATACATATATAGAATCCGGCTAATATGCTACGCGTAGCATAGAGGGCCTCCGTGCTACGGCTCAATATTTGAGTTTCCAAAATTCTAATGGTCGATCTGAACCGTTCAACATGATCTCCATATGAATATGTACTTGCAAACCAAATTTTACATTTTTTAGATTTTTTTTTACTATTTATTTAGATAGGTAGTAAATCACTTGATCTGAAAATTCTGTACCATTCAGATCAAGTGATTTTCTATCTATCTAAAAAAATAGTAAAAAAATTCTAAAAAATGTAAAATTTGGTTTGCAAGTACATATTCATATGGAAATCATGTTGAACGGTTCGGATCGACCGTTAGGATTTTAAAAACTCAAATATTGAGCCGTAGCACGGAGGCCCTCTATGCTACACGTAGCACCGTAGCCAACTCCTACATATATATGTGTGTGTAATAAATACATATATCATATTTCCAAATCATTAATTCCTCATGTCAATGTTACGTTATAATTAATAAAAGAAGTATTTACACAATTGCTATAGTACAAAATTCATTAGCAGACCATATGAATTTTTTAGAGAAAGGTAATGTGTACCTTTTTTTGTTTTAGAGCATCTCTTGCGCGTTATTATCTTGTCCCTACACTTATAATCTTACATATATTAATATATTTGGAATTCATGACCTTGAAATTATGTTATATCACGAAATTGCAACTCCGAATAGGATATAGAGAAAAATAATACTTTGTTGAAGGAAATATTGAAAGGCAAGGGAAGTCTCTAATTTTCCAGTAAATAGAGGCAGGGCGTAGCTAGATTTCAAATTATAAGGGTCAACCGTAAATGTGAATTAATTATATAAAAATTTTATGCTGCAAATTAATGAGAATTAATTTTACAATACTCATGACATTTTACTCTAAATTATATAAAAAATTATACATAAATACAAAAAAAAATGTAGATCAATTGATTCTTATTCATCGTACATACCTCCGTTCTTGAATAGAGGAGACTAGATTCAAGCCAAATAGAAGCTAGTAAATTGCATTAGAGAAACATGAAGTGTGAATGAATCAGCAAAGTAGCTTATGGATACAAGAAACAACAATTTGGATGATTATTTCATCTGTTTACATCTATTTCTTTTTGAAAAACTTGGCAGCGGGTGTTAAGAGCTATTTACATCTATTTCAATGTATCTTTTTTTTTTTTTGTTTCAGTGAGCTATTTCATCTATCTTCATCAATGGTCTTGCTAAATTATCCCAGATGGTCAGGATCACTTCACGTTAAGTGTTAACATTTGAGAGTGTTTTGTCGATGTTGTGTCGCCGACATCAATTTGTTTGGCAAATATGATGGAGTCAAGCAATAAATTTAGAGGCTGAAGAAGTAGGGTCAGAGGCATGCACAATGGATAAGGGTCAATTGACCTCAATTTTTTTTAAAGAAAATTGTATTTTTATATATATTTTTTATATAATTTAGAGTAAAATGTTATGGATAATGTATAACTGATCTTCATTCTTAGTATGAAAATTTTATATGATTGACTATTATTTACGTTTGATCTCCATAGTTTGAAAGTATCGTTCCGCCTACGAGAAGAAATGTATAGAGTGTACTCTTTTATTGGAGTATTCTCTGAGGTGTTTATTATACTTTTTTTTCCTCTAAATTTTATGACTTCATTTTAATGATTTTCTATTTTATTGAAGCTTTGTTTTTCATTGTTAGATTTGTTGTTGTTGTTATTCTTATTTTGAAGTTCAATGACATTGACTAGACTTTACATTTTGGACAGAATTTGTGTTTACACATACGGAAAAGGAATTTGTATCATTTGCATTAACTCAGAATTTGAGGTAATCACAATAAATCTGGACCGTCTGATCATGTTGACCCGAATATTAAAGGGACTCCGTGCATTTTATTTCGGACTGGATTGGTCGGATTCTAATTGGACGGTCATGATGCTTAACTCAAAATCTGAGTTAACGCAGAGGATACGGATTCCAAGTAAAGAGGGGAATTTGGGCTTTTTAATGAAGCCTCACATTTGGGCTTTTTATAACATTTGCGGACCATTTTAAAAAATCGCCTAGTTGGGAGTAAGATTATTGAACTTTCTTTTTCTCTTTTTGAGCTCTTCTGCTCGTGTTTGTCTTTTGGAAAGGCTGATATTCCAGCAACAAGCACTGATAAGCGATAGCATTTTTGTTTCGCTTTCCATTTTGAGTTTCATGAAGTTATAAGCAGATAAATCTCAAGGTGCTCGTATGTTTACTGTGGCACTTGAAGGTCCCATACACGGGGAGGGTTCTTTGCCATCTCCAGCTCTGTATCGCTCCATTTTCTCTCAGGTATGCATAGTGTTTGATGAAATGTCCCTGAGACCCTTTTTTTTTTATCCTTTTATTACCATTCCGTTAATTTAGCGCCACTACTAAGAATATTAAGAGGGCACATATATAGAAGAAGATGATTTATCAAAAAAAGTATAGAAGAGGATATTTACTAGTATGTAAAGGAAGAAAATTTCTTCTTACCTTGACCATCAATAGATAGAAGAGATCGGCTGGGAGCATCTGATAAAGGCTAATGAGGACCTCTCCTCTCTTACCTTCCGCATCATGTAAGATTTCCATGTAGTATTGAGTTCATGATATTAAACCAAACAAACTTGTACTCACCAATAGCATCAATTAATAATATTGGGACTATGTTTCAACTTGAAAACGGTCTAAAATAAATATTATGTAGTAACTCAAATGTGTAAATTGCATGACATTGTTTCCCCTTCTGTTTGTTTCAGTGATGAGAAGGGGAAGTATCATGTAATGGAGATAATGTTGTCGCGGAACTATCCCGAAGCTCCTCCCTCGATCAATGCTGTTAGCCTATAATATGTTTTAGAAACAAAATACTGGCATTTTTCACTTAGTTTGCACTTCTAACCTATTCCTCATCGCTTCTGTCAATCTTAGGACTTGCCGTATATACCAAAACTGAAGTGGTCTAACGCATCACGATTGATCGATGTCATTAATCAATTTCGCGAGGTATGTTTATAGTTCAATAGAAGTACAGATGACAGTTTTCTACTTCTGATTCTATCACCTGCTTCTAAACTGATTCTTGTTTCTTATATCTTATGTTTCCATAAAAAGCATTTGAAGAAGTTGCAAGTATTGTGGTCCACACTTGAATGCATAGATAACAATCTTTCTGTTATTGGTCCAAAAGAGCAATCATTTGGTACTGCACAGCGGCATATATCTCTTTGTAAGTATTCCATCCTAACAGTTGGTAAGGAATTTTGTTGATGCCTTGATGGTAACTACTCAGGTCAAAATTATTGAAGAACACAGAAAGGCAAAAACCAGCAATGTTTATCATAATTGTAAATAATTGTTTACAGGTTCCTAAAAATAATTTTGATACTAACCATATCCTTTCAGGTGAGGATTCTTCAGTTTTGCTGCACATTAACCCATGTAAACCAAACACCTTACCAGAGTAAGTTTCACTTCCATGAAATAACAATCGAAAAGACATTAGTTATGTATTTCTAATCTCTTAATTGCTTCCAGATGTCGATTTCTTGGCTCAGATCAAAAGGTGGACCTGTTGCTGAAAAATTGGAAAAAGAATAGTAGAAATTGGTACCTTGCCTTATCTGGAAATTTATTTTATTTGTCAATGCTGCAGCTCTTCAGTCAATCTTTTAATATGAAGAGTTTAATCAATGTTGACTGAACTCCATGGTCATTGCTAATTCATGTTGTTAGGTAGTTCGGTCGAGATTTATCTAGATTGATGGGATCAACAACTCTTTGGCCATAAATTATACTATGCAACCTTCTAGCTAAGTTCACTTGCCATCTTAAGTGTTGAGGTATTAGGATACTCTCAGAAGGTCAATGGTTTAAACCTGAAAACATGGCTGCAAGCCTTGTGACACTTATCTATTACATCTGAAAAAAATGCTTTTGACTATTATTTCCTTATCCTTTTTTTTTTAACTGAAGGAAAATTGACAAGGCATTCCATGAGAATCTGGCAACGATATTAGAGACTGAATTACCTCAACCTCCAATTACCACAACAACTGCTGCTCAAAAGGGAGATGAAACCATGGATTGTGGTATTTGTTATGCTCAATACCTTCCTATTGGTAAGCTTCAGTAATGTAGCACATGCAAACTATCCAGTGTTTTTTATAATTCCAATTCATTGCTCCAACCCCAAAACAGAAAAAAGAAAAAGAAAATGAGAGGGAAAGAAATAGATCTACTGGCCGCCCTTAAAAGTTCCAAAATTTCTCCAAGCAACTACAATATATGCAACATAAAAACAATAACAACATATGAGACTGTGGATTGTATATTAAGACTATACAAGACTATATGGGTCGGAATACAGTGATCTGAGTATTTTGCAGAATATCCATTGCTTTGTATACATTCTTGATATATATTGAAATAATATTGCACTTCTATGATTAAGCGCGTATATCTGACCATGATTGTTCTATATTTCTCTTGATATTTAAGATGAAGAGCTTGGATCAGACAGTGGATGTGCTTCTGATTATAAATGTGAAAACACAAGTTGTATGAGAGCTTTCCACACAGTGTGCCTTCGTGATTGGCTACGTACTATTACTACGACTAGACAGTATGGTCAATTATATCATTTTCATTTATATTTTTTTTGTAACTGTAATCGATTAAATGTAAATGTTTAATCTTGTTATTTGTTTGCAGGTCTTTTGATGTTTTATTTGGGAATTGCCCATATTGTTCAGAACCAGTTGCTGTCAAAATCACCAGTTGACAGTTGACATCCAAGTTGCTGTCATGATACTTTATAAACTTAAACTGAGTTTTAATTGATTAGGCTATAAATTAAGTAAATATGTGAGTTTCTGAAATTAAGAAGAATAAAAATGATGTTATGAATTTTAAAAGAAAGAATACATAATTTTGAGATTTCTGAGAGAACAGTAAACAATTTTGATAAATTCTTTTATCTCTATCTTCTATCGATGATACACATACAAGTACACAACAGATGAAGTAATTGGAGTGAAGGAAATTGGATCCACTATGCTTCGAGACATCAACAATATTCTCCATCTTTCAAGTACTTCGTATCATGTACAGCTTTGTAAGCAACAAGAATACTCTGCTTGCATAAGCATTGTGCATTCATGTTTTTCTTTTTCTTTTTATTGTGCATTCATGATGATACACAGCTTGCATAAGCAATTGTGCATTCAGGTTAACACAGCTTTGATATGCTTACTTAGAGCTTTCAAGTACTTAGTATCATGTACTAATCTATTTTAGGGGTTTTGGACCTGGCCTTAAAAAAATATATATATTTGACTTAAATAAAAATCAAAGTAGTGAACACTATTTTTTATGGTTTTTCATTTTCAAAACAACAAGATGCTATTGTTTAACCCTTAATGATTTTTTTATGATTTCCTGTTTTGCATATGATACTGCAGTGTGCATGATACGAAGTAATTGAAAAGAGGAAGAACATTGTTGGTAGCAGGTTCAGCTTTGATACCCATACATTTCAAGTACTTGGTATTGGTATCATGTAAAGCTTTGATACGCATACCCAGAGCACTATTTCTGAGAAATACAATAGAATCACTTTTAGCATAAAGGGAATATTATTTAGGGAAAAGATTAAATAAGTAAAGAAATACCTCGAGGCCTCCGCTGTAAACAGGACATCTAACAGGTTTTTTGTTTGGCATATTTCTCCCTTTTTTCCTCCCTGTATTGCTGTGCTGTTTTATAATCAACACAGCACTGTGCTTCTCCTCTTATTTAATAGTTCCATCTTTAACTCCATAAGATAGAATACAATAAAATTATCATAATTTAAAAAATATGTAACATAGAAGGATCTTGATGGATTTGAACCATCATCCCCCTGAAAATTCAAAATTCAGGGACTCTGCCAACATTTGAGCTAAAGATCCATTTCAAAAGGCAAAAACTAACAGTTGTCACTGACTGATTTCCATTTTCGAAGACACTCTTCACATTACATGAAACAACAAAAGTGAAATATACTTCCATTCATCGAATATCAACGCACCTTTTGACCACATCAAATCTAGAATTCACACACACAAAAAAAAGCTTTCAAATCGACTTCATGACAAGTTATCACCAAATAAAAATGTTTCCTAAAATATGTAAGACCATTCTAACAAAAAGAAAATCACCATATAATCAAAGATATCGCTGGACCAACAGCTGACATATTATGTTCACAAATTTCTTATCCTGCCTGATAATGACTAAGATCACAGCAGGGCCTCTCTTGTTATCCAGACAATCAAAACAAAATCTAACTTCTTAAAACTACCGAGTTGAAGAAATATATTTTTATTTTTAAGCAACAAGCTGTGAACTTTCAACTTCGCCTCGTCATTTTCACCACTGCAGAATCTAGGTCAGCAAAAAAAGACAAACATAGAAACTTCCACAGAAAAATAACAAAATTAAACCCAATATCAATACAGCAGAACAACCTGATAAAAACATGAGCATGTACCCTTCAATATAGTCTCCATATACAAACTATAACTTGGAGATCTAGAAAACCCCTTCCATATTACATGTACCCACCAAACGACCAAACTTTCAGATGCCAGCATCAGGACTATATATATGCAGTTTAGTGTTGCCCGTCACTGCCTAAAAAGTACTAGAAGGACAAAATCACCAATATTCAACTATTTTCCAAACATTCACTTATAGTAAATAACAAACTTAAGATACAACTTGTCATTTAAATAAAAATGGAATACATAACTGCAAACTTGGCAAGTTTTACTATCACGTCCAAAAATCAAACAACCCCAAGCTTTGAAAAAAATAACCCAATAAATAATTTAGATAATTTCTTGTTTTGAACAAATTGACAAGGACTAATCAAAAGCACCAGCAAGAGCACAGCTATTTAATTTTTTCAAAAGGAGTACACATAAAAATGAAACGTTTGTGGAAAGCCTATATAGTTTAGAAATTAAAACTAACAATTTCCAGACTTATTTACTGCATGCAACGAGCTCCGCATAAATTGACAAATCCATGTCTCAACTGTTCATGTAATAATTTTATCAGTCACCGGTATAACAGAACTTCGCTCAAATCAATTTTAATTTGAACTGGATTCATATTTTAAATAATTGTTTTGATTTGGTACGCTCCCATTTCTTGTGACTTTTTGGTACTAAAGAGCAATTTCAGTAACTTGTGGAATATAAGTTAATTCTATTGTAATGAAACAGAGTCAGCTTGAAGGTATACCTAGGAATAGTAGATCAGTAGACGTCAATAGCAAGGCTTCCATTATCAAATCAAGTACAGAGCGGGTTGTGTAGGTGTCCGATCCTCTGTAGAAAAAATAAATCCAAGGAGAGGCGAATAGGGAGAGAGACTGAAAAATCCTCACATAAATGAGGGACTCAGCTCAATGTTTGAGCTAAAGATCCATTTCAAATTTCACACCATATTTGTATCACACATGAATTTCTGCAAGGAATCTGAAAATGACTTTTTTCAGACAAAGATAAGACCAAGGAAATAGAAAAACACAAAGCACAATTCTTACCGGAGCTTTCAGCCAAACCATCAAGACAATTTTATTTAAACCTGGTTCTTACACATACCAGTTCAAAACTCTTTTTTTATTTTAAACAACCATAGATAAAACATTCAAGCATTATTCGTAATTGCTTTTGTTAGAATGGAATTAAACTGTATAGAGTATGACTGGCACCACTGTTGAATACCAACAAAGCAAGAAGATAAATATATAAAAAGAAATTGATGAGAAGTTGAGAACAGCAATATTGTCATTTTTTTTGCAGGTTGTTTGATGCTTTATTTGGGAATTGCCCATAATGTTCAGAACCAGTTGCCGTCAAAATCATTGGTTGACACGCAAGTTGCTGGCATGATACTTTCTGAATTTAAACTGAGTTTTAATGGATTAAGTAATAAATTGAGTAAATATATGAGTTTCTGAATTAAGAAGAATAAATATGATGTTATATATTTTAAAAGAAAAGGTACATAATTTCAATATTTTTGAGAGAATAATAAACAATTTTGATAAACAAATTTAGCTCTCCTCTATTGATGATACACATACACCAGTGAAGGAAATTAGATCCACTATGCTTTGAGACATCAACAATGTTCTCCATCTTTCAAGCACTTTGTATCATGTACAGCTTTGTAAGCAACAAGAATGCACAGCGTTTGCATAAGCATTGTGCATTCACATTGAAAGACAGCTTTGATGCGCATACCAGCTTTCAAAGTACTTGGGTATCATGTATAATAATGCAGTGTGCTTGATACGAAGTAATTGAAAAGAGGAAGAACATCTCTTGGTCAAGTTCATCTTTGATACGCATACCCAGAGCACTATTTCTAAGAAATATAATAGAATCACTTTTAGCATAAAGGGAACACTATTTAGGGAAAAGATTAAATAATTAAAGAAAATACCTCGAGGCCTCCGCTGTAAACAGGGCATCCAGCAGAGCAGCAGGTCTTTTGTTTGCCATATTTCTCCCTTTTTTTCCTCTCCGTATTGCTGTACGGTTATACAATCAACACAGAATTGTGCTTCTCCTCTTATTTAATAGTTCCATCTTCATAAGATAGAATACAATAAAATTATCATGATTTAAAAAGTAGGTAATATAGAAGGATCTTGATGGATTCGAACCATCATCCCCCTTAAAATTCAGGAACTCTTGCCAACATTTGAGCTAAAGATCCAATTTCAAAAGACAAACTAACCATTGTCAGACATAAAAAACAAAAATGAAATATATTTTTGTTCATCGAATTCTAGAATTTCACACAAAAATAAGCTTTCAAATCGCCTTCATGACCAGTTATCACCGAATAAAGAATGTTTCTTAAAATATGTAAGACCATTCTTAACAAAAAAAAAATCACCATATAATCATACATATCGCTGGACCAACAGCTAAAATAATCCGTTCACAAGTTTCTTATCCTGCCTGATAAAATTGACTGATCTTTTGTCAAAGTGCAAAATGACTAGGCCAAGTAGACAATCACATGCAAACAATAAATGTGCAAAGATCACAGCAGGACCTCTTGTTCCTAAAAAGTACTTACAAATACCAAAACCGCCAACATTTAAGTATATTTCCAAACATTCACCTATAGTAAATAACAAATTTGAGATACAACTTGACAACTTGTCATTTTAAGAAAAATGGAATACATAACTGCAACTTGGCAAGTTTTACTATCACGTCCAAAAATCAAACAACCCCAAGCTTTGAAAAAAAATAACCCAATAAATAATTTAGATAATTTCTTGTTTTGAACAAATTGACAAGGACCAATAAAAAACACCAGCAAGAGCACAGCTATTTAAATTTGCCAGATGTTCAAAAGGAGTACACATAAAAAGGAAACATGTGTGGAAGCCTGTATAGTTTAGAAATTAAAAATAACAATTTCCAGACTTATTACTGCATGCAACGAGCTCCGCATAAATTGACAAATCCATTCCTCAACTGTTCATATAATCATTTTATCAGTCAGTGGTATAACAGAACTTTGCTCAAATCAATTTAATATGAACTGGATTTAGATTTTAAACAATCGTCTTGATTTGGTACCACTCCCATTCTTGTGAATTTTTGGTACTAAAGAGCAATTTCAGCAACTTGTGGGAAATAAGTTAATTCTATTGTAATGAAACAGAGTCAGCTTGAAGGTATACCTCGAAATAGTAGATCAGTAGGTGTCAATGGCAAGGTCTCCATCATCAACTCAAATACAGCTGTACAGAGCAGGTTGTGTAAGTGTCAGATCCTCTGTTGATAAAATCCAACGAGAAAGGCGAATAGAGAGAGAGAGACTGAACAATCCTCACATAACTGAGGGACTCTGCTCAATGTTTGAGCTAAAGATCCATTTCAAATTTCACGCCATATTTGTATCACACATGAATTTCCGCAAGGAATCTGAGAATTTTTTCAGAGCATTCAGCCAAACCATCATGACAACCAATTTAAACTTGGTTCTTACACACATATCAATTCAAAACTCCTCTTTTAATCAACAATAGATAAAAACATTCAAGCATTATTCGTAATTGCTTTTGTTTAAATGGAAGTAAACTGTATAGAATATGACTGCCACCACTGTAGAAAACCAACATAGCACAAAGAAAAATATATAAAAAATTGAATGATAAATAAATTAATGAGAACAGCATATTAATGACAAATTAACAATGATGTAAACATGAGCTTGTACCTTCAACAAAGTTCCAACATATAAAATAGAACCTTGATCTAGAAATACACCTCCCTTGTACATTCCCAACAACAAACCAACCTTTCAGATCCCACCAGTACCAGGATTAAAATAAGCAGTTGCATGTTTCCACCACTACCTAAAAAGGTAATAAAATACAAATTTGCCAAAATTGAAGTATTTCTCCATTTATTCATTGATACTAAAGTTGTCATGCAGTTTTTAATCAAAGCAAAATGAATGATACAACCTAGTAGTACTTCTCATCATCCAATGATATAATTAGAGTATTTCACATAGAAATAACCAAATAAGAAAGAAAAAACAAAACAAAAAAATCTGCCACAATCAGAACAAAAGACCACAAGAAAGATCCTGGTCTTAATGACATAAAAAGATAATTTTACTGATTTGACCAAATTATAGATTTGATAATTCTCATTTCCACAAGGGCACAATTCAAAGAGAACGTGACAATTAATCAACAACATCAGTGCAAGCAGGGCTATTCAAATTTTACAGATTTTAGGAAGGTGCCTACATAAAAAGTGGAAGCCATTTGAACTGCTCATGTAACAAAGTTACTAAAATAAATTTGCCAGCATCAATTTAGAGTTAAATTGACGTTTTCTATAAATCATTTGTTTGGATTGTGCTTTTATTTGTGTAACATCATCGTACCAAGGTACATTACCATCAACTTATTGAGCATAAATTCATTTCATATTAATTAAACGGAGTCGTCTTTTGAGTTGTACCTCGAAATAGTAGTTCAGTAGGCTTCCATCATCAACGCAAGTTATAAAGCAAGTTGTGTAGTAGTCAGGTACTCTGTAGAGAAAATCTAAGTAGAAAAGGGGTAGAGAGAGAGAGATAGAGACACGGACACAAGGAGGGAGAACCTGGGGCTAAAAAAATTCCCCATGCGATCTCCTCCAAACCCAAAAACACTTTTTTATTGCTATAGTTGACCTGCCATGCGAGCGCACCCAACATGGCAAAGGTCTCTAAGTACAAAATACATACAAGATTTCAGATCAGAAAGCTTACGCCTGTAACAATACACTTACCCAAACCTTCCAGTTGATAGAACCAAACATACGACACAGCACCTCAACCGCAAATCTGCAAGTCGTAATTTTCTTCCTCTGGAATGTGATCCGGTAGATCGGAATCCAACGGCTTCGTTTCTTCAAGCAAGTCATCCGCCAATTAAAATAAACGCCACGTACGATATCAGACCAGATAACAGGAATAGATTTATTCGATCAGACCGATCTGACTTCAAAAACCAGACCTGAACCTGATTTCGAAATTCCCGCCGTAATGTTTCGATCGGCGCCAGATCTACCATCAAGCAGTCACCCACCACTACTAAATAAATAAAATTGAACAATAAGGGGCGATACCTTATACTCATCGCTACAAAGTCATAGGAGAGGTAAAAATAAATTTGAGATAGATGTTAGGGAACTAGAACCTCAATGAAGAACCCGAAGATCCATCGTCTAACCTTTCTAATAGAAACCACGCTACCGCAACAACCACCATGAAAAATAAATTTATAGACAGGGTTGCGGGAAAAAGAGGAAGGAGGCAAGCGCCAAAATATGCGAGTAGGGTAATAGAATAGGTTTATGTATTTATAGTGGGAGTCCGGAAACATTGACGGGTGGATGTTAGTTGGTTTGGTCTTTGACGGACAAGATCTATCCACGCGTACAGTTTTGATTGGAAAAGACATGTTATCCTGTTTAGGTCCGCATAAAGGTTCCGTTTGCGACTTTCCGTGACAGGCTGGCTTAGTTAATTCTGAAAAAAAAAAAAGATAAACATAGGCTGTTTTGAAAAAAAAAAAATTAACTAAAATTAAATATTCTGAAAAAAATGAATGATTTTATTTTCCAAAAATAGAGTTTTCTTATTTATAATATTAATAATTTAAATATTATTTTGTTAAAATTATTGTTGCATATATTAAGAGTTTCATTAATAATTAATACTAACAAATGTTATATTTTTGTTATAATTGTTTTTATTGCTATTTTTATGATTTAAGTAACGTATTATATAATTATTATTTTTAGGTTTATGATTTTTATATTTGTACTATTAATATTTTAAATATTACTTATTCTTATAATTATCGTTAAATATTAAAATAGAGATATTTTTTTAGAAAATAATTTATTTTGATAAAAACTATAAATGAAAATTCAATCTTTAAACAGGCACAGGTTTTGATAGAAAAAACCTACAACTTTCAGAATAGTGCGATCCGAGTAGTTTCCGAATTTTATATGATCATGACGCGTTTCAACGCTACAACCATGATCTTTCGTAATAGTGCAATCCCATTAGTTTTTGAATTTTAAAGAAAGAAGGCACTCATTTTCTTTTTCGAAGCTTCAATTTTTTAGTTTCTAAAAAAATTCCTGATTTGGCGTCGAACGCGTGCCGGTCAAAAACTTAAGGATGGCACATTCAAAATTCCTATAAGAGCATCTCTAACTCAACAATCCGTAAAAAATAAAAAACAGTTGTAAAGTACTGTTTAAAAATTAAGTTCCTTTAATTTCTTAACCCCTTTATTTCAGAAATTATGTCAGAACCAATAGAAAAGAAAATGAAGAGATCAGAGCCAATAGAAAAGAGAGAGAGTACCAGCATGTTCAAAAAAAATCGTTTGCTTTATAAGCAAATTTGTTTTTTTAGAAATCGGCCTACAATCCAGCAATTATATTAGCAATTAACACATCAAATTAGCAATTTAAAAGAAATCACCATTGTAGATATATGTAGTCGGAGCAGTTGGCCCATAGTGTGTAGGAGACTTGAGAGCAGGAATTTGTATCCTCTGAGTACTACAGAGAGACTGTTCCGTGGAGTGATTGGATCCGGCCCGTTCTCTTTAACTTTGCACGAATCTCAAAGCACAAAAATACTGCCCCCTCCCATCTCCTGAATAGGCACCGGCTGAGAGTAAATCTGGGCCGTAGAGTGATTTATTGTTCCGTGGAGTACCCGGAAGGATACTCGTTCTGAGAGCAGCACCTACAACATTTGTGATTTCCCCGTTTAATTTCCAAGTCTTTTATTTCTTTATCTTTTTTCAAGTTTTGTGAAGTTATAAGAGGATCATGCATTTACTGTGGTACTTAAGGAGCAGGCTCCATGCATTGGGAGGATTATTTGCCGACTCCTACTCTCTGTATCGCCGCTCCATGTATGATGAAATGTCCTTGTCGACCTTTTGTTTGTTTTGCTACCACTCAAATAATTTTGCACCACTATTGAGAATATTTTGATTTTTTGCGTTAGCTTTTAAAAAAAAAAGAGAATATCCAGAGGGCACAATCCACAACTGACTTAAATTTTTATTTCTTTTAAGGATATACATGAAATGCAAGTTTTCGTAGTTTGTAAAGGAGGAATTTATCCTTACCTTTTGCCATAAACAGATAGAAGGTATCGGTTGGGAGTCCGAATTTGCTGCGATTCGGAGAGGGATCATAGGATTTTGAAATTTCGAGATCAACGGTTCAAACTTTTCTGTGCGCAGATCTCGGAAACATTCTTGGAAAAATAAATTTTCATGCACGTATCTTGAGGAAGACCAACAGTTGAGATCAGAATCGCAGGATCCTGTGATTCCCGAGAATCACAGCAGATTTATTTTCATGGGTTGGGACATGGGAGCATCCGATAAAAGGCCAATGAGGACCTCTCCTCTGTTACCTTCTGCATCATGTAAGATTTTCAAAATAGTATTGATTTTATGATATAAAACCAACCAAACTTGTAATCGCCAATAGCATCAATTAATAATACTGAGAGTGTGTTTCAACTCAAAATTAGTGTAAAATAAATATTGACATAGTAACTCAAATGTGCAAATTGCATGACATTATTTTTCCTTCTGTTTGTTTCAGGATGAGAAGGGGAAGTGCCATGTAATTGAGATTATTTGTTTGCACGTCGTTTGATATTTTATTTGGGAATTGCCAATACTGTAATAATTTATTCCAATCAAAGTCTTTTTTTTTTTTAATTCCTGGCAGAGGCTGCCACACAGCCCACAGGTGATATAATTAAAAAACTTGCAGTATTGCATCGTCTGTTCTGTATCAGACCTGACAATCTCAACCCATTATTACAAATGAATAAACTATTACAACAAGGAAAGATATTCCAATCAAAGTCTCTCGGGCACAAGTCAGTACTTGTAATATTCTTTTAATTTCTACGAAGTAGAACGAAAGAGATACTTGCACCAGTAAAATGTTGAAACGAAAGTATGTAATTAGTGATATACTTACACCAAAAATAATCAGACAGCAATTTCATTATGATATTAACACAGATCATATGAAATTTTATTAACAAATTGTAAACTATATCCTCAAAAAAGAAATCACTGAAATATCATGTCCACATATGAGGATCAATCCATCTACCTGTCTTTCTCAACAATTGATTTGACTCTTTCCAAATGGTTCAATATAAATGGTTTAATAATTCCTAATGACTCTGAAAACCGCATGATTGCAATAAATAGCAATAAGTACAATTTAAACTCTCTATAATAGATTACCAGAATCAGCAATAAGTACAATTTAAACTCTCTATAATAGATTTACCAGAATCAGCCAAGTATCTCCAACAGACACTCCGACCAATACACCCCTTTCAACTTGAGACGGACTTCAAATCCTTCTCCTGTCAGACCCTGGCAGCAAGCCAGCACCTTATTCTATGACACCATTCCGATCACTAATAAGACTCTGATTCAAACAGATATAATTGGTGGAGACACTACTTATCTTTGAAGTACTTGATATACTAATTACTAACCTTAAAAAAAGTACTTGAAAATTAGAAAATCGAGCATACATGACCTGAGCTGGTAAAGGCATTTCCAGCTTTGACAGGGTAGGGTCGGAGCTGCCTGTCCCAGCTGTACCAGAAAGCTAAAGATTAATCATTTCTACGTATTGATAATACAGAATTACTCGTTCTTCGGATTATGGATCCTCATTTTCTGAATCCAACGATTCAAAATTTTCTATTCGCATATCCAATAAAAAAACTTTCTCATATACAAATCTCAACGAATTTGAATGGTTGGATTCGGAAAAAGAAAAACGTTCTTCGGATTATGGATCCTCATTTTCTGAATCCAACAATTCAAAATTTTCTATTCACATATCTAATAAAAAAACTTTTTCATATACAAATCTCAACGAATTTGAATGGTTGAATTCAGAAAAAGAAAAACCTTGTTTTTCTGAGAGAAGAAAACAGCAGTCCATTCCTAGGATTACAATAAAGTTGTAAATTATAAATGAGCACCTCAATTTTTTTTTGGCAGAGTCGCGCCTACATCATGTTTTAAATGAGAATCAGCACCTATTCCTTCTCACTAATACAAAAAAAATAATAATAATGAATCTCACCTATTTTATTTTAAAAATCCAGCTCTTACCTATAAGATCGAAAGTCCTATAACAATTGGATGATCAAAGATACATTAACTCAAAAAAATTTCTTTTGAGTTAATGCGGAGAATACAAATTCGGGGGCTTGGGCCTTGGTTCCAGTCATGAATGAGGGAATATACTCCGCTACTTTTCTACTTTTCTAGTAAGAAAGGAAGACCCTCGTCTTCCGAAACTAATAATTCAAAGTTTGTTGAAATTTGTGCATAAAATTTTTTTTTATCAAGATACGTGAATAAAAATTTTGAATCGTTAGTTAAATTTGAAAGAGAAGGGTCTCCTTTTCTCTCAGAAAAGAAGCGGAGTCGGACCCATGAATGAGGGCCAGCTTAGGAATCAAATAACTCCAAAAACTATCGACCTGTGAAAATACCAGGAAAACATTGAAAAAAATGATGTGCACCAGCGTATATATGACCATTAAGCAAGAATTTCACTTAAAACTAACTGTGATATGTAAAAAAAGTTGCTATATGGAAATTATGGAAATTACATAAACAACAACTGATATATAACAAAATAACGTTTAAATATTAAAACAAATACCATAATAACTTATTTGTAACAAATAAATTAACAAAAATTTGTGTACACAGGCAGCAATGTGTTTTAAACTAAAAATATGGTTTCTTACATTTTATTAATTATATATTATTTCATGATCAAGTTAAAGAAAATATTGTATAAAAGGATCTTGATGGATTCGAACCATCGTCCCCCTGAAAAATTCAGGGACTCTTCCATATATTTGAGCTATAGACCCGCTTAAGAAGGAAAACTAATGACTTTTCCCACTCAAAATTTTTGTTTCTTTAATATTATAGCTAAAACAAAAAAAATTCAACATGATTATTATCGCATTGATATTCCACAAATTTCGCACAAAAGCTATGTACTACATTTTAAGTTTTAACATGCAAAAAAATGTTTTCATGGTTTATATGACCACTCTACACCTTAAAACCTGCTAAATAACTGTTTTCATGGTATTTATGACCATTCTACACCTGAAACAAAAATCACCACATAATATCACAACAAAAATAAGCTCTGTACTACATTTTAAGTTTTTTAACCTGCTAAAAAACTGTTTTCATGGTTTATATGACCATTCTACACCCGAAACAAAAATCACCACATAATATCAACAAAAATAAGCTCTGTACTACATTTTTAAGTTTTTAACCTGCTAAAAAACTGTTTTCATGGTTTATATGACCATTCTACATCTGAAACAAAAATCACCACATAATATCTAACTAAAATAAGCTCTGTACTACATTTTAAGTTTTAACCTGCTAAATAACTGTTTTCGTGGTTTATGACCATTCTACAACTGAAACAAAAACCACCACATAATATCAACAAATAACAGGAAAAAATTAACGTGCACAAACGTTTCATCATCCGTACCTGCCGCACAAAGTCTTTTGAGTGCAAAATGGCCGCAGACCTAGATGATACTTGCATAAAAGCAACACGCTCAACCAACATCTGTTCACCCGTTGCACAACTTAACGATGAAAAATGAATGCCTAACTAAACAAATTTAGTGGTAGAAATTCCTATTTTACAATTATTCAGTGTTTTTGGACATTACTAGCTAACTATCTCTATATCCAGCAAAATCATAAAAATATCTCTCCACAACAATAAAGAATTTATGAATAAATAACAAAATAACATGATTTAAACACAAAGCTTGTACCTTCAATAAAAAGCTTCAGCAAACAAACTGGGAACTTAGAACAAGAAATCACTTCCCCTATACATCCCATCTACAGGAGGTAGATTAATAAAGAGTTCCACGTTGCCAATGACTTACCTAAAAAGTATCTATAGTACAGAATCGCCATAATTCCATTAACGTCACCAATTGTTCAACAATAGTAGAATAACAAACAATTATTCAATGAATAATGGAAGACATAACTGCGACATAGCAGGTTTTACAATGCTTCCCATAAAAAATTTCATTAAAGAAAAATATGGAAGACAAAACTGCGACAGCAGATTTTACAATGCTTCCCATATTACACAAAAATATAACGAAACCGCAAAAATTACATACGGCTTCTACCAACAGATCCAAAATTAAAAAGAAAACTAAATTTAATGAAATAACCGAACATATTTTCTCACTCAAAACAAGTTATATTCCCAATATAAAAGGATATAACATCCCTTCTCACTATCACTTCAGACATGACAATTGTAATAACGAATAATCAATAACAACAACATAAACAGGCCTATCGTGTAGAAGCGTAAACTAAGTAAATCATCAAGCCAGTTTTCATTGTGGAAGACAATATATTTCAGAGAGTACTTATTTCCGGATTTATTATTTCAAGCAGCAAAGTGCAAGGAAATATATCATGTTTTTCAAGTGTTCATGTAATTATTTTACCGGGTATAACAAAACCTTTGTAAAATTAATTTTAATTTCTGTCGACGTTAGCTTTTAATCATTCACTTGGTATTGGTACTTGCATTTTTCTAGCATTTTGGTTCTATAATGCATTTCCATAAACAAAAATTTATTTATTTAATTAAACGGAGTCAGCTTAAAGTTATACCTCAAAATAGTAGATCAGTAGGCTTCAATTGCAAGGCTTCCATCATCAACTCAAAAGTATAGAGCACGTTGTGTAGCTATCGGGTACTCTGTGGATAGAAAATTCAAGTAGAAAAGGGTGTAGAGAGAGACACAGACAAGGAGGGAGAACCTGGGGCTAAAAAAATTTCCCCATGCGATCCCCACTCCAAACAACAAAAGAAATTTTTCATTACTATGGGTGACCTGCCATGCGAGCGCACCCAACATGGCAAAGGTCTCTACGTACAAAATAGATACATGATATCAGATCAGAAAGCTTACACCTGTAACAATCCACACTTACCAAAACCTCCAAGTTCATAGAATCAAACAACGACACAGCACCTCAACCGCAACACTTGCTAGCTTCATTCCTGCGACATGCGAAGTAGTAGATCGGGATCCACGGCTTCGTTTCTTCAAGCAAGTCACCGGACAGAGGAAGAAACGCCACGGACGAGATCGGACCAGATAACAAAGGGTAGATGTAGTAGATCCGATAGATCTGAGAGTGATTTCGATAGTCCCGCCATAATATCACAGATCTGCACCAGATCTAGTGACTTCCCCCATAATATTTCAGATCGGCACCAGATCTACCATCAAGCAGTCACCCGCCAATACTGATAAAATAGAATTGAACAATAAAGGATATTATGACATCTCAGGTTCATCTTTACAAAATCGTCGTCGATTTAAAAAATAAATTTGAGAGAGATCTAGGTGATTAGAAACTCCATGAAATGAACAGAAGATCCATCACCGCCACCTTCTAACAGCCACCCACCCTACCGCAACCACCCTCATCAATTACAAAATTGCCGGGAATAAAAGAAGGCGTCTACGCCTTAATATGTGAGTTGATGAGAGAATAGGTTTTGTGATTTATAGGGCGAGTTTGGAAATATTGACGGTGGATGGAAGTCGGTTCGGTCTTCGATGGACCAGATCTATTCACGCGTACAATATTTATTGGAAGGCCACGTGATACTCTTTCCTTTGTGTCGGCATAAAGGTTGCGTTGCGTGACAGGCTGTCTAAGCTTATTAAAATACAAAAGAAAATTGGAAAAAGCAAAGTAGAGAAGGACAGGCTGTATTGGCGTGAAACGGGGGTGGAACTTTGGTCTATTCGCTAAAACGTCATGGCTTACGTCATTTCAAATGGAGATATCTTGTGATCACAGTCTCTGTACTCATCGGTGCAACATTGAATATGACAACTCTTTGGCTCCCATCTAGGTATGAACTTCTGGAACCAAATCTGCTGAAATGGAATAACACGGCTATGTTGTTCTCGAATCCGTGTCACTTCAGGTGTCTGAGGTAGAAGTAATAAATTCGAATCATTTTTTGAACTTAAGCATAAATCTCAAAGTAGTATCCTAGAAATTTAAGCACAGGAATGAATTTAATCTGACTGAGACTAATATGAGCCGTCCGATTTTTTAAATTGCATTTTAGATATTTGAGGAAACACGGACTCCTTGTTCTCCCCTTATTTATCGAAAGTGTATTCTTTGCATTAACTTAAAAGATAATTTTTTGAATTTAATACAAGTCGACCATCTGATTAGAATCAGAGCCAATCCGACCTCTGTCTATGACGCACAGGGTCCTTTAATATTAGTGTGAATTTCAAAACGGTCCATATCTATTAACGCACAATGAGTAAATGTAGAGAATACAAATTCCTCTTTGTCTCTCTTTCTCTCTCCCTATCTAAAAACAATGCCCTCTAGTATATAAATTGAGTAGAGTATAAATAATTCATATCTTCTTTGCATCAATCGTTGTCTTGCATTTTTATATTTGTTTTCAATATGTAATTAGTCAATCTGAAATATTCAACATCATTTATGTATTAAATATGCTTAGAGGGCAAATTCTAATTTTTTTTAAAATCTGCTATTTTTTTTTTTAAATGATTTTGTTTTTGGAAGATTCTAGACAATCTAAAAACAATGATCTATCTAGAAAAATAATAATAATAATTTAATAAATATAAAATTTGGTCTATAAGAATGTGTTAATATGAAGATCATGCTGAGCAGTTTAGTTTAACCGTTTGAACTCTTAAAGTAAAAATAAAAATGTGAGACTCAATTAAACCATGAAAACATTTGAAGCCTGCTCACGCAAAATTTACCCTTTGAATTGATGGATATGATAATATATAGTCAAGTGATCAAGTTCATTTCAATAGTGAATTACGTATGATTTTGAATTAAGTTTTGTCTTATTTTCTCATCTTTTATGTTTAATTATTACATAAAAAATGTTATTGTTGTCTTATTTTATATTTTGTGCAGAAATTATATTTTGAGGCTATTTTATATCATTTGGAGCAAGAATCGGATCGATCAGAGAAACACAGCTCACCTACTAAAGCTATGGTACGGACTGTATTAGCTAATACGGACTAGCTCACTTATGCCGTCATAAATTAACCCACTGATTTAAATTGCATAACTTATACCACGTCTCTACTCTTAAATTAACCCACATATTCAGATTTAATCCATGATTTAACTTTCACCCATAACTAAATAAAAATATATTATTCCGTCATAACTTGAAATAAACAACTTATGTCATCATAACTTTAATCCACAACTAAATATAGCCAATAAATATTAATACAATTCCTACATCTATTCCTTAGGAAAACACGTCTATTGTCCTAGCACAAAAAATTTATATTTTTTTAGAATGTACTTATAATAAACACAGATATTGTTAATACAATTTTATATATGCAGATTTATATAAATCTTAAAATTGTTACGAATAAATTGGGAAATTAAATGAACAGTGAAGAGGGGGACCGGTATGTTATGACACAAATATTAAAGTGGTTCGTATATTTTATTTTGTATCAAATTAATTCGAATTCTGAATGTACAATTTGAATCTAAACTTAAAATTTGAGTTACTTGCGGGATCCGGGCTCGATAAAGCTCTACCAGAACGAAGGGTGTGGTTGCTGAGGCGAAAAAGAATACAGGTGCGATTAGGGGTGTTCAAACAGTTCGGTTTGTTTGGTTTTCAACCGAACCGAAATTTTTTGGTTTAAATGGTTCGGTTCTTCTGTTTAAATGAATCGGTTCGGTTGAATTTATAAATTATTTCGGTTTAAATGGTTCGGTTCGGTTTAGATATTTCAAAACTGACTAAACCGAACTGACCAAATTATAATAATTCAAGTATGATTTATATTTTGTTTGGTTCAATCATCGCGTCCTTTCTTTCATTTTGGTTTTAAATATTTTAAAACATCTACATATTTTGTATGGAATTGAACAACTTGTATATGAAAATGTATAATTTTCGTTAATAATGATATTGATAGGATTACTTCGGTTTGAACCGAACAAACCAAAATTTACTTCTGCTTGTTCGGTTCGGTTCTTAATCGGTTGATAGGTTTAATCGGTTCGGTTCGGTTCTATTTTTAAAAATCGAGAAAAGTTTGATTTGACTATTTTAGTTCAGTTCCAACCGAACCGACCATTTAAAATAACCAATACTCATATTCTACTTTTATGAGGGTATATATGCGAACAATCAATAATTCTAAAAAATATATTAAAAGTTCTCCGGACGGCCAAGTTCTATTTCCAAAGCGGAGATCTTAATTGACCCCGAAAAAAATAAGCAAGTCTCTACCACAGTTTATATTCACCAACCATTCTTGAAAAGAGTTTCAATTTCAATAGTTGAATGTTTAATTACAATCTTCTAGAAAACACTACCAAATTAAAGCGCATGGTGGCTATCAAATATTATTTTTATAAAGAATTTTCCACTATAAGGAAGGATTTCTACCGCAATAAAATAATCATTTTTTCATAAAAATATCATAATATTCAGTATTTTTTTATTTTAAAATTTATATCGACCGACTAAAAATTCTCTTTTTATTTAAATGAATCAAATCTTATGCTCGATTGATCTTTTAGATTGGTGGTTTTAGAAGCTAAAGAGTAAAGAGCAACCGATTTTTTTATTAATCGAAAATAAAAATAAAAATATCACGATAGGGTGGTGTTTCTGTTAGAAATCGAAATATAGGTAAAATGGGATCATTTATCCCGTCTCACGGGACGGAACAATTTATCCCGTCCCACTAATTTAAATCTATAACCCGCTAACCTAATTAACTAAGAAGAAAGAAAAAAAGATTTGTAGGACGGGTTAATCTATTCCGTCTCACATTTTTTTTCTTCGGTTAACTTATTAACTTATCAACCCGCCGGAGTGTCGCTAAATTTCCAACATGAAAGTAAAAATGATAAAGTATGGCCACATCATTATTCAAGAAGCTGTCGATTGCTTCTCTCCAAGCAGATTTTACAAAAGAAAGAAAATAGTACGTAGATCTCGTCTGCGCATCTTTGCAGATTTAGTCTGTGTAGGGCTGTAAAAAAATTATGAACTCGTAACTCGCTCGCTTTAACTCCATCATTTACACCTCGAGTCAGTTCTAACTCGAGCTGGTTGACTCATTTAATTAATAAGCTGAGTTTAAACATATCTCAACTCGCTCATTAATAACTCGAGTTACATAAAAATTCACCACAATAGATCTCAGACCCTCTAACCTCTATTCTAAATGACTATTTCAGAAATATATGTGTACAGATATACAGAAGTTATGATCTAATTTTTAACAAATACTTATCAGCACTGCATATATTTTTTTTGCAAAAAATGGACATATATTTTTTTTATAAAAAAGACAGTCAATATAACGAAAAACAACTCTAAAAACAGCAGGTTGTTTGCCCTCAACAACAATAACTCCTTGATTTACACAAAAATTTGTCATAAAAAATGTTATGAGTATGTGTTTATGTGTTAATGTACACTATTCCTAGGCCATTTGCAGCACTTGATTGGTAATTCAAATTTGTAGTGCATAGAATGACAAAACAGTAAAAGTGTACATAAAAAAAATTTTTGATTGGATCAAACGAATTACAAACGAGTTTTGAGCCAACTCGAATTGGTAATGAGCTGAACTCGAGTGACATTTACAGCCCGTTATTGTCATTCCTACTTGAATTGACTTGCTCATTAACTAAACAAGTTGAGCACGAATTAAAGATAACTCGCTCAAACTGAGCTCATTTAGAGCTGCATTCCTCTTTTCTGATATGCATAGACCAAATTTTACATACCTGCTAAGTTTTGAATTTTTTTTCAAAGATCGGCTAACTTTTTTTTTAAAAAAAAGAGCCTGAAAAGCTTATTCCACTGCTGAAATAGTATAATTACATGCACCAGTTTAACCAGAGGGAACCCCTGGTCTTGTGGTGAAACCAAAACATATAAAGAAAATCACCATCTTTTTTCCGAAAAATGGTGAAAAGCGAATACAAAGTAGCTATTTTTTCGATTTATTTACCGCAAACGTGTTTTTAGGTCTTTTTGGCAAGTTTTTAAGAAAGTTGCGTATTAGGCCAAAAACATAGCAAAAGTGCCGTATTTAGGCGATTTATGAAGATTGCAACAAAACAGGGCATCATATGGAGCATGCCACACCTCACACGAAGTGCACAACATGCAAAATGGTGAAATTACATGAAAATCCGCTAAGTTAGGAAGCCGTGCGGCCTCTTCCTATGTCGCATACGGCATACCGTGATGCTACACGATTCATGGACTCAATCCGTGGACTGTTTTCTTGGGATCAGATTATCCACTGTTGATGCTATTTTCGACAGAATTCTTCAGAAAGGACGCGATTGCTTCAGCGGCAAGCTTTCATAGCTATTTTTGACTTCATCTATCCAAACTTGGAGTGCACTTCCACCTCCACTACTCCATATCTCATATTAGGAAGACTATAAATACCTATCTTGTAATAGGATTCAGTGTGCATGTTTAATTGTGTTAAGTCCATAGAATAGAGATTAGCAATCTTCATTACTAGGTTAGGTTAGAGAATACTTAGAGAGGAGTAGCCATCGGAAGCCAAGCAGGAGAAGAATGTGTCATCTAAGGAGGTAGAGGTTCATCAATCTTCAATTTGGTTGTAATTTATATTCTCTTTATTTTATTTTATCTCTAGGGTGAGGATTGTACTCGAATTCTTAATTATGTTTTAGTATAAATTTATGTTTTGTTTATGTTGATTTGAGTTTGTTTTATTATTTAGATTTCTTTTTATTAAGTCCTTGCATACATAGTTATGTCTACTATATGCCAATGACTTTCCACATACCAATAGGTGTCTAGTCATTGCATCCCGGTGTGAGTGGGATAATGCATGTAAGTACTATAGACACTTCGGTTAACGAGGCTTAGCAGCGGTTCAAAGACTAGGGTTAGAACCCAGTGGGTTCCCTTAGCAGGATAACGTAAATTGTACATTTTGATTATATTATAAAACACCTAGATTATGTAGAGTCCTTGGGATATTTCAACTGTGGGCTAGTATAGGGAAATAATATACTTACGTACCTAAAACACTTTAGCCTTGGTAACCCAAAAGCCGATCGCAAGATCAGAAAGCCTTTAAAATCGCATAAGCAAAAACCTAGCTAGCCATGTAGGGTAGTGACAGTACCACATGCGGGGTAGCTGTGGGACAATCTAGGCCGCATGCGAGTCAAGCCACAATTTGTTCGGTGCTTTGATGAGATACTTGAATTCATTGAAGACCGAGACGATCCAACTGTGATCGTACAATCTATGCAGTGTTTGTTCAACGCACGCTGGACCCTAGGCAATGATGTCATCCAAGACAAAGCTTTGGAGAAGAGTTTCCTCAACCACCAGCGAGCGTGGTGTAGCCACTAGTTGTGTGATCGGAGAGGCCGATGATCAGAGAGTGGATCGGAATGTGATACGCAGGCAATCAAGGATCACCGACTTAGGTTTAGCAAGTTTAGTTAGTTCCTGCTCTTTTAATCGCTTTGGAGGAGATGGAGGGATGAAGGTAATACTTTTACAGAATTTCCCCTTGTGACCAAACTTATTACAAACAAAGCATAATTGCGCGTTGCAACATTGTTATATAATGTGACCTCTCGAACCACATTTGATTCAAATTGAATTTGTTGGAGTCGAGTTCGATCGGATCTCCTCTAGTTTTTGTTTGATGAGCGTCGATCTGGACTCCAAGGGTTTAGGATCATTCATAGGTTTCCACATGGTAAATTTGCGCTGAAGGGCTTTCTTATACGGCCCAATCGCCATTACTGAGCCCATTGGTGCAGGATGTGCCACTAACGGCCTCTCAATAATTTGAGTTTTGGTGAATTTCAATCGAACAGAATCCATTTGTCGAGCCCGCAATCGTGAGAGAGGAATCATTTTTCTTCTTTCTTTTTTATTTTTGTCTTTTTTCTTTCTATTTTTTATCTCTCTTTTTAATCGCTCCCAAAATTGCCTTTTTCAATCTGTCGAAATTTATTTTCTCCAGATCGGCTAACTTTGGAATTTTTTTTTTCTTTAATGCTGATAAAGAAATATTTTAACTTTTCAGTAGTGGTAGACATGTAGTTATTGGGGATCTAAAGCTAACATAGATGTGATGACAAGAATAAAAGGCTTCGTTGTTAAAGTCTAGATATTCATGAATTTTATAATTTTTACAATTCATCTCCAGTTACAGTGAAGTACGAATAAAAAAATAATTGCTATTCCTAATTTGCAAAAAAAAATAATAGATATTTCTTTAACCACAAAAGAAAAAAGTTAATAAAAAATGATATATTGTGAAATGCAACTTTTTTGTTTGGGGTTATCAAAACAGAATTTGAATGGAAAAAAGATTTGCGGCGAGCTAATCTTTTTTTTTTTTTCTTTTTTTTAGAAAAACTCGTAGGCAATTTAATTAAAATTCAAAGTCTGTTACAAGGCCAATCTGAGACCCTTTTTTGCATTCTACAACTATTACACAATCATCCTAACAACTATTACATAGATGTTCTTAAACTAGAAATTAGCTCTCGGGAAGGTTTTTGGATACTTGGTGAGATTTTAGGGCCTGAGAGTCCAATAGCCTACTTAAAAACGGGCCAGTTTCAATAATTGGTACAAAGATGCAATAAATGGGCTTTGAAAATTACCAGGACAATAGAGATAGAGATGGCCCATTGGACCAGTAGCAAAACCCACCCAGGCCTTTCTTTCATTTTACCCGGCTTCTTTGAAGAAATCTGTTCTCATGGAAACAGCAGGGAAAAATGGTCTCATGGGGAAAAATACCCAAAGTTTAGTTTTTTTTTTTCAACGCTAAGGGCCTGTTTGGCGCAACTACTTTGTGCGTGGGAAAAAAAAAAATTCAGCTGAGATCGTGTTTTCTGTCCCACGCGCACAGTAATCCGTAGTTTAAAAATTCCCGAATCCTATTCCCATTCTCGTTCCCCTCCGTCTGCCGAACAGGCCCTAAGATTGCCAATTTGCCATGCACGGTTGCACCCTTGTGCCTCAGGTCCTATATTTACAAAACATATGAGCAAAAAGAAAAGTCAACAGGATGCAACACAAGAGAAAAAAAATATAATATCAGAGAAACAAAAATAGTGGCCTACATGCTTCAGTTGACAATTAGAAAAACAGAAAAAGACAAATGAGAAAAATAATAAAACAAAGTACAAACAAGAAGGTCTAATAAACTTTTTCTAGGTTAAGTTTCTATTTTAACGTCTAACAAAATATGTTTAGTATCAATATCCTTCACATAGTTTGCTTTTAGTATCACATCATAAAAAAAAAAGAAGTTAATTGTAAAAAAGAAAAAGAAAACCCCAACTTCCTAATAAATTTTCAATTTAATTGTCGAACACCTTTACAGTAAGTTTTCTCATGGATTAAAAGATCTTGAAATTTCACAAATTGAAATTTTTATTCTCACGAAAAATTCTATTGCCGAACATTTCATAAATGTAAAAAAAAAAAAAAGAGGTTGAGCGAGAAGAAAATAAAGGAACCATATTTGTAGGAATTCGTATCACGTAAGGTAGCATAATATTTCTGTTTGGATCTGGACCGTCCAACCAGAATCTGCACGACTATTAAAGCGGTCCCGTGCGTTTCACCACGAGCCGGATTGGTCCGGATTCCGATCGGACGGCAATATTATGTTACCTCAGAGGATATGGACAAGATGTCAGATAATGAGAAGTAGCACCACCAAAGAAAAGCCAGGATGGACTGCCTCAGTGATATTCAAAATAGATTTGTTTGTTTGCAGCTATTTTTATGCAGGTGTTTTGTTAGCACTTTGGTTGCTTTAATTCCTGTAATAAGAGACTTATGTCAAAGCCTCACATTTGTACTTTGTGCTGCTGTTTTTCTGTTACTGGTACATGTGGTACTAGAGGATTTCTGAGTAAGTAGTTAGAACTGGTCTGTGTTTGAATGGCTCGGTCTATGATGCTAAAGTGGTGGGGACAGAGATTTTACTAGTTCGTTTTGCTCTTGTACCAGTTACTGGTACAGTTCTGTTGAGGTGAAACAACATTGTTCAAATCAATGATGTCTATGTGTGCTGCTGAGACCAACATAGCCAGGGTTTTTCTCAGGCAAGGGTTTTATATTGATTGTTGAGATAAATCTTACGATCCTGTAATATAATTGTCTAGTTTTAATACTTGGGCTTTCAAGCCTTTTTTAAATATATATATATATATAGAGAGAGAGAGAGAGGAGGGATCAAATTACACCTTTTTTTTTGACACACTTTGACACCTACTATTTTCAAAGTCCAAATAGTCGATCCGAACCGTTCAACATGATGGATATATTAAAATGTGCTTGGAGATCAAATTTTACATTTTTTTTGAATTTTTTACTATTTATTAAGATGGTTACAAAATCATTGTTTTCAGACCTTGAAAAACAGCGATTTTGTAACCATCTTAATAAATAGTAAAAAAATTCAAAAAAATGTAAAATTTGATCTCCAAGCACATTTTAATATATCCATCATGTTGAACAGTTTGAATCGACTATTTGGACTTTGAAAATGGTAGATGTCAAAGTGTGTCACCAAAAAAGGTGTAATCGGATCCCTCCTCATATATATATATATATATATATATTATAATAATGAAGAAATTATTCTTCTACCCATATATATTTCAGAAGAGTATTTATATTTAGTGTAAAAGTTATTTATATTTGAATCCTAAATTATATATACTTAACATAATAAATATTTCTATTTTTTAGCATAGCACGAGCTAACTTTACTCGTATATTTATCACTCATAATATTACAACTTTTGGTTCTCTTTATAACAAGTTTCTCTCTGTCAGAGACGGCAAAGGAAGCACTTTGCTTGTAAGTATTAATAGAATTTAACAGAATGAAACTAGAATTCCCAGTGAAATGTGTAACTGGACTTATAAATGAGATTAAGCCATTAATTAAGCAGTAAATCAGCAAAATTCCATTAAACTTAAAGTTTCTTCTCAATTGAATCCATTTGACTGTTTTAAGGAAAAAAATAAAAATAAAAGATCTCCTAAATTTTTGTTTAAAAATGATTCTCTTCCAATTTAAAGTGTATCAAAATTTACCTTCTCCCTATTCTGTTTTTCATCTTTTTTTTCCTTTCAAATTAGGTATCATATATGTAACCGACTTTTTATTTATTTATTTTTTGAATTAAGTGGATGCGAAATATGGTAGTCTCGTCTTAGAAGCCTCCAGGATTAGGAACTTGCCAAAAGTGTGGCTTGTGTGCTTGCGCTAGCATTGCCATTAAACGAAAAATCTGGTGGATTTTATCAGAAAACAATTCTGTGCAAATTAAACGCACCAAAATTCAATACCATAAATAGACAAACCTCAATCAAGGGTAACTATTTCAGTCAAAACAGCTAACATGCAATACCCACCAGAAAGTAACTTTTTGTCCGCATTCCCTCTTTACAATTAGTGCTAATCTCTTCTACCCAATCCCTACCCCATCAGACAAACTACACATCTCCTAATCAACTATTGATTAACCCGCTTCCTAACCCCAAACCCCACCTAATCACATCTTTTTAATCTTCATCTACCCTCATTTCACAACCAATATTCAAAATTTATCTCAAAAAAAAAAATTACAAAAAAAATCTAAACTGAAACATCACCGCCATGATGATACTGTAAGCAATTTCTTCCCATCCCAAGCTAGAGAAAGAAAACCAGGCGGTGAATCCACAAGGGAATACTTTGAACTGTAGTCATAGTTCCAAAGTAGCAACTTAGCTTGACTGACAGCATAATTGCTGAATTGAACTGGCTTGAAACCAGATCCCTCCATCTGAGCCATCCATTCCCCGCTCTCTTCCATCCTATCCGTTCGTTCAATCTCCTCAGCAAGGCCAACTGCCCTTAATATTCTATTACCAAATATCACCCGCTCGACCTCGACCCTGTCTGGCGAGTCCCGTGCCATGGCTGGTTCAATTGACTCGAAGACAGAACAGTAGTAACTCAGTGCATTTGCGAAGCGATTCACATAGCCAACACGGTTCAAATTAGCCTCATACTCACCCAAAGTGACCACTTCCGGGTTGAGGGATTTTGCAAGCCGCAACACAGATTGGACTTGCTCCATGGAGTCACCTAGCAAGTGGTACAGATGAAGCATGAAGTTGACTGCAACAGACTCATCCGGGTCAACCCACAAATCTGACCCGGTCAATTGATCAACTGGGGTCAGAATGGGAATAAACTCGAAATTTAACTCTAATATCTCGGCAAATTCACGGAGCCGATTACCAGTTGCAGTAAGCGATTTGATTGGAGATGAACCAAGTAAAGGGGATGGTATGCCGGATATACGGACTCGGGTTGGTTTGCCACCGGGCCGGGTGGCAAGTGCTTGTAAGAATGCAGCCCATTGGATTCCTTGAATAACCCCAAAATCAACAATATGAATCTTGGTTGCAGACTCGGTAGCCTCCAATATCGCTTGGTTGGCCGTGAGATGTGCAAACTTGGAGTAGGGGCAAGCATCGTTTAGGTTTTTGTAACATAGTGTAAACTCTTCACTGGATGAAGAAGGGGGAGGAGGGGAGGCTGTTGAGATGAGACGAATTGATAAGGCCTCAGTGAAATAGAATGCAACTCGTTGGATTGGATCACCAAGCTTCGAAAGCAATGGTCTAATCTTGGCAAGGGTTTTGATTGCAAGATCCGGATTTGAACCAACAAGCTGGGCACAGTCTAACAGTGATTTCAAAACTGGGTGAGAAGAGGTTGATGAAGAGAGGGACTGTGAAGAGCAAGAAACTGCAGCCTTCGAATTAGGCTCAGGATCGGGTTCGGGTTCTTTATCAGGCTTACCTGGTTGTGGCAGCGGATCGACAGTCAGGATATCACCCTGTGGCATGATGAGGCGGTCGAGATCAGTGGATAAAGGCGGATCAACAAATAGTGGGGGGAGGTCGCCTGATCCGATAAGGCTGTCCATCCACTCATCCGAGTCGAAATCATCAGAGAGCTTGAAAGGCTGAGGCGGAGGAAAGGAGAAGGGGTCAGAGAAGGCGGAGGAGAAGGAGGTCTGGTGGTCAGGTGGAACAACCCAAGAGACAGAGGCGGTTGAAGACTGGATCTGGTGCAGTTGCTCCTGCTGTTGCCTCTGGTGTTGCTGCTGCTGCTGCGCGATCACTTGCTGCGCGATCGCCATTAGATTGCCACTGTCCGTGCACATGAATGCCATTGGTACGGCCTTTCCTACCTTCCCGGTTCAGTTCCTTTCACGCTCTCAGGTGTTTGTTCGAGAGAGGGAAAAAGACAAACGAAGCACTAGTAATTGCTAGAGAGGGAAAGGGAAAAAGGGGGAAGGCTGAAGAGAGCGGTAGGGGATTTAAAACCCCAAAGATGAAGAGGGGGGAGGGAGAGGAGGGACTGGAGACGGGGAGACTGGTTCTTTTGAGTAAAGGTCGGAAATGCCCCTGTGTACTCTACTCTACTCACTGTTCTCGTACTCCGGATTCTCTGTTCCGGTAAATCATGTAGGGAATCCGTTACAGGTCCCTAAATAAATGATTTCACCATTATTTTATTGGTGGGGTCCAAAATTCAGTGGAAGGAAACAGAGCTATTCTGAAGTACGTGTAATAGAAGATTTGGGTCCTTCCGGACTTCCTGCGCGCAGCTAATGTGTGCACAACGGTAAAATATATCTGCGAATGGATGTACGGTATAGTCGTCGTATATAGAAATAAATACTATGAACGGACAGTAGCTGGAATACTGCGATGACTGTAAAGAAGTCGACGAATCAGTCGACAGTGCCTGTACACTGTACATCACAGTGACTCATCGTTTTAGCCTTCAGTACGGTAAAAAATTGTTGATGGTGCGAATTTCAGTACAATCCCCTGTATACTGTAGACTGTAGCAGTGAAAAGTGGTTTTATTCAATCTCAGGAGGAGCTTTATGTAAGCTTTTGATAGTTCCATTCATTGTAAAAGCTGTTTTCCCACTCTCACGTTTGTGCAGCATGCCATCCAAAATTTTGTTACTTGTAAAATATACATAAATTTTCTTAATACAAAAATTACAGTAAATAATGTGCATGTTAACTTTTTACAAGACGTGAGGTCTCGAAAAATGTACCCATATCTAAAAACTTAACCGCTGAATTAATCATCTCCCCTCGTGACAACAGCCATTACACATGATTACGGCGGATTCAGGATTTTGGTTAGAGTAGACACAAAATATTAATAACAGTATAATTTTTTTTTCCTGATGAATTGGAGCGAAGTAGTAAATAGAGATCTAAAAAAATCACGGCACGATACAGTTCTATCATGACACGTGTGCCGGTTACATACCGTAACCATTCACGTGACGTGACTATCTTTCAAAAATTTGGCACGACAAGACACGTCACGCAAAAGATTTAGTTACGGCACGACACATGGTCACGTGTAATTAGGACCGTTAGATCTTGATCGAATGGTGAATCTCAAATAAACTAACATAAATTATGAAAAAAAATAGTTAAACGTGACCAGTCACGTGTGGTCATGGCGTGATTAATGTGTTGTGGTCATCCTTCCAAATTTGGCCACAGCACGACACGACACGTGATCCAAGTTACGGCGTGACTAGTCATGACACGGTACATATTTATATCCTTGTTAGCGGACCTCATTTTCTCCTAACAAATCAACAATTCTTCTGAGTAGAGTAGTGAATCGAACTGTGTCTTTTTTTTTCTTTCTTTCTTTTACGCGAGCCAGTCTGGGCTGACTTTCTTTTCCGCATAATTTTCTTCTACTGGACCGTAAATTAAATCCAAGGGTAGGCACAAGTATAAAATACCACTGGATCTAGAAAAAAAATTGAATCCAGGTAGGCACTTGCCTACCCCTGACCCTTCTTGGGTCCGCCACTGCACATGATCTATTGCAATGTGTCGGGTACACGTGACGACGCACATGGTTAAAAACACGGCACACCATTAAACATGGTCTATTGCAAAAACACAGCATGTCAGGTACACATGCCGACGCACACGGCTAGAAACACGGCATATAACGTGTTTTTAACCGTGTTGTGTTCTAATTTTTCTAAAATTCGCACATTTACAGAACATATAAGTACGGACACAGCACGTTTAGACACGGATATATAGTACGGCACGTTTTTTTTATTTTTTATTTTGTTACTCTTTAGAAATATTTTTTCAAATTATACCAAAACAAAAATATTACATACATTAATAAAAATAACTTAAATTGACAACAAAAATATATTTTTTTATTCCCAATTTGCTTGGATAAATTTACAGCTATTTGGACATTAGCGCATATTTTTAAAGTAACAATTTATCAAGATCTTAAAAATATATAAAAAAAATTGACATAGTAAGTCTAATTACCGGCACGACACGTCGTTGTCGTATCAGATCTAATTTAAACATATTGTGTTTGTCTTCGTTAACGTGCGGCACAACACAACACGTTTAGCCACCAGAACCAAAAATAATGGGAGCGAACGCTAATTCCCGTATTTTTCCAGCATGCTATTGTGCATTATCTTTTAACCAATATATTATATGTGAAGTAATTATTTGCATCTTCGGATTAATATTAATTCATAGTTTTTGTTCTGATTCTAATTTTCTTTCTCAGTAGATATTTTTTCTTTCAATATAGCATAGGGAAAAGTTTCAAAAGTACAATTAAATTATGTTGAAAACATATTGACATTATGTGCATAACGAGTTAATAACAAAAGGAAGTAGTATTGTAGAATTTTTTTTATAAACCATAAGAACTGAAATGTTATTTTGGTCCGTTATTTTTTTTTATTTCAGACCGAAATAACATTTCGGTCCGGTCTTCTTTTTGGATTTTCTGTGGTATTGGTTTCACACGTTTTCATATGAGCCGTAAAAAAAAATTCAGTATTGTACGGACAAAAAATAATAATAATAATAAATACTATTGGTTTAGTATGTTCTTTTATTTGCTGGAAAATGTTTGTAATTCATAATTCATAGATGTAGTTAAGTTGGTAACTATTAAAAACTTGAGTCAGATCTTTTAATTTTATTTATTTAACCTACCGTCCCTTACAGTCTTACGTAAGAAAATATTATATTAATCATCCAAAAAAACGACCGACTCTCCAAAACCGACATTTTTATTAATATCCATAATTAAATACAAATTATTAATTATACCCAGCTTAGCTAGATATTTTTAAAAATGTCCAAACCGGCTAAAAAATAGTCGGTTCTAATTTTTTTTCAAACCGGCTAAAAAATAGTCGGTCACAATTTAAATCCCAATCGGCCAATAAATGACCGGCCCGGATATTTATAAAATAATGGCAGGGGTTCCGTTTTTTTTTTTCAAAACTCCATTCTCACAAAATTCACACCTCTCTCCTTACTTTTCCTCTTTCTCCAAATTTTCTCCTTCTCTTCTTACATTTGTAAATAAGTTTTTTTTTTTTAATTTGAAATCCAAAATGGTTGTAAATTGATAGAATTTGTTAGAAATGTACCAAAATTAGTATAATTTAGTTCTCAATTAGTTTTAATTTGTGCTAGTTAAGTTTAATTAGTTTTAATTAGTTTAATCAGTTTAATGGTTGTAAATTGATATAATTTGTTAGAAATGTACCTATATTTTAGTTTTAATTAGTTGATTTAATTTAATTAAGTATATTTTAGCATATTTAGTATATTTTAGTTTTAATTAGTTAAATTAGCATAATTTAGCATATTTTAGCTTAATTTAGCATAATTAGCATATTTTAGCATAATTTAGCATATTTTAGCATAATTTAGCATATTAAACATAATTTAGTAGTAGCAGCTTAACTTAGTATAATTAGCACATTTTAGCATAATTAGCATAATTTAGCCTAATTTATTCTATTTAGCATAATTTAACATAATTTAGTATATTTTAGTATAATTAGCTGAACTTAACATAATTAGCACATTTTAGCATAATTAACATAATTTAGCCTAATTTAGCATATTTTGGTATATTTTAGTATAATTAGCATAATTTAGCATAAGAATCGACTTATATGTACTGTTAATTGTTATGAAATTAGAATGGCTAGAGGACGGCCCAGGACTCGACCTCAGCCAGTACCAGCTGCTGATGATGAGCCGATTGCCATTGATAGCATGGAGCATTTCAATCCTCTTCTATGGATGCCACATAGTGATCACCGAGTCTCACTAGCTTCTCGCGAGGCACTTCGAAGTTCGGATTTGGCTGCCATGGTAAGATCTACGGTTTGTTAGACAATTTATATTAATACTAAATATTTTCTAAAAAATAAAAAAATATCTGAAAATCGCCATTTTTGTCTCGGAAATCGCTTTCTCTTTCTCTTCCTCTCTTTCTCTTATGGGGAGTTTGAGTGAGTTGTGAAAGGGATGAGAGAGAAAATGGGGTATTTATAGATTCTGAAACACACAAAAAAATTCTCAACCGGCCAAAAAATAGTCGGTCCTAATTTTAATCCCGGCCGGCCATTTTTTGACCTGTTCGGATATTTTTAAAAATACCCAGCTAAGCTGAGTATAATTAATAATTTGTATTTAATTATTGATATTAATAAAAATGTCGGCTCCAAAACACATTATAATTATTATTTAAAAAAAAAAAAACTACTTGCTTATTTCACGACGAAGAAATTCATTCCCAATGCAGATGCGTGGGTCCCAAGTCCTCGTAAGCCGTATGAAGAAATCGGCCCGTTGGGTTAAGTCGATGACAAGTGTGGCCCACAAAGGGATTGGACTGCGGTGTGGGCCAAGGAGAGACAAGAGAAGGAAGGTGGCCGTGCCTCTTTCTCCACGCCAAACAAGCATTCGGATGACGTGTCGTCTCCATGTTAAACCCCTACGGCCCTACCTGCAGACAGCAGCTCTGGGCTCACCTTCCCAGATTGGAAGTTATCTCAATTCAATTTATGGAATCACGTTCTTCTTGTTTTTTCTATGGGATAGGAGTAGGTCCGATGGGCATCGGACCTACATTTAGGTTCAATTAGCTCTAGGACCGTACGATTAGCATCAAGATCCATGCGCACGGAAATTGATACATACATGCACGGATTTTGATACATATCACACGAATCTTGATGCAGATCAAATGGTCATCACACCCATCGAACCAAGGTAGGTCCGATGGGCATCGGACCTACTCTGATTCCTTTTTCTATATTTACATGCAGTAATTCACCGATTCACCGACATTTTTATTAATACCCAAAGCCCATAAAAAATTATTAAAAATAACCACCGGCCCAAATCTTTATTAAAAATATCCATACCGGCCAATTATTGGCCGGATCCGATTAAAAAGCCCAACCGGCCAATAATTGGCCGGTTCCCATTAAAAATCCCAACCGGCCAATAATTGGCCGGTTCCGAGGTTAATTCGGTTCTATAAATTGGCATGCACACTCCCTCTTCTCTCTCACAATTCATTTCGTCAAATTTCACACTCTCTCTCCTCGTTTGAGCAGATTCTCCCGGATTTCTCCTTCTCCTCCCAGATTTGCAAGTAAGTCCCTATTCTTTGTTGTAATTTATTTTTTAGAGTAAAATAGTTGTAAAATGTTAGAAATTGTTAGTAATTACCAGAATTGTTAGAAATTGTTAGTAATTACCAGAATTTGTATTAATTAGTAGAAATAGTTGAAATTAGATAGTAATTAGAGTGATTAGTCAAATTAGGGTATACGGTTTATGATTTAGGTCAATATATTTCTAATTAAGTATAATTAGCATTGTTGACCATATTTTTACGAAATTTAGAATGTTTTAATATGAGTAAAAAAAATTAAGCCCGATATATGAAAATTTCGCATAATTAGGTAAATTAAGCCTATGTTGGTACATTTAGGATATTTTAGCGTACGTAATTATAATTTTACGTAATTAAGCCTATTGTACCAAAATCAAACACATTTTGGCATATTGTACCGTCGTGAAGCCTATTTGATCAGATTTTACCGTAAGCCTATTTGATCAGTTTTTACCGTAAGTAAGCCTATTATTTCCGTTTTAAGCGTAATTAATCTTATTTTATATATTGTGACCGTTGTAAAGCATATTTTAGCCGTTTTTAGCGTAGTTGAGCCTATTTTACTGGTTTTTACCGTTATTGATTTTTTTTAAACGTTTTTAGCGTTATTAATTATTATTTATCCATTTTTAGCGTAATTAAGCCTATTTTAACATTTTTTACCGTTATGAAACATATTTTAGCCGTTTTTACCGTTATTGAGTCAATTTTAAACGTTTTTAGTGTTATTAATTGTAATTTATCCATTTTGTAGCGTAATTAAGCCTATTTTAACTATTTTTACCGTTATGAAGCCTATTTTAGCTGTTTTTTCCGTTATTGAGTATTGTTTAAACCTTTTGTAGCGTTATTAATTATACTTTATTCCTTTTTAGCGTAATTAAGCCTATTTTAAATATTTTTACCGTTATTAAGCATATTTTAGCGGTTTTTACCGGTATTGAGTCTATTTTAGACGTTTTTTAGCGTTATTAATTGTACTTTATCCCTTTTTAGCGTAATGAAGCCTATTTTAACTATTTTTACCGTTATGAATCAAATTTTAGCTATTTTTTACCGTTATTGAGTCTATTTTAGCGGTTTTTACCGTTATTAAGCCTATTTTAACCGTTTTTGCATAATTAATCATACTTTATCCATGTTGAAGCGTAATTAAGGCTATTTTAGCTCTGTTCCGTTAGAAAGCATATTTTAGCCGTTTTTAGCGTAGTTGAGCCTATTTTAGCGGTTTTCACCGTTATTAAGCCTATTTTAACCGATTTTAGAGTAATTAATCATATTTTATCCCTATTTTAGCCTATTTTAGCGGTTTGGGATTTTAATGGGTACCGGCCAATTATTGGCCGGTTGGACTTTTTAATCGGTACCGGCCAATAATTGGCCGGTATGGGTATTTTTAATAAAGATTTGGTACCGTGGATAATTTTAATAATTTTTATTGGACTGTGGGTATTAATAAAAATGTCGGCCGATTCACCTTGTAAGTTGTAACGCTTCTCCTCGACACGCGACACGCGACACGCGGCATTGGCCTAAAGGTCCCCAGTACGGCAGTACTCTGTCCACACGCGACACGCGGGATTGATTATTTTTAATTTTTAAAAGGGTGATAATTACATCTCGGATTTACCAATTTACGGTTTAATTATTATATATCAATAAAAAAAGTTACGTATTTGTTGAACTGATTTCACTCTTTTCGTACTCGTAAAAATTACTTTCGCTGAACTAAGATAATATATATCAAACTGTAAATTAACATAATATTGCTAAAGATTGAATATTTAGAATAGATGAATATATTTCCTTCTTTTTTTCCATCCATCATGATCACCATTTAGGCCATGTTTGGCTGCACAGTGGGCTGGGGAATGGCCACAGGAAAAAAAAAATTGAACTGATTTTTACTGTTCACATGGAGAAAAAAAAATTCACTCTGAGTTAATTTTTTTTTCTCACGTGAACAGTAAATGCAACTATGCAGAGTGAATGAATTTTTTTTTCCCACGTGAACAGTAAACGTAACTATGCAGCCGAACAAGGCCTTATTGTTTTCAATCTAATGATTATGATGGTCTCGTGATACCACAGCGAGAGATTAAGCACAAAAAAATGACGAACTCAGCTCGCAATAAATAGAGAAAATTCTCTGATATTTTAAAAAATCTATGATTTAATGCTCAATATTTAGCTGTACAAGTTACTGCTAAATTCCTTAAAATAAAATAAAGTAGATCATTGCCGAATGCTAATTTCACGTTGTAAAACTTTCTAACATTGCTGGATTCTGTAGCCTATAATTTATGCCTATTAAATAGAATCATATCATCTGCACATACCATATCTATATTAAAACAAACAGTCAAGATCTTATTCTGTGAGATACTTAGACTGGAATTTTTTTTATAAACCATAATTAAAAAATTGATTTTTAGGAAACCAACATGATTACTTTTTTTTTTACAAAAATCATCAGAACCGAAATGTCATTTCGGTCTCGACTAGTTTCACAAAAAAAGACTGCGAAACTAGTCGGGACTGAAATGCCATTTCGGTCCCAAAAATAAAAAAATATTTCTGGAACCAAAATGACATTTCGGTTCTTATGATTTTTATAAAAAAAGTAATTATGTTGGTTTCCTAAAAATCAATTTTTTAATTATGGTTTAAAAAAAAATCCCTTAGACTGGATCTGAATTCGAAGTAAATACTGAGAAAAATATTGTTGGCTCGCTTGAAGCTTTTAGGAGGTGCACAGCACGATATGACTGGCCAGTGTCCACTACAGGTATATATTAACGGGGTTAAGGAAATAGAGTAGAATTAGTGTGTTTTTAAGCTTACGAATTCAAACTGTTGAAATCTATTTATTTTACGAGTGATGTAATTATATAAAAAAATTTAATTTTTTAATTAATTTTATTACAAAGTCAACTAGTTAGGTGGTCTAAAATTGATGAAAAATATATGTAATTAAATTAACTTATAAACTTTTTTTACTATTTGACTTTATAAAATTATACTACATTAATATAAAAATTTATTAATTTTGCATGCAAACACATCACTTGTGAAATAGATCGATTTTAACTGTATGAATTTATTATTTGAAGTCAATCAAATAAATTTTGAAGTTAAGCTCACCGAAACTCGGCGGTAGTGTTCGGCGACCATATGAAGCTTAAATTTTAAGCTGCACCAAAGAGCATCCGTTCGGCAATAAAGTTAAAAAGTAACTTTCTTAAGAAAGCTTTAAGCTTGATAAAATGTTTAAGTCGTATGAAACCATAGTTTAAAAACTTGGGTAAGCTTAAAAAAAGTGGGCAAAAGGGGCACTTAGGAGGTTGCATTAAGCTTAATAAAGGAGCACCCGTTCGGTGAGCTTAAGACTTCTCAGAGCACTAAGGAGCACTAAGGAGCTCTAAGCCATGGTTGCCGAACACTTCCAGAAAGCTTAAGAACACCCTATTTTTACTAAAGAAAACATATTATTTTTTTAGTAGTCCATGCACACCTGCATATAATAAGAGCACCAGTAAGATATGCTTTATGTGCATAACAATATTTTTTATACAGTTAATCTGGGTCCGGAATTACATTGTTCACGGGGATCGTTGAAGTTTTGAACCCTTAATTATGTGGTAAGTCGGTAACTTCAAGGAGATAGAAGTAGGTCCGATGGGTATCGGACCTACATTTAGGTTCAATTAGCTCTAGGACCGTACGATTAGCATCAAGATCTATGTGCACGGAAATTGATAGAGACTTGCACGGAATTTGATTAGATCACACGAATTTTGATGCAGATCGAATGGTCATCACAGCCATCGGACCTACTCTGATTCCAACTTCAAGAGTTCAAGGATAGTGTAAATTGTAAATGAATAAAAAGCTCAAAAGGGTAAATATGTAAAATTCCGTTGTAAGGTAAAATATTTCTGATGCGTGGGACCCACCAACATCTAGCCTCGCTCAGTGTGCATGGAACAGTGCTCTAGGCAGCTGTCGACGTCATCTCTATGAAAGCCGTCGGTTGGGGCCCCCGCTGCTCCAGATCTTTTTGTTATTCTGATTCATTCGCACTAATCTCAAGTCTCCTGTACCTTATGCCTAATGAATGCATTTTTACCTTTTTACATTTCCTTTTGTTTGCCATAGAAAAATTGAATCTTCCGATTTACTAATCTACTCAGCAAAATGATTTTCCTTCCCTTAAAGTTATATACGATGGAAAGCGAAGCGTCCTTCGTTTGTCCTTCCTGCGTATCTATCCGATTTGGGTGAACGGTAAAAAATAATAAAAAATTCTGGATAAGTGGATTAGCGATTTGTAAAGTGGTTTAATAAATAATAATAAAAATTTCAAAAATGTAAAATTGGTCTCCAAGCACATTTCAATATGGAGATCATGTTGAGCGGTTTGAATCAGTTGTTTGAATTTTCAAAATGAAATTTTTTGCGTGGAGTAAAAACTTGTTTTACTCCACGGCTCACCCTAGTCCATCTCTAATATGCTACGCGTAGCGTAGAGGGCCTCCGTGCTATGACTCAATATTTTAGTTTTCAAAATCCTAACGGTTTATCCGAACCGTTCAACTGATCTCCATATGAATATGTACTTGCAAATCAAATTTTACATTTTTAGAATTTTTTTACTTTTTTTTTAGATAGGTAGAAAATCACTTGATCTGAAAATTCTGTACTATTCAGATCAAGTGATTTTCTACCTATCTAAAAAAAAGTAAAAAATTCTAAAAAATATAAAATTTGGTTTGCAAGTACATATTCATATGGAGATCATGTTGAACGGTTCGGATCAACAGTTAGGATTTTGAACTCAAATATTGAGCCATAGCACGAAGGCCCTCTATGCTACGCGTAGCACCGTAGCCAACTCCAATATATATATATATATGGGTCTGTCTAATTTGCTGCCGGCAGCAGTTCAGCCAAGTGCTGCCGGGGCTATATTTAGCCGTGTGATGTCCAAACAACAAATTCAAACTGTTAGATGTTTAATCTATACTATAATCTACTTGGAGACCAAATTTTACATTTTTTGGAATTTTTTTACTATATATTAAGCTGGTTTGAAAACCGCTGTTTTTAGTAAATTTCTGCAACGTTAAAAACAGCGGTTTTCAAACCATCTTAATATATAGTAAAAAAATTCCAAAAAATGTAAAATTTGGTCTCCAAGTAGATTATAGTATAGATTAAACATCTAACGGTTTGAATTTGTTGTTTGGACATCACACGGCTAAATATAGCCCCGGCAGCACCTCGGCCGAACTGCTGCCGGCAGCAAATTAGCCACAGCCTATATATATATATATATATATATATATATATAGAGATAGACTAATGTGCTTTCGGTAGCACTTCGGCCGAAGTGCTACCGATTCAAAATTGAATTTTCGAAGTCCAAATTCCCGATCCGAACCGTTCAAATTGTTCTCCATATTGAAATCTGCTTGGAGACCAAATTTTACATTTTTTGGAATTTTTTTACTATTTATTAAGCCACTTTGAAAATTGCTGATCTGGGTGAACAGTAAAAACAGTGCTTTCAAATTCTGGACCACCGGATCAGCAATTTTCAAAGTGGCTTAATAAATAGTAAAAAAAATTCCAAAAAATGTAAAATTTGGTCTCCAAGCAGATTTCAATATGGAGAACAACTTGAACGGTTCGGATCGGCCATTTGGACTTTGAAAATTCGATTTTGAATCGGTAGCACTTCGGCCGAAGTGCTACCGAAAGCACATTAGTCTATCTCTATATATATATATATATATATATATAATTATGCTATTGTGCTTTGCAAAGTAAAGCCATCGTTTTACTTCGGCTTACTTTTTGGATTTTCAAAGTCCAAAACTTCGATCCGACCGTTCAAGTTGATCTACATATTGAAATGTGCTTGCAGACCAAATTTTACCTTTTTTGGAATTTTTTTACTATTTATTAAGCCACTTTGAAAATTGCTGATCACATGGTCCAGAATTTTGTTGCACTGTTTTTTCTGGACCATGTGATCAGCAATTTTCAAAGTGGCTTAATAAATAGTAAAAAAATTCCAAAAAATGTAAAATTTGGTCTGCAAGCACATTTCAATATGTAGATCAACTTGAACGGTCGGATCGACGTTTTGGACTTTCAAAATCCAAAAAGTAAGCCGAAGTAAAACGATGGCTTTACTTTGCAAAGCACAATAGCCCTACTCTTTATATATATATATATAGAGTTGGGCTAACTTGCTTTGGGAATTAAAAATTGTGTTTTACTTTGCGCTCATATCTTCATTTTCAAAGTTCAAATAGTTGATTCGAAGCTTCCAACATGATCTTCATATTAAAATGTGCTTGGAAACCAAATTTTACATTTTTTGGAAATTTTTTACTATTTTTCAGAATTTTTGAAAATCACAACTTTTCAATAAATAAAAAATAATAAAAAATTCAGCAAAGTGGTGATTTTCAAAATTTCTGAAAAAATAGTAAAAAATTTCCAAAAAAATGTAAAATTTGGTCTCCAAGCGCATTTTTATATGAAGAACATGTTGGAAGGTTCGAATCGACTATTTGAACTTAAAAAATGAAGATATGAGTGCAAAGTTAAACACCCCTTTAATTCCCAAAGCAAGTTAGCCTATCTCTCTCTATATATAATGAATGATATGATAAAAATTTTCTCATGACTCCTGTATATCTATTCAATGACTCACTTTTATCCGTTTATCCGTCCTATACCGTATTCTATAAGATGGATCGTTACGGGTAAGAATAAAGTTGTTTTTTTTAACATAACAGGTAAAGGTATGAAAATTCTTCTACCCGATATTTTTCGTACCCGTTGGCACCCCTAATCACACCCTTTCTCTTTGATAAGATTAGTGTCATAATGTTAACATATCTCTCAAAGCTCATCTTAAAAATATTAGAGGATGACGTGAGGACTTGCCATTCCACCAATTGAATGTTTCTCTTTTATTTCGGACAAAAAAATGGTAGTTTTATTTATGCTGCTGCAATAAGCAGGAGACAAGGACAACAAAGCCAAGCAAGTGTGGTCCTAGAATCAAATAATTAAATCAACTATATATTGCAGTACGTTGTAGCATGCATCTACCTAGCTACTTGCATGCGTTTAGCAAATCACACTGAACCATAATTAACACTACGTACATGAAGTCATGCACTGAATAATAACAATTAATATATCTACTCACACTAATCCCTTTGTGCCAAGGCAATGCACCAAAACCCTTCAAAAGTATCCAACCAGGAGTCGCTGTTCTAAAATCAACAGAAAATAAATCTAAGGTCGCTATTCTCAAGTGGGAAATGGTGGGAAGGCAGAACAGAAGGGACAAAAGAGGATTGCTAATGCTGTGTGTTAAAACTTAAAAGCATGCACTAGCAGTCAAGTAGGCTGGCGCTCAAACAGAGAAAGTGGACCCCAGTGTGCCTATCATCCAGGCATCAGCAAATCACTGCTCTTTTAGGACACCCAGTGGGCCCAGGTTATTTTGCCCACGTCAATGGACATTTTGGACCGGGACCACCGGTTTTAATTTAGCCGAAGTCACTGCAAGTTGACTGGCTCCACCTGAAACTCTGAAAGTGACTTCTTGATGGAAAATTGAATAGATCAGTAGTCTTCAAGCTTGACAAGAGACTATAACAGTGAGACAGCATGGTTATTACTTATTACAGGGGTAGTGAGGTAATTTGTGACTGGAATTAGATAATTTTCCAACATTAATTACTGGAACAAGCCATGTACGATGTAACAACAAGTATTAAACTAGGCTATATTTAAATATAATTAATTTGTATATGCAAGGTTGGTAAATTATTAAAACTTTTGCTGGTGATATCAAATATTGATTGTAATTAATTATTGGTGCATAGGTAGACGAATGTTGGAATTCAACTTATGGACGGTCTACGACAAAATATTAATAATAAAATTAAATTTTTATAACCATGCATACCACGTAGATCATGACACACACTAATTAAGAAACAAAAAGCAATCAAGAATTGGTACTTCGTCTGATTCAGATTTGCTTTTTTTTTTTTTTTTAAAGGATGACTATTGTATTTGTATAATTTTATGTCTCCTTATTTAAAATGTATGTATTTGATCTTAGATTGCAATATAATTTTCAGGACAATACAAACTTTTATAATTTGCATATTGTTTCGGAAAAGTATTTAATTTTGTCCAAATTTTTGTGAATGCAAAATACCTTTTCATAGAATTTGTTTTATATAAAAAAAGTTCCTTCAGTAGATAATTTTTTTTGGGGCGAGGCGAAGAAACAATTCTAAGAGCATCTCCAACCCAGCAATTCGTAAAAAATAAAAAACAGCTGTAAAACACTGTTTAAAAATTAAGTTTCTTTTAATTTCTGAACCCCTCCATCTCAGAAATTGGGTCAGAGCCAATAGGAAAGAGAGAGTACTAGCATGTCCAAAAGAAATCGTTTGTTTTATAAGCAAATTTGTTTTTTTTAGAAATCGGCCTATAACCCAGCAATTATATTAGCAATTTAAAAGAAATCCCCATTGGAGATGCTCTAATTTCAGTAAATTTCAGAAAGTGTTCGAAACATTAATTAACATTATTGGGTCTTTTATTTACCATATTATTTGAAAATTGCAAAAAATACTTATGAGATTTGCACGATAAATTACGTCTTACTACTAATTGTAAGGTCAAAATCATACACAAAAAAAAACAGTTACGTTTACAACAGGTATGTCGTTATTACAAGTTAATTACTACAATTCCGTTTTGTAATGTTTAGATTTTTATTATCATGTTTTCTTGATACTTATGTAATTTGAGATGATTTATGCGTAGGTTAATATATACCAGCTATTTGGTATCAAACCTACAAAACCACCTTTTGATTTCGAAATAAAATTGTTGATGACCCCATTTTAATAAGGACAAAGATTAATTATTACAGCAGCGCACCAAAACAGTTCATTTTGGCTTGTGAGAATAAGGACCTGTTTGGCGCTAAGAGGGGAACGGAAATGGGTATGAGAACAGAAAATTTTTAAACTAAATTTTACTGTGCACGAGGAAAAAAAATATTCAATCTTAGTGAATTTTTTTTTCTCACGCGCACAGTACCACGCCGAACAGGCCCTAAACAAACTCCATCCCAATTCCCAAGTATTCCCAACTGTCAAAAACTAATGCGTATCATATTAATATAATAACACGCAAAAACAAAATCATATTAATAGAATATCTTTCGAGTTTTACTTATATATGTATTTGTTTTAGGGTGGAGTTTTTATTCAAAATCTCATTCAAAGTCTGTCTTAAATTTTCTAATTTGATTTAAAATTTGCATTAACAATTTAGATTTATGAAATTATTTAAATTTGTGAAGTTTTAAAAATGTTTGTACGAACAAATCAAATGATTAGGTCCAGCTTTGGATGAGATTTGGTCCAAAGCCATTTGAACAAAATCCAATTTCTTTGTTTTAATTAGTATGGGTGCAACTTTTATTGAATTTTTATTGTTAGAAAATCTTGAAGTAAAAAAGGTAAATCTTGGATCCATTAAGTACGGGGATGCCAGGTTGGCTTATAAAAAGAGTCCATCAAGTAGATTGATTTTTCACTTTTTTTTTTCTTTTCTATTTTTCCCATTTCTTTCCATTAGGCGGTGAAAGTGGAGACTTGTAACAAAACAATCACCAGCTCCTATGTTTTGTGAGAAGTGAGAAGCAACCAATGATAGTGTGATCTCATGCAAATACAACGGTAGCCGGTAGGAGGGTCTCTTTCCCTAGTTTCTACTTTCTACTAAGAAGTGGATCTAAAGTGAAGTTGACTCAACCAGATAATTATTGAATGGACACGGTTTCATTACAAGAGATATCTGGCCATTTACATTTCCCTAGTTTCATGTTCCTTGACTTACTGGTGTACCGTGAACCAGGTACTTCCAGGTTGGCCCCGCACTAGAGCGGCCCATATCCAATCCCTTTCCTTCTTCTCCACTAGCTTCCTTTCTCAGTTTTCCCCTTTGGATTTGCTGGTCACTGCCACAAGTCTTAAGTTCACACCAGATGTGCTGAGCCCTATCAGGTAAAGCTCGCCATAGCCTCAACAGGTCCCTTTCTAATCCCCAAACCGAAAGCAAAACGATATCTCCCATTTCAATTGATTTTCTTTTTCCGATTGAAAAACTCGAAAAGGTAATAAAAAGACGGTCAAATCTCATTACCGCAGCTTTGCTTCAAGATGTATTTACACTATCGACCTTTTGACAGTGGCAGGGGATTCGCCAAAACAGTACATTGAATTGATGTTTCTGTACTCCAATTGATTTATTTCCCCATTAATTGAAGTTTGTAATTGCGGTCAGTTAACGTACCGACATCATCACGACATGAAACTATGGTATGGTACGTGTATCCCGTATTCGTGCATGTTATAATTGATCGGGGAAAGCATGTGCACACCATGAGTTCAAACCCAACACAAAAGAACAAAGGTTTTTATTGGTTAACTAATAATAAGGTTGCTTGTACGAATTTTATATTTATATTGTGAACACATGACTTCAAAGGATGTATAATAATATCCTAGGACAATACGACGTGCCATTTTTTTAATGAATGTTTGCTGTTGAACTTAATTGTTCAACACGGTTTAATTACATAGACCCTTAAATAATCATTTTTTATTCGCAATCAAGCTTCTGAACTACTGTATTTAATTTAAAATGACAATGTGGCATTACATCACTTGTAATCTGAGCCAGATTGGTACCGACTCGCAACTAATATTATAACTTCAACAAGACTATTTAGTTTCTAATGGAAGAAATGACTCTATTGAACATAGTAAAAAAGTTAAAAGGGAAAAACTAGTACGAGACCTAAATCAGAAAAAAAAAAAAAAGTTTATCTTGCTCGTTTGCATTTTATTATCATTCTTCCCCTATAATCTACTGTACTAAAGAACACAGCAGTTAGTATTGGACCGTGCACACGCACAACCCATCCATTAATTCAGGTACATGTGCTGGTGGCAAAGCCTTAGAGGTGACATGTTTTTTGTTTACGTTGGTAGAGCAAAGGATGGGGCCTAGAAGACTAGAAGTGACAAGTATACAAAAGCTGCCCAATTAAGTGGTCCTGACACACTTAGCCTGACTGTGCATGAAATATTGCACCTCATAACTCCTCTTGTCCCTTTCACGGTACCAAAGTTAAGCAACCCTCATTATAGAAGGAACTGATTGCTTTTTCTTTTTTTTTCTCTCTGTCGTACCAACAATGGTGAGTGGAATCAGAGACTCGAGAGTACACGGTTCACAGGACAAATTCCAATCAACACTGAGATTCTGTGAATGGTGTAAATTGGGCTTGGTCAAGTATCTCTGACTGATCCAAGCAAGCCTCAATTACCTATTTAGAACTGTTGAAGTTCAGCACCGAACTAAGGCCCAAGCCCATTAGCATATTCTAATATCCAACCGACTTGTTGTGTTGTACTAGAGTTCACTATTACATTGTTGTATTTTATGGAGTTTGCATTATGTAGTCTAGAAAATCAAAGTCGGTAGTCAAAATTCAAAAAATTCCAAACCGACTTAGTAGTGTATAAATAGAGGCAGTAGCAAGTCTGCGTCCATGAGTGAGTATTGAGTGAGATAGTTATGTAGAAGATATATATTGCAGTACTTCTCTCTTAGTGTTAGAAATAAATATAATATTTAATAAGTGGTATTAGAACGGGTTAGGTCCTGTTGGTCAGAAGGTTCGTATAATCCGTGAGTCTGTTGTTGTGTCAAAGGTTTTGTTGGCTAGGAGGTTTGTGTAACCCGAGTCCGTCGTGGTGTTGAAATGTCAAATTTGAGTGGCATGAGTAGTTTGATTGATAAATTGAATAATTATAATTATAGAGACTAGCGAACTTGTATCAAGTCATATTTGCAGGGTCAGGATTTGCGGGCCGAGCGTTATTCGTGTTGAAGGCTACGGTGGACAAGAGTCTACTGTCTTACATTGAAGATGTGGAGACACCAAAAGAGGCATGAGATGTCTTCGCTGCGTTGTTTTCAAGGAAGAATACAAGTTGGCTGCAACTGCTCGAGAGGGAGTTGATAAATATCTCCCAAGGTGACATGAATGTAAGTGAGTACTTTCTTAAAGTTAAGAATTTGTGTAGGGAGATTGAGCAGCTAGACGCTAATGCTAAAATTGGCGAGGATAAAATGCAGCAGATAATCCTGAATGACATGAGGCCGGAGTACAGCGCCTTCATCACAACAATTCAAGGATGGGCGATGCAACCAACCCTGCTAGAACTGGAGAATTTGTTGGCCAGTCAGGAAGCTCTTGCCAAGCAGCCGGCAGGTTTGATGGTGAAGCACAAAGATGAGAAGGCTATAGTGGTTGGTGTGGAGAGTCGAGCAGGGATCGGTATCGACAACAACCTGAGACGGAGAATGTTCATCACGAACGATGCAAGAGGTGCTTGTGTTCAGGGGGAGCTCCTAGAGGTCAAGAGGGCAAAGGAGCTGAAAGTGGTGAATACCGGAGTAGAAGAGTAGAGTGCTACAATTGCGGACGATGAGGGCACTGTGCGAAAGAGTGCCAGTTTAAGTAGAATGAATGAAGTTTTGTGGTGACCATGAAAGAGAAGCCACCAAAGGAGGTCCCAAGTGAAAAAGAGTGGGACGTAGTGGCGACTGTTGCGAAGCAGTCGGTGGCCGACGTAGAGAACGTCGAAGAGGCTAATGAGTCTAAGGATGAGGAGATCGACTTGATAAACTTAAGAACACTTTAGTATTACATTTAAAATACTTTCAAAGAAAAGAAAACACTTGTCTAAGTTGTCATATAACACACTGGACATATTTGTTGAGCTCTTTAAACTCGGTAATCAGCGAAAGTGCAGAGACCGGTATCCGAGCTGCAAGGCAGCAAGGGTTCGCCACTTAGCCTTTTTCTCCGGTCCAGCAAGTTTCAAAAGCAACAGTCACACACAGTTCACAGTTCTGAAATAATTGACAACCTCACGGATAATAAATTCACTATCTCCTAAGATATCTCATATTTAATTTGTGTGACTTATTTGGAAATTCTCAACTGTTCAAATACGTTCTGCACGAATCTCAAAACTCAAATAATACTGGCCCCTGCGCTATCCCCGAATAGGCACCGAGTCCGTCACGCAAAATAAGAGAGATCTCAGAGGATACGCACTCACGGATAATCGCCTAATCGGAAACCTGAGACTACCATGATCCAGGAACATCTAAACTTTAGTAACTTTTTGAGAAGTTATCAACCGTCGAGATTCCTCGAGATTCGTTTCACATCATATCCAAGTTGATCTGATGAATAAGGAATGCGCAGATCAACAGATCGGGTGCTTTGTTTGAGAGGACGTGGAGGCGTGGAGCCCTGCCCCCACCGGCCTCGGAGAGAAACAATCTACATACCATTATCCGTTGCAAAAGAAACTTTCCCAAAAGTAGCGCGAGAGACGCGAAATACAGGGGAATATAAAATTAAAACAGAAACCCAGAGAGAGAGATCTGTTATTGGGAGCGACACATTTATCGATGGAGAAAGCTCTAGTGGAGAGGCTTGAGGCGGCGGTGGTGCGCCTAGAGGCGGCGATCGCCAGTGGATCTATCTCCGCCTCAGCGCGGGAACTCGACGGAGATTTATCGGCGGCGACTGATCCGGCGATCTTGGCGTTTGACGAGCTCGTGGATGGGCCCCTGCGTCGTGTGGTCACTGCAGCAGAGAAAATCGGTGGAAAGGTTCTTGAAGCTACGAAGATTCTGGAAGAGGCCTTCGGGGTGGAGAAGGGGCTCTTGATTAAGGCGAAGCAGAGCCAGGTTTGGATTTGTGTGATCTGTTGCAATATCATTTGGGACCTTATCGTTTCCGTATTGTTCGGAGATTACTTGATCATTATTTTTGGTTAGGCGCAAATGCGCAATGATGTTAGGCTGAGCAAAATCTCCCTCTTCTTATTTTTTTAGCTTCATATTTAGAGTAGCATTGCCTTTGAACATGAAGGGTATTCTAGTAATTTAATCGGAGTTTTAAGTGACATCTTCTCAGGCGTACAAAAATTTTCGTTAATAAGACTTGATTCTCTTTACTTTGAAAAGTTGAGCACTGCTTGCTGATTATTTGCAGAAATTTGTTTTTGCATTTATGTATTGGAGAAGATGTATATTAACATGATTGGTACATTTGTGTTTTATCATAGTCAGGAAAATTCTGATTCAATTATTACTCATTGAGGTGCCAAATTAATGAAAGTGTGACCTATATTACAGAAACCAGACATTGCCAGTTTGCAAGAATTTGTGAAGCCACTAAATGAAGTGTTCACTAAAGCACAAAAACTGACAGAGGGAAGGAAGCCTGAGTATTTTAATCACCTGAAGACAATTGCTGACAGTATGACGGCTCTCGCCTGGATTGCTTTCTTAGGAAAAGATTGCGGTTAGTGCGATATTATTTCCTTTTATAATTTTCCTCAGGTTTTAAGTCCTAAATTGTGTTATGGTATAAACCTGTTATGGAAAAGGAATTTAAATCCAAAATGATGTCGTTTTGTTCAGTTCATTTTGGGCCTTAATTTTTTTAAATAGGGGCTCAGCTCACCCCTTGAAAGCATGCATTGCCAAATCTTTTGTTAGAAGACCCTTATAGGTGCTTACACATGGTTGTTTTGTGGATTATTAGTGCTGTAGACTTATCTGTTTCCTTTTCTACTATGAAAGGAATGAGTTTCCCAACTGCACATGTTGAAGAATCCTGGCAGATGGCTGAATTCTACAACAACAAGGTACTATATCTTTTTGGATAGTAACATTTGTTGTGCTTGTAGCACATTTTGACCCTTGTTGAGATTTGTAGTTGTCTTAAGGGCCTATTGGTAAATAAGTATTAGGGAATAGACTAGGGACTTATTTGTAAGATTGTAAGGCCTATATAAACCCAAGAAGTTAATCAATAAAGAATCACTTTTTTAGCAAATAATTTCTATTTGGTATCAGAGCCGAAACCTTAACCCTAGTCACCTCTCACCCGCTACAGTAACTCCGCCTCAGCCGCTACAGTCTTTGTCCTCTGGCTGAAGCAAGCCCGAGTGGGGGGCGATACCCCACAGACCTCGATGAAGGAGGGAGAGATGAGATGATCAAGAAAAGGAGGAAGATCGGCGATTGATCGTTAGAGATCGTTAGAGGATCCAGACTTATGCAATCGGTGTAAGGAGATCAAGCACGGGTTGGAAAGATAGAGAAAATCTTCGGGAAATTAGATGAGGAGGAGATGAAGGCTTTGATCAAATTCATGAGGGCATCCGAGGTCTTGACATCGGGACAACCACCAACGAAGCTGGATCTCCCACCGGTGGACATGAAGCTACATGGACCAGGGACCCACCTGAGCTGGTCATGACGGATCACATGTGCCTTAGCAGGAAAGCGTCTCGATGGTTTTCTGACAGGAGAGAAGAAAGAGCCGAAAAAGGACAACTGATGGGAGGATTGGAAAGCTACACACATGTTGTTGTACACGTGGTTGCTCAACTCGATGGTCCAGTCGATTGTCGTGACAGTTGATGGCATTCAGAGCGTGCAGGACATCTGGACCACACTGCGGAGGACCTATGCGGGGGCTGAGAATAACATGCGTGTATTCCAGATCAAGCGAGAGATAGATACGGTGGTTTAGGGAGACAGGACGATCCAAGAGTATGCCATAGATCTAGAGAGATTATGGGCAGACTATGATTACTAGACTATGATTACTTCTCGCCGACGATCCAAGGATCTTGGCTTGCTTCGGTACTTTCTTGGAATTGATGTAGCTCGTGGAGCAGAGGGGATTGTCCTCTCTCAGCGGAAAGATGCTCTAGATCTTCTCACAGAGGCCGGCATGTTGGGGTGCAAGCATGCGGTCACTCCAATCGATCAGAAGTTCAAGTTAAGTGCAGAGGCAGGAGAGCCAGTCGATCATGAGAGGTACCAGAGATTGGTAGGCTGTTTGATCTATTTAAATCACACTCGTCCCGACATCTCATTTGCAGTAAGCGTGATGAGCCGTTACATGCATGACTCGAGGAAGAGTCATATGGAGGCAGTGTATTAGATCCTGAGTTATCTGAAGAGTGCTCCAGGAAAGGGGTTGATCTTTAGAAAAAATGGTCATCTAAATATTGAGGGCTACTGTATTCCGAATGGCTAGTTGCGCTGATGATATTTTCGTAGGAGGTAACTTGGTCTCTTGGAAGAGCAAGTAGCAAGGCTGACAGCGGAGGCCGAGTATAGGGCTATGGCCTTGGGAGTGGCCGAGTTGTTGTGGCTGAGAGCTCTTCTGGTGGAGCTAAAGATGGATCGAGGAGATTGAATAAAGCTGTGGTGTGACAACAAGTCAGCAATCAGCATTGTCAACAAACCGGTGCAGCATGACAGGACCAAGCACGTTGTGATCGATAGGTTCTTCATCAAGGAGAAGCTGAATAGTGAACTACTGAAGCTAGGTCATGTTCCAACAGGGGATCAAGTGGCGGACTGTCTTACCAAGGGACTTAGCTCAGTAGACATATCTAGACTGTGTGACAAAATGGGCTTAGTGGATATCTTACGCCCATCTTGAGGAGTGTTGAGATTTGTAGTTGTTTCAAAGGCCTATTGGTAAATAGGTATTAGGGAATATACTAGAGACTTATTTGTAAAATTGTAAGACCTATATAAACCCAAGAGGTTAATCATAAAGAATCACTTTTTTAGCAAATCATTTCTATTACCCTTAAGTAGGATAGTTGAAACTAATGCCATCAACCGGAATGTTTTCCAATTGAAGCACTGAATAAATTCTGGGCTTTAATTTTCTTTCAAGTTGCAAGCAATTGTTGAAGGAAAGCTCAAACAGGAATCAAAAGGAAAGGACTAAATAGACTCATAATGAAACAGCTTTTCTTTTGATTGTAAAATGTATATCATTATGTTTCTCATTGGGACGGTATACGTGAAAGACTTTACTATTTTTAACTGCAGCAATTTCTCTTAAGTTCTTTTTGCGTAGTACAAATTACTAAAAAGACCTTGCGTTCTCTATTCAGGTACTTGTGGAATATAGGAACTCAAACCCAGATCATGTAGAGTGGTCAAAGGCACTGAAGGAACTATATGTCCCCAGCTTGAGGGACTACGTCAAGAAGAATTACCCTCTTGGTCCTGTGTGGGGTCCCACTGGCAGTGCGGCTGCACCTAAAGCACCAGCTTCAACCCCCGCAACCCCTCCTACTACAACTGCATCCGCAACTAAGTCACCAGCAATAAAGGCACCGGCCCCACCACCACCACCTTCAAAGTCTCTATTCGAGGGGGAAACTTCTACCCCTTCCACCAAACCCAAAGTAGGAATGTCTGCAGTGTTTCAAGAGATAAATTCTGGAAAACCTGTAACTACTGGTCAGTATTTACTCTGTTGTTAGTCAATGAATAATAATTTTTTTTTTTTGAAGAAACAATGAATAAATTTATAAAAATAAAAATTTTAAGTAAATTGATGCATCATTAAATGTTCGTTCTTTTCTTGGCAGGCTTAAGGAAGGTGACAGATGACATGAAGGCGAAAAACCGCACAGACAGAACAGGAGTTGTTACTGCACCAGAAAAGCCTGCTCCTCGTGCTGGGTCATTTTCATTCAAAACTGGTCCCCCCAAAATGGAGCTTCAAATGGGCCGCAAGTGAGCCTCTCTCTCTCTCTCTCTCTCCCTCCTCTATACGTGCATGCATGTGGGTGTGTTCCGTATCTTCAAACTTGAATTTGATTTTCTACTAAGCAGTGAACCTGTACTATTCAGCTACTAGCCAGATCTCAGTTGCATTATAATTTTGCATTCTTTGCGGTGCTTAATTGAGATTTAGAAATGGATAAAGTCTACTCAAATGTACCTTTTTGAAAGCATGGTATTGTGAGTGGCTGTTAAGTTTTTTGACAGATCATTTGTTTTATATTTTTTCTTAGATGGGTTGTTGAAAATCAAGTTGGCAAGAAGGACTTAGTAATTGATGACTGTGATTCAAAGCAGTCAGTTTACGTATATGGGTGCAAGGATTCTGTTTTACAAGTCAAAGGTATGTCATCACTATTAATTTTTGAAACATTCATTCAGTTATTTGGTTTATAGTTGAGATTGAAAGGTTTCGTTTCTCAGGTAAAGTGAACAACATAACCCTTGACAAGTGCACAAAGACAGGAGTTCTGTTCACGGTTGGTACAAAATTCTAACAGAGCATCATGTATCACATTCTAGCTTCCTATAGACTAGGATACTAATGCTAACCCTATCTTTTCTATCTTTTGATAAATTCAGGATGTCGTTGCAGCCTTTGAGGTTGTCAACTGCAATGGCGTTGAGGTGCAGTGCCAGGTAGCCAGCAATTCTTTGCAAAATTGTTCCTTTACTAGAATTGCTGTACCAGCCTATTTTTTTATGTGTATGCTCCTTTCAACATTGGTTGTATGTACTGGTACTGAGCCTGGCCTATTGAACACCAAAGAGGGGTGTTACAGATAATCCCTCTCAACGGAACTGGTTTATATCACCACTTTTTCATGCTAGCCAGCACTCTCAAATTAGCTTACCTCTTAGTTTGAATTTTTATGTTATTAAATGTATGATTATTTTGGAGTCTAACTAATTAAATTTGCTTCAAGAATTTTCTGAATTCTAATATAATATACTTTTTTCAAAACATGCAGGGGTCGGCACCGACAATTTCAATAGATAACACATCAGGATGCCAGCTGTACCTAGGGAAGGATGCCCTCGGTGCTTCTGTTACCACTGCCAAATCAAGTGAAGTTAATATCCTTGTCCTTGGATCTGAATCTGATGGAGATTGGGTATGATTTCTCACTTAGTCTAATCTCATATTTTATTATAGTTGATTTTTACTATCAGAACAAGGAAAAAGAACATTAAAAAAAAAAAACTATGATAAGAAAGAAGACACGATGACACTGCAAGGTACTGATAGAATTTGCTGATGGGTAAAAGGTAGAATTGGCCTTATCTGAGCATGTTGTGTTATTTTTATATTTTGCAACTATACCTGTTTTCTTGGCCCTGAACTTTAGATTATAGTTCCTAATAATTTAATGGATGGGATCTATTGATGATGGAATTACATGACATATCAATTTAAACAAGTTTGGAACTCTAAAAATAAGTTTGTAGATGTATTTGTGGTTGCAATTGTCAAATCACGTAACTTTGAATCTAAAATTCCTTTATGAAGGTTGCCACAATTGTCAAATCAAATAGTTCTCAATGGATCCCAACACAAATTAATAATTAGTGATTATGATGCGGCATATATGATGGGTGAAATAGTTAACTGAGTGTACTATTATAGAAAATTTTATAGTAGTCTGCTTTAAATGACAAGAAGATCTAATTAAACAAAATGATGAAAGCTCATTATTGACTGATTGAAGAATAGTTCAGAATTTAGTTATATCTTATCTACAGTACCTTTTTTACCAAAAATGTTAAATTAATACTAAAAGATAGACTAAGCACTCCCCTTTTTGGCCCAAGCAATAATTTTATTTTATTGGATATACCAGAGAAGAGGGAGTTTGGGGTAAAAAATAAATTTGCCTGGTAATTGATGCTTTTTATTTCCAAACATAACAGAGTTTGTAAATGTACAATCCACAGAAGCATTTTTCACAATTGCAATATTTGCTAATATCAGATTATATTATTTATTTTTTTGTTTCATTATGTGTCAAAATAGGTGCAACACTCACTGCCAGAACAGTTTATGCATACATTCAAGGCTGGGCAGTTCGTTACCACGCCTGTTACCCATTCTGCTGGGTGAAGTTTTCTTCATTTTTTATTTTTTTTGTATTTTGTGCCCTCTCTTTTTTGGTTACAGATCGTGAGACCAAGCTTCTCACTTCAACTGAGAGAAATATTAATATTCAGTACAAGTTACTCCGGGTGCTCTGAAGCAGGAGTTTGTGTGAGTGGTGTGTTTGTTTTCCTTTTCGGCTTGTTTCCTTTTAGTTTGTGGCAAGCTTGTAGTTGTTTTCTGATTGGTTGATTTTTTTTTTTTTTTTTGAGTGGAATTGGTTGATTCTTGACCTGTCTTTTAGATCTGAAGCCACTCCTGTTTGTTTGCTTGTTTTCGCTTACTCCTTTTTCTTTTATTGTTTCAAATCCTGTTTGTTGTAGCCAATCAATTTCCTTGTGGCTTGTTGGCTACTACACATGTAAATTTTGTTTGGTAAAGGGTTGTTCTTCGGCGCAAGTTGCTTCTGTGGTCCTTATATGGACGGCCGAAAACAGGGGCCCATCTACGAAGGACAAGTATCCTCTCTAATATTGTAAAAGATTCCCATCACTTTACGGTTTGATTACGGTTTGAGATTAACTCCTAGCTGCTTTGAGATTCGGACTAGTGCAGGGTAGTATTATTGGGCTTTGAGATTCGTACCAAGTTAAAAAGAACGGTTCATATCCAGTAATTCTAAAAGATTCCCTATTATGGTATCGGGAAGGATCTGAATTCATCTAGGTAACAAGTAGCATTATTCAATTAGTACTAGCATTGCACAGTGCGTTGTAACAGTGACATATTATAAGAAAATAAAAAAAATCTCATACAAAATATATTTTTATAAAAAAACAGACTAATGAAAAGAATAATTGTTCAATAATAAAAAAATAAATCAACATATTCTCAATTTCTCATATAGACGTAAAATGTATTCTTTAATCCCCTAATTATACAAATGTAAAATATATTATTTAATGATATATTTATAAGTTTTCTTTTGTTGTTATATTATGACTCTTATTATTTTTATAAGAGTTATCCTCATCTTCCTATAATTTATATGTATTTGTGTATCTAAAATGAAAAATAGAATTATCTATACTTAAATGAAATCATTAAATGACAAAAAATATTCCTTGTGTGATAAAAAAAAATATAAAGAAATGAAAATATGATTCATTAATTATCAATCAATTCAAAAAAATTAAATGATATTTAAAAGAAGAAAAATAATTTCGACTAAAAAAAAAGAAAGCAAACTAAATAAATTTGTGGCAAGTGCATGTGATGAGTATGTTTCTAGATAAATTTATCAGACTTTTTCCGTACTTATAATATAAAAATAGAGATAGAGATGTAGAAGATATCAACATCAATTTTTGTCTGCTTCAGCCTCACATCTTGTTGAGAAAAAACGACATGGCATTAACCCATCACTTCTGGTCCCATCAATTATTGGCATGACACCAGTGCCAGGTGGAAAGTAAAGGAATTTCAAATATGCGCCAGTAACTTCGAAATTTGAATCCGTGTTTGGCTCATCTTGACATACAGTTGAGACCAAATGCGAGTGTTCAAGCCTTTTGTCCACATTCCAGCTTTAAAGAAAAAAAAGTATTTAATTATTTCTTGATGAAACGATATTTTATTTACTGTCATTATAATTCGAAACCCCCCTCCCCAAAAAAAAAAAATATATAATAATAATAATAATAATTATTATTATTATTATTTAGTTCAAGCGGAAGACATATTTCTAGGACTGAAAACGGTATGAAAAATATCCGATCCGTATTCGATCTGTATTTGAAAAATTAGATGTGGATATTTAATATTTGAATATCTGTGTAGATATGAATGTTGTTATAAGCAATCTTTTAATGATGTTGTTTGACTAATTTGCAAAACATACAATTAATGGATTTAATGATTCCCATGTGTTGAGATATTTGCAGGTTCATAAGATCTAGAGTTGCAAATATGGATCGTTGAGATTCTTTCTTTGTTGTCGCAATTATGACTGTGTAATCATCCCGATGAATGCTATAAGTTCAAAATCAATTTTTTCTCCTCGCAAGCTTTCCGAAAAGTGTTCATACGCTGAAATCGAGTACTCGAGCGCCAAGATACGGCCGTTTGAAGATTGGAGGCTGATTTCTAAACTAACAGTTCTGAACAAAAATTAACAGTTTGAACAGAAAGTACATTTATCAATAGTTCTGAATGAAAATCTTTAGTTCGGAACGAATCTGGCCACTTACCTAGATCTGCTTATCTCCCTACAAATAGAGGAGCCCCCTTCATTTCAGATAAAGACCTAGCCGCCCCAACTACTAAAAAGGCAGATTTTCTGTGGTTGAGTGTCTCAATTATTGAGTGAGCTTAAAACTTCAAGATCTATTCAACAACCTCAAATCTACTTCACTAATCTCATTATAGATTATATTAGAGTGGGTGTTCTTTGTGAGAGAGCCATTTGAGTGCTCCATTTGTAATAGCCGTGTGACCTTCCGCTTGTTGTAAGGGCTCACCGACTTGAGCTTCTAGGCTCACCATTACACGAGTTGGCCGTGTGACTTCCCAATTGTTATAAGGGCTCACCAGATCATAAGGTGTAATATTTCTCATTGGGTATTAAGAAAGGCGCACTGACGAGGTTGCGTTGCCCAAGAGACGTAGGCATTTTATGCCGAACTCCGTTATCATATTGCGTGTCAATTTCTATTCTCTATTTATATTTCATTTATTGATTGATTGCGGTTTGTTTGTTTGTGGCCCATTGTTGGCTATTTGGACTGAGGATTTGAGCAGCCGAATTTATGGCCCATTGTTGGCTATTGGCTACAAAGGACTTCGAATTAAATTAGCTGCATTTATGGCCTATTAGTAATTTTGAATTAAAGCAACTGTTGGATATTTATTTATTATACTTGTAAACATGCGCTGAGCTTTCATATGAATATATATACTACATATGAGGACATCTATATATACTACATATGTATGTTTAAGTGAAGTTTCTCATATACTACATATACATGTAGTATAAAATACACGCATTTGAATATATATATGAATTCTCATCTTAAAATCCGCATATATAAGTCCGCATGAGTCCGCATGAAAATCCGCATATGCGGTATGCAGTGGCATTCCGCATGCATGAACAAAATCGCATTTAACAACATTGGGGACAACAATGGATACTGATATGGTTTTACATTTCAATTATCCGTATTCTAATAGTAAGATGTATGTCATATATTTAATGAGGAGGGTTCAAATGCCTTCATTTTTTATGCCTCCACCATACCTCTATTTTTAAAAACATTAATAACTCCAAATTTAAAACTTAAAAGTCAAAATAAAACCGTTGAATATGATATACATCATTTTATCTATGCACGTGTAAAAAATTATGACATTTCAATTTTGTTTTGGTTGTCATCAAGAGTTTGTAAAAAAATGTACAAATGTGGATGATTTCTAGATGTTGATTTTCAACTTATTGATTCACAGAAAAATAAAATCGAAATGTGATAATTTTTTATGAGCACATAGATAAAATGATGTAGATCATGTCCAATCGTTTTATTTTGACTTTTAAGTTTTAAATTTTGAGTTATTAAAACATTTTAAAAATGGAGGCATGATGGAGTCGCAAAAAATTGAGGCATTTGAACCCTCCTCTATTTTAATATATATTATGAAAAAATATTGTTATTCACCATTATAATTAGATAAATATTATGAACTTTCGTATTTCTTTAATATTTTTTATATTATTTTAATAAATATCCGATCTGATCCGTATCCATATCCGGATGATATCTGATATGTAATCGGCTGGTATCCAATCTGTATCTGTATATGAAAAATTAAAAAGGAATATGTATATGGTTTTACCACTATCCGCTCCGTATCCGGTCCGTTTTCACCCCTATTAATTTTTCCTCTTATTCGTACTACTTTTATTGTTGTGTTTGAACTGGCTACTATATTTATCAGCTTAATTCGGATCCTCCCGAGTACCGTAAAAGTGATTTTTTTTAGAAAGTGAATCCAGATTGTTCTTTTTAACTTTGCATGAATCTCGAAACACAAATAATACTAGCCCCCCTGTGCTATTCTGAATAAGCATCGTATTTTTTAGTTAATCTAAAGCCGTAAAGGACTCCACCGTAATGTAGGGCCTCCACTTTACACATATCTTGAGAATTTTTTTCTATATAAATCAATAAAAAGGAATAGAGAAAAATAGAAAGAGTATATCAAGTTTTTGATTGGTAGAAAGATCGATAGAAATTTTACCGATTCTAATAATTTAAAAGTATGGATCGGTAGAATTCCTACCGATCCTAACTCATTTTTTTTTAATCTGACACAGATGGACGGAATTCTTCTATTACATCTCTATTAAAATATAATTTTTTTTTAAGAAAATAGATAAAATGTTTCTATTTCATCTAAAAATATTTTAAGATACTTTATTTATTTTCTTAAATCTTTTTATATTTTACTAGAAACTATTAAAAATAAAAATAAAAATTTGATTTTGATCGGTAGAAATTCTACCAATTTAAACTTTAAAATTATTAGAATTGGTAGGATATATCAATAAAAAAACCTGATATATTCTTTTTAGAGCAAAGTTAGGGTGTGATGTGTTCACCAAGAGGGTTTGGTGAGCACAACTCCAAAAGTATATCAAATTGACTTCAAACAACGAATCCAAACTGTTGAAATCTATATACATGTAAAATTTTGAAAGTTTCAAATTCATTTGCTACAAGGTCAAGCGGTCAAAGAAATGAACCTTTTATAAGTTATTTTATATATTCAATTTTTATCTTATTTTTTTGTCGTTTGATCTCGTAGAAAATGAATTTAAAACTTTTAAAATTTTACATGTAATGCATGTACATGAATTTCACCGGTTAAAATTTGTCGTTTGAAACCGATCGAATATTCTTCTGAAATTGTGCTCGCCAAACATTCTTAATAAATAGATCACACTTAGCTTTGCTTTTTTCTATTTTATTAATTTCTATGGAAAGATACGCGTTCCTATCAGTTGTGAAGGAAAGTCAGATTTGGAAGACACGTGACTACTTTGGGATGGAGACGTTAATATAATATCTTTACCTCTTGAAAGTTGCCGAATGCCGATCTAATAAAATCCTGCTGGCTGCCCTTTATTTCATTTTACTCATTTTGTAATACGAGTCCGAATTAGTTAGGCCATGGAGTAAAACGCTTTGTACTTCACGTTATATTTTCATTTTAAAAATCCAAACTACCGATCCGAACTGCTCAAGTTGTTCTCCATATTGAAATGTGCTTGGATACCAAATTTTACATTTTTTGGAATTTTTTTACTATTTATTAAGCCACTTTGAAAATCGTTGATCCGGATGAACAGTAGCAAAACAGTAAAAAATTCTGGACCAATGGATCAGCGATTTTCAAAGTGGCTTAATAAATAGTAAAAAAATTCCAAAAAATGTAAAATTTGGTCTCCAAGCACATTTCAATATGGAGATCATGTTGAGCGGTTCGGATCGGTAGTTTGGATTTTCAAAATGGAAATAATGAGACGTGGAGCACCAAGTCGTTTTACTCCATGGCTTAGCTAAGCCCAGCTCTTTGTAATATTCGATATTTTCGTGAAAGGATATATTTCATAGAATTCATATCCTCTGCATTAACTCAAAAGAGAATCTTTTGAGTTAATGAATCTCGACTGTCTAATTTATTTCAAAATTCGTGCAAATTAGATCTGCACTAATATTAAAAACCCTTTATGTTATAGACACAACTCGGATTGACTTTATTTAAAATTAAACGGTTAAAATTTATTAACTCAAAAGATTCTCTTTTGAGTTAATGCAGAGGATACGGATCCTCACAACTGGCATTCATTTGATTATTGTTTACGTGAAGATGGAATTAAATAATTTACTTTTTAAGCTGTTCGAGAATAAACCAATCGGATCCAAAATTACATACACTTTCATACATAATCTATCATATCAAAGTAACTGTTAAGATAAGAATTAATCATTTTTTTAATTTAAATATTTTTTATCAATTGTTAATTCAAAAATTTTGCTTTCCTGTGCTCATTTCCCAGCCCACTCCTCCGCCGAACAGGCCCTACTACTGAATAACTTATTCGATACTTATGATTTGTAAAAATCAAGTAATCATATTGGTTTAGTAAATTTCATTTTTTTTAAATTATGGCTATTAAAAAAATTCTGATTATTCGGTACTCATGATTTTTATAAAAATCAAGTATAGTAAATTTCATTTTTTTTTAATTATGGTTATTAAAAAATATTCTCGATATTTTTTTTTCCAAACTTGTTGTCAGATCAAAGTAACTGAAGATATCAACGTACGGAAGTACTTTCTTTAGCTAAGTCAACTTTTTTAAACAGTCCATATCCATCTTAAAGAGAAATTAATTTGTCAGGTTCCATGAATTTTTTTTATAAACCATAATTAAAAAAATATATTTTTACGAAACCAACATGATTATTTTTTTTTACAAAAATCATAAGAACCGAAATATCATTTCGGTCTGAAATTTATTTTTTTATTCCGGACCGAAATGTCATTTCGATCCGGTCTTCTTTTTGAATTTTCTACGGCAGCTCATATGAAAACTTGTGAAACTAGTACTACATAAAATTCAAAAAGAGAACCGAACCGAAATAACATTTTCGGTTCTTATAGTTTTCGTAAAAAACAAAATTTTAATTATGGTTTATAAAATAAATTACAGGAGAGAATCCCGCGTGGTGTTTACTTAGGAGCGATGCAATTCTAGTGCGGTAAGCTAAGTCCAACGCTTTTGCTTTTGGAAAACTCACTTTTGAATTGTTTTTCTCTGCTTTTTTTTTTATGAAATATTTATATTTAAGCGAATGATAATACAAGGGAGAAAGTATAAAAGACAACCTTTGCGCTTCGCTTCTCCGCTGTTTCCTTTGGTATTAAAAAATTGCAAATTGTTTTAATTGAACCTTCTACCACCATCCCGCCTCCACTATTTGTACACTTCAATGCAATAAGCTTAGATAACAGTGCTAACAACCCCCTCCCCTCCCCTTGAGAAAAATTGGGATTGATTTATAGAAGATGAAAGGACTGCTAGTTGCGATATTAGGATTCTACATCTCTGTACTTTCTTCTGGTAAGTTCGTTTCCTCCTTGATTTAGACTAAATTTCACCCAGCGCATTCTGCTTCTGTGATTTTGAAAAGGTATTGTAGCCATTAATTTACTCGGAGCTCTCAGTTGAGTTTATAACTTGTTCAATTTGTAGCATCATATTAATTGGGACGGTCGATTTGTAGCTTATATTAGTGCTATATTGGTTTTGCTCTTACAATATAACTGTAGAGAGTAGAACTAGGGTGCTCCTAAGCTCACCAAGCCCTTCCGTGAGCGCGACTCTAAAACCTATCGAATTGACTTCAAACGACATTTCCAAACCGTTAGATGTTCAATCTATATTAAAATGTGCTTGGAGACCAAATTTTACATTTTTTGGAATTTTTTTACTATTTATTAAGATGGTTTGAAAATCGCTGTTTTCTAATGGTGCAGAATTTTAATAAAAACAGCAATTTTCAAACCATCTTAATAAATAGTAAAAAAATTTCAAAAAATGTAAAATTTGATCTCCAAGCACATTTTAATATAGATTAAACATCTAACGGTTTGAAAATGTCGTTTGAAGTCAATTCGATAGGTTTTAGAGTCGCGCTCACGAAGGGCTTGGTGAGCTTAGGAGCACCCTAGTTCTACTCAACTGTAGAACTGAGAGTTGGTTTTTCTTGCTCAGAGAGAATCTACTATTAAACCAGAAGAACTCATGCAATTAATGCACCGCAAGATTGACCTAATATTGCTTATATACTATTAAACAGCATCACAGTCAATTTTGGGAGTAAACTATGGTCAATTGGCCGATAACCTCCCTCCTCCATCAGCCACTGCTCGCCTCCTCGCTTCAACTGCATTTCAAAAGCTTCGCCTGTATGACAGCAACCCTAAAATAATCTCTGCTGTCGAAACTGTCCCCTCCATTTCGCTCCTTGTCGGCGTTGTAAATGGAGACATCCCTGTCCTGGCCTCGTCTCCTTCCGCTGCTGCCTCTTGGCTTGCCTCCAACCTACCTTCCCTCAAATCCATCTCCTCCATTTCGGTCGGCAATGAGGTTTTCTCCTTTGGCGGGCCCTCAATCTCTGCACAACTCGTGCCGGCCATGGAAAACCTTCTTTCGGCTTTACCTCCATCATCAGATATTAAAATTTCGACTGTTCATGCCATGGATATAATGTCCCAGTCCAATCCACCTTCAGCTGGCGCCTTTAAACCAGATTTTTCGACTTACCTTGACCCATTACTTGCCTTTCTAAACCGCACAGGTTCACCACTAATGATCAATCCATACCCGTATTTTGCTTATGCATCTGACACCCGACCTGAAACGCTTGCATTTTGCCTCTTCCAACAGAATCCAGGCCGGGTTGATGCAAACTCAGGTCTGACCTATATGAACATGTTTGATGCGCAAGTTGATGCAATTCGTGCCGCTCTTGATGCAAAGGGGTTTACCAAAGTGGAAATAGTAGTGGCCGAGACGGGCTGGCCCCACAGTGGGGACGCTACCGAACCAGGAGCAACAATGGAAAATGCACGTGCATACAATGGTAACCTCGTGACGCATCTACGGTCACTTGCTGGTACGCCACGTGTACCTGGGAAATCTGTTGAGACATACCTGTTTGCACTGTATGATGAAGATCTCAAACCAGGACCCACATCTGAGCGCTCATTTGGTTTGTTCAGCCTTAATTTGAGTGAGAATTACGATGCTGGCTTGTTAAAAAATGCTCTCAGTTTTGCCCCTGCATCTGCCCCTGCCCCTGGTCCTAGCACTAGCATCCCCAAGAATACCAGTGCCTCAGCACCAACTCAGGTATAAGCTCTGATCCTCCCCTTCCTCAATTATTTTCTTTTACATTCAAATATCTAATGTTAAGCACATTATCCATTAGATGCCATGCCAGTGCAAGTAATTCAATATTATCTTTGTTTTGATTCAGGGGATGCCAACTCAGTCAACGACAACAGTAACCAACCCATCAATTAGCCCATCTACAAGTTGTGGTGTATCGGTACGTGGAAGCGAGGCTAATGGTACGATCCAGCCAGCCTCAGGTACTGATTGTAAGCTCCCAAGTTCAACTGCACCACGCCAGAATGTGCATCCGAAACAATTTAATATTTTTATTTTTTTCAGCCTTTATATTCTATCTTTGTACCTGTAAAAATTGGGTTACGAATTAGAGAAGTTTGATTTTGCTTATTTTGCCATGAGTTAAAAGGAGAAATAAAGCAAAACTTGAAGCAACTAGATTTTCCTTACGAGAAGCACCTCCATTCGAAGTTTTGAATCTAATGGCTATAATTGTCAGGCGCCACTGGATTTAATCAGACGGTTTAGGTATCAGACAGATTGTACGACCTATTCTTACTGTTTTTATTTGTTTTTTTATTTATTTATTTTTGCTTCAATTGTACTAGCTATGTGGGCAACTGACGCAGTCTGCTTAATGGCTAAGAAAACTCAGATTTGAAACGAGGTTTGAAGTAATTTAATTTAAAGTGCAACTCCCTTTTAGCAAGCGCATCATCAAAAAAGAAAGCCGAGCAGCATCTTTTATAACAACTTAGCTTTCTCATAGCCTACGCGCTATTTTGGGAAAAAAAATAAAAATAAAACACCAAACACTTTATTTTCTCTACTTTCTAAGGCCCTTTTTCAGTTTTCCCAAGTAGAGATCTTTTATAATGTGGGTACAATTACAATCTGGCATAGTGCCATCCCAAGTATTCCCAATCTACATGCAACTATGAGCACATATGCGCACTGACTCGTAATGTAAATATCATTTTCCACACCCCCTAAACATGCAATAATACTCAATACATGACTTCATCCTACAATGGAGCAAAAGTAAAGTTTCATAATAAATCAAGTATTTAGCACATATTTACAAATACCTGAAGCTTCTAAAAAATAACCGCTAAAGTTTATACTTTGGTAATATAAACGTCAAAGTTATTTATCCCGTTTCAATTAATCAATCATCATAGAGATACTACATTTCACACAAAAAAAAACCAGCAAGTTATATAACCATCAAGCTTATCATATAAAAAATTGCTGCATAGAAGTTCATCAAAAAATGCAACAGCCAGCACATCCCAGATCATCAGTACAGTTCACAAAAGGATTAAATCAAAAGCATCCTAACGAACATACCAACCTAAATCTCTTGAAAATGAGGGGGCAATTCCTATACAAAATTTGGTAAGTAAATTACCGGATTGTTCAAAGTCTTTTTAGGGCACCAACAAAAAAAGACCAAGGCCCTTGTTAACTAGACTTCACACCTAACTGTTAAGAGAGGAGAGAACACTTCCCCCGCTCTTAGCAGGGATCACAACCTCCCATCCAGGTCCCTTCACGGGAAGTACAGAATTACAGCTGCCAGCGGGGCCCACTAGGTCACTTCTATCCATGACTCTTGATAGATCATCATCACTGATGTCAGCCTGTATTAGTTTGTCTTCTTCACTTGGGTCATCCCTGAGCAGTGCTAACAGCTCCTCATCCTGGAATTGCACGAATAAAAAACACAATCTTAGGTTACATTTTTTCATGGGATTTCATTAAAATATATGCAGTAACCAGTGAGAGAATACAATCTGCACCTCAAAAGTGTTTTGTTTGACTCGGTCTTGATGAAACTCCCCTTTACCAATAACAACATGCTCCAACTTCAGCTTATCGAAAGCCCTCTTTATGATGCGACCCTGTACAAAAAAATATATGAAAATTTACAGGCTTAATCAAGTAAGCATTAGCAAGCCAGCAGACAAATATAAGGAGTGGCAATGGCTAACCTTCAAGTGTGATTCAGTCGGGTACACAGAAAATAAGAGTGTGGAAGGACCAATATACAAAAAACAAATTTGGAGACTTATATAAAAAATGCCCAATGAATACATTGACGTTTTAAGCCTTCACACATACCTCAACTGAATTTGCTGTTGCAAGGCGATACACGTGTACTGGCTTAGTCTGCCCAATCCTATGGCAGCGATCCATAGCTTGTAGATCACATTGAGGGTTCTGAAGTACTCAAATTAAAATGTAAAATCAGTTCATCAGATTAGAAAAACAGCTAATAATGCAATAACAATGGTGAAGATCATACCCAGTCACTGTCATACAAAATACAGGTATCAGCAGCTGTCAGATTGATACCGAGCCCGCCAGCACGGGTGCTCAGGAGAAAAATATTCAAATTGCTATTCATGTCATTAAATAGATCTATCTGCCATCATAACAGGGAAAATGAATTACCATCGGAGAAAGCAAAAGCACAACCTTGATTTTATAAGGAGGGATTCAGTCTGAATGATCTAATACCTGACGCTTCCTTTCAGCAAGCTTAACACTACCATCAATGCGGCAAACCTCAAGATTCTTCTCAGCCAAATAATAGTCTAAGATATCTAGTACTTTCGTCCATTGAGAGAATATTAGCACCTACATGGGGTAAAAACACTGAGAATTTCATGATGAAATTTTGGAAAAGAAGAAAAAATGGTCTGCTTTTATTAGTTTGTCTTTTTCTTTCTGATTGTTTATATTTACAGGTGGATTTTGTTGATACAAGCTTTATTCAACAACACTTGGATGGTTTAAATTCAATTTATTATTCAAAAGAAGTGGCTGTGCCTTGTGCTTTTGAGCAAGGAGCAAGCTGAGCAAACGGTCCATGAGTTGAAATTTGCCACATTGCTCCAGAAGCTCATTTATGGGTGGGTATAAATACCCTGAAATAGAAGCAACAGAATGAAATTAACCCACATTAGTATAATATAAGTGAAATTCACTCCCTTAACCCCCCCCCCCCCCCCCCCCCCATCTGCACAGGTGAAAGTGATTACACTATACCTGATTGTAAATTTGTTTATATCTTTTGTATAACACTATAAAAGACCTTTGAGACAGATATATGCAAGTAGTGATTGCCTGAAATACAGATTACATCCATGTTCAACTATTACTTGCAAACTTTTTAAAAGATATAAACATTTTTACTATTTGGTATATCTTTCAAAGAAATAATAGAAACTTTTAGGGTGCAGATAAAGGGGTGCACAGTGCACTGATCACTTCCCTAAGAGAAAATTAACAAAAAAAATCAAGCAAATTTGGCTTTAGGCGTGCCTGTAGAGTCAAAGGCAGATTCCAATAGATCGGGATGGGCACAATTCTTTCTTAGCTGAACAATCAGGTTATTGAGCTTTCCTCTCATACCAGGTTTCATGATCACTGTTTTTATAACATAAAAATGTAAAATAATTAACATTCATAGTTCAAGTGTAGCAACCTTCTTGCACACCCAGAAAATAAATTAACAAGAAAAATATAAATCAAGAATCAAATTTTTAACAAGGATTTATGCCACCTCTTTTGTATAGGTATCAAGCAACTTTTCTTACCAACTTCATTTATTACAGCCTTGAAAGTGTCATCATGTACAAATGTTTTTTACTACTGTTTTCCCCTTTTTGTGTGTTTGTATTTGAATGATCTTGCTAATTGGTATCACTGCCAACACAAGCCCTTAATTAGTATGATCTTTTGAAAAGTATTCTGCAGTATGCAATATAACACCTAAGACCCTTAAAAAAAATTAAAAAAATCTTAGGAATGCACTCACATTCTTTACTATTCTCAACATATTCATGAAAGGTTTTGTTGATCAAGTGATCTTGTATCTCTTTCTGCCTGTTTGTCATGTTGGCATACAATATTATCTCTTTCTTTTTGGGCAGATTCTGTTCCACATCCACCTTCATTCTCCTCAAAAGAAATGGTCGAAGAATTCCATGCAGTTTTGATATAACCTAGATAATAACAGATAAGGAAAAGAAAACAGAAGACAAAAAAATAAACTAAAGAGAAATATAAAAGAAAATACAACCTGAAGTCTCATCTTCTCATCATTTTCTTGTTGCTCAGCATCATTTTCCCTCCCTGAGAGGTTAAACCTTAGATTTTTTTAAGAAAAAGAAAAAGAAACAAACAAAAGAAAAAGATAGTTTAGCCAAGTAGAGAACCTTTAACTAGAAAATAAATGTTTGCAAACCATGTGAACACAGGGTTAGTACCTAAACATTCAACAATGGATTAGTGACAACACTAATTGACGAAGGGATATTTTTAGTACATACCATGACTCAAACTCTGTCTGAGATGAGAAAATATCAGGTAGAATGAAGTTCAAAAGGGACCACAGCTCCGCCAAGTTATTCTGAAGGGGTGTTCCTGTCAGAAGAAGCTTATTCTCCATTGGAATTCGCCTCAACTCCTGCATTAGTTTGCATTTTGTGTTCTTCAACCGGTGCCCCTACATGAAGAATATGAGCAAGACAAAAGTCGGACACTGTAACAAGCCAGCCATCACACAGTGATACATACATAGGTATGGCTTAAATCAACAAGTACCTCATCAACAACCACATATTTCCACTGGTAGAGAGAAAGGAATCTGGCATCAAACAATGCCATCTCATATGAAGTGACAACAAGTGGGAATTTCGGGCCTATTTCCTTGGGCATATGCTTCCTCCTTATATCAGCTCTTTCATGTTTATTTCCGTGATATATTATGGTACTCATGGAAGGGGCAAACCTGCAGTTTTATCAATGATATAATACCTGATGTTGAAATGAACATACCAACTTTACGCAAACACAAGAAACCTGGTTGAAGGAGTAAAGAGTATGGCAAAATTCTGGGTACACCAATAATTGCGTAGTTGTATTATTGTTGTCAACTAGTCATGATGCAAACTGGTATGCACCACTACTGGATTAGATGACTACTATAGCAGTAATAGTTCAAGAGTTTTTGAAAGGGAAGTATACCTGCTCCTTTACTGTTTGAATTATTTGTCTACCTTCCTCTAAAGTAATTTGTCTCTACAATTCATGAGGAATTGCCTACCAACTCAGTGGACCCGCAACAAGTTTAAAGATGATTAAAAAGAGGAGCACAGTACCTCGCAACCTCACTGACCCAATTAGAAAGAGTAGAAAGAGGAGCTATGACCATAAAAGGTCCATGCAGTCCCTCCCCTTTAAGGTGTGCAAGAAACCCAATAGTCTGAATTGTCTTGCCAAGGCCCATTTGGTCGGCCAAAATCCCATTCAAACCATTGTGCCACAGAGATATCATCCACTTAACCCCCTTGATTTGGTATGGCTTCAGCCTCCCTCCAGTCAACAATGGTACCAGCTTCTTTTGCTCTCTTTCACATATCTCGGCTTCAGTTAGGCTGGAGTCTTCAGGGGACACAGTGTCAGAGGATCTTTTCAGCATGGCCGCAACTGCTTTCTTAGCTTTTTTCTAAAAAGAATGAGAAACATCATGATCCAGTTGAAAGAGACAGATGAAATACTCGTACTTATTATAAAGGTGAGCTCAAAAACATACACTGAAGACAAATCAGGAAACTGAATATCTAAGACCATAAAAAAGGAAACAACTCAATGTGAAAAAGTAGAGAATAAGTCTAAAAATAATGACCCTATATATGCCTGGTGATTCAACCAACAAAGTACAAAATAAACATTAATACATATTGACATCACATATGTATATATGAATTGCATGTTACTTACATCATTATATTGATTGGCAGAAGAGGCCTTGCGCTTGCGGCTACGACCTTTCCGTTTTTCTTTTGGCTTTTCCTCTTCCTCTTCCTGCTCCACTTCATTCTGCTTGCAAGCAAACAAGTAAATCAATATGAACAAACCTATACTATTGATATATTACATAAAAGATAACCTCAGAAAAGTTCAATATAAATGTAGAGCTAGTAAATGCCCAGTCCTCAATTAGAATTTAGAGGAATTTAAAAAGCTATCGTAAATTAGAAGGCTTAACCAAATTTCTATAAAATTCATATTGCCTTAGGATTTGAACAAAAGATTAGCCAAACTAAAAAGATTTTAATCCTTAGGCAACATTTTGTTTATTGGTTTCTAGTGAAATTAATATCCACAGCAGAAACTAGTCCCAATTTTCCACAGTAAAGACACATCAACAGGTGTTTTACCAAAAGCCAAAAACATAGAGCAAAGCTAGGGTGTGATGTGCTCATCAAGAGGGTTTGGTGAGCACAACTCCAAAAGTATATCGGATCGGCTTCAAACGACGAATCCAAACCGTTGAAATCCATGTACTTCATAAGTGATGCATGTACATGCAAAATTTTGAAAGTTTCGAATTCATTTGCTACAAGGTCAAGCGGTCAAAGAAATGAACATTTTATAAGTTATTTTATAAGTTGTTTTATATATTCATTTTTCATCATTTCTTTGACCGCTTGACCTTGTAGCAAATAAATTCGAAACTTTCAAAATTTTGCATGTACATGCATCACTCATGAAGTACATGAATTTCAACAGTTTGGATTCGCCGTTTGAAGCCAATCCGATATACTTTTAGAGTTGTGCTCACCAAACCCTCTTGATGAGTGCAAAAGGAACAGAACAGAAACACGTTGAACCAGAAAGTTCGGACTCGTCAGAACGAAACTCTTTATGAGTTTTCTTTCTCCACTCAGATAAACTACCTTGACTTTAGAGATGGGAAAGGCAGTTCGTAAGAACTGATATCAATTTCCACACCCTAGCTTTGCTCAAAAACATATATTCTTTTCCTTCACCTCTTCTCTGAATAAAACAGAAAAGAGATCCTGAAAAATAGTTACCGCAGTAATGTCTTCCATTCTTTCTAGGAGGAACTCAGAGTAGAGTTGAGTCTGGGTCAGCAATTCATCAAGCTTGCTAAACTTGAAATTTGGGTCTAATCTCCTTGACTTGGCAGCCTCTTCTTCTTCTTTAGCTCTTGCCTCTTGCAGTTTTTCTTCTTCTTGTTTCATAGCTTCTGTTATCAGTGAAGCATCACCATTCTTTGCCTCAAAGTCCATAGGAAGAGAAGATACCTCCATTTCTGAACTTCCTTCCTCTTTGACAGCAAGTATTTCTTCTTCTTGTTTCATAGCTTCTGTTATCAGTGAAGCATCATCATTCTTTGCCTCAAAGTCCATAGGAAGAGAAGATACCTCCATTTCTGACCTTCCTTCCTCTTTGACAGCAAGTGCCTCCTTGAAAGGGAAAAGAAAACAAAATCTATCAATGATATGAAGAGAAACTTTGAAGTATTTAGGATTCATTGTTCTAGCAAAGTCTTTGAGAGGAAAAACTGCATGTAACTGTATAAATAAGGGAAAATTCAGGTTTTAATCCTCAAACTTCTTTAAAACCAAACTGGCCCTTGAAGTTTCATTTGCACCAACTTGATCCTTTAAAACTTTTTCTATGAACAAAAATTGCCTTTACTTTCCCAAAGGAATTGATTTAGTCATTCCAACAGATTTTTCTTCTAACAAGGATTATTTTATTTGGCGCATGGATCTCTGGTCTGCCACCTCGATTTACATCTCACCTTATTGATATACACTAAATCTAATGATATTTACCCCGAATCCAACCCACTTCAATTTAGATATTTAGCCTTATGTTGACAACACTGCATTTTTCACTAAACCCTACTTTCCGCTTTTTTCAGGACTGGGTTTGAAGAGTACTCATAGTCTCTGGTTTAACTTCTTTTTGTACTTGGTTCAAATTTAAGTGGCAAACTAGAGGCCCACATTGTGAATAAACAATCCACACCAGCAAAAATTTGATGGAAGGAGTAACTTAGTTTTTTGTAAAGTAAACTGTAAACGGACTAATTTGGTTCAAGGACCAAAATAATGCAAATAAAAGTTCAAGGACCAACTGGGTTCTTTTGGAAAAGTTCGAGAACTAGAACCTGAATTTTCCCTATAAAGAAAAGAAAAACCAAAGGTTTAGAGATATAATTAATTAACATTTCAGATGTTGATAGAGCTGATCAATGTATGAAAATGCATAAAGTACCAACGTGGAATTATGGTGTCAGATTTAGAGATGCAAAAAGATGCGCTAAACTTAAAGCATTAATCTTTACTAACGTTTGAGAAACATGACACTTCACCGAAAACAGTAGCAAAATAAAATGAATTTAACTTTTAAGCAAGATTAAGGAAAATCTTATCAAATCCTAATATTAATCTCTAAAACTAAGTAGTAAGTTTAAGGATTCTTTTTTAACAAATAATCCTACCCCCAACAAAACAGATTTATTCCAAGAACAAGAATTAAAATAGAATAAAAAGCCATTACCGTTAAACCCTAGACCTCAACCAAATATAATAAAACGCATTTAAACAGATTAAAGATTACTGACTAAAAGTATGAACAAAATAGATGAACGAAAATAGAGACAAACACCTCATCTTTTAAGACTGAAGTGGGAGAATCAGCAGTCCCATCGTTTTTGTTCGCCCCATTTACCATCGGCACCTCCATTATATCGCAAATCACACCACAAACTCTTCTTTAAAGGGAAACTTGTCAAAAAATTGTAAAAAATAACAAAAATCAGAGGCTGAAATTAATACAAATATGGAGTTCGAGCTCCTTTTGCTTTAGATGTGCTGAAAACCTCGAAAGTTTGAATAATTTTAATTTCAAAGAAAATAGAACTACACAGTAATAAATATTTTTTATCGAACAAAAGATGCAATACCTCCTACCGACTAACTACTATCAACAAAATAAAACAAGAGAAAATTTAAAATGAAATACTGTTCCATTCTTTGAAATTTGTGCTATTAAATTAAATTAAATTTGAAAACACCGTTGGAATTTAAAAGGACAAAAACTTTCTCGAAAAGCAGTAGCAAAAGGGCAAGAATTGAAAACAAAATAAATAAAGATACTTCCCATACCTGATGGCTGATGCCTAATGGGAAAAGAAAGGGGGGAGAGAGAGAGACGGAGAGAAAATTACTGATTTACTGGGTAAAAAGTAACGGCGACGGGAGAGAGTAGACAAGAAGGGTTTGGGCGGGAAAACTGAGAAGAGACGGAGAGAGACAGCAGAAAAGCTCTCGTATTTGTCTTTATTTACGAGGAGACCCAGTAGGCATAGGTGTTATTCGTGTTTATATCCCAGGGTACTTCTAACTAAAACAAAAAATATTACAGGGTACTATCGTTTCGAATTCATAACCTCTGCAGTAACGCCCCGGTTGAGTTTTAGATCTGATCCGTTCGTTACGTATTAGCACGAATCTAAAGAGTACCCCGTGCATTCCATCCGTGGGCCGGATTCGCCCGGATTCCGATCGGACGGTCCTGAGATAAACTCAAACGGGCATTAGATTTGCTCCCATTCCATTGAGGCATTGACCATTGGGAGTTCGGACTTGGGACTGGAACCAATGCAACTGAATCTTCCCTCCATTTCATTCCCAATGGACAGTGACTCGTGAACTCGGGCATGTTGATTTTACTTCTGATTGGCTCTAATCGAGTATTTAACTATAGATTTATCGAGTTATTGAGTTATAAGTTATAACTGACTCAATCCAAACTCATGTTATACAAGTACTCATTATAAAACTTTTTTATTCAGTATTTGAAAATAAATCATTTTAAATCTACATTTAACTTTTTAATTAACATTAGTGTGTAGATTGTAGTTTATCTAATCTCCATCATTCTAGATGAAAAGTATATATTTAATCATCATTATTACGTAGAATTTATTTATATATTTATAGCTAAGTATTTTAAATTAAATAGTAATGAGTTCAGCTGGTATGAAATAAGTGTCATTTCAGCCTATAAAATACTGACTCCAAAAAGTTTTGTTTGGACTGTTTAACTTCTAGTTTAGCTTCTCGTTCATGCCAGATCTTATTTTGTTTTGCTGTATGAGACTATGTTCCTCCTTTTGGTTTCAGTAAAATGAAACCAGCAGTTATGCCTTTTATCCAAAAAAAAAAACACTGACCCAAAACTTTTTGAATCAACTTCAAACGGTGAATTCATACCGTTCAAACCAATTTATTTCATTAGTCGTGCGTTTCCATGCAAAATTTATATTTTTTAATTTATTTAGTATCAAATCAAGCGGTCAAATATGAGAGTTATTAAGTTGATTTTAATGGATTCAATTTTCAACATTTTTACCGCTTGATTTGATACTAAAATAACTCGGAAAAGTTAAAAAAAATTGCATGTAAAAGCATCACTCAAAAAGTCTATCCAATAAATTTTAAAATTTGTGTCATATGACACCGATGTCATAGTAACCAGACTCAATAGTAATTATTTTTGAGTCGGGTTCCTGTAAATCAATTAAAGTATTTTTGTTGAACTTAAAGCTAGTAACAAAATTGTAATCTAACGAATCAGATTCGACTTAAGTTATAATTAAATATGATGTTGGAAACTTTAAATTGAAAACTCAACATTCTCAATTCAATATATTTGTTTAAAATCTCCATTTATAATATTCGAAAACTAGAGGACTAAATTGAAAATTGATTATCTAATTATCTCAGCTCAATTCTAAAGGCGCCGAGACATTTGTTGATTAAAGCCACTTTCTTGTAGTTTTGAACAAGTATAGATTTATATTTGCTATTTGCATCACAAATAATGTAGGACTTATAGCAAAGCAGGCACTAAAATTGTATATTTATTAAATTTTAAGCTCTTACACATTTGTTAAATTTTAAGAACGAAAATAAAGTGGAATCTAAAATTTATCAAACTCTTCTACATCTCATGATCTAATCATTAGAGAAATTACTTGAAAAAAAATAAGGAAGAGGGCAACCTGCATATCTTCCTCAGAATTAATGTGTATGAGCACGGAGTGGGCCATCTTGACATTAGTCTATGACGAGAGAGGTTAACAGCAACGCCGACAAATAACATTTCCATTGTGCACAGGATTTTCTCTTAAGTGAAATTAAATTTTTTAATTTAATCCAATGTTATCTCAAATTTCAGTATGATTAATTCCAAAGAAAATTAACAGAGATGCTTTTCCAGGAAATGTTACAAAATGTAGATTAACCCAATTTTAAAAATAGCTTTGTTTCTCAATTTAATCCAATTTTTTGCAGCAGTCGTAATAACAGTGCTTTCTAGTAGAAGTGTTAAAAATAAATTAATTTCACAATTGTAACACCACATTAATTAAATACTTAGATTATGCTTTTAACTTTTCACCTGGAAAATTAATCTTAAGTAAATAAATTTTAATTATTAATGGTTTTTTTTTCCAATATCTCAATATAACTGCTAATTTTTCTGAACACACATAGTATATATATTTTTGTAATTGATTGAACATGCATCTTCATTTTATTTGCAAACGTAGTGACTTTTGTCTTAGATATAGTTCTCAAGCAGTACATGCAAAATCAAGGTTCTATTTTAAATAGCGACTATTGCGTCATCAAGGAAAGACTAAATAAAAAGCTATCGCGAATAGCGTAGCTATAGCGAAAACTATCATACATAGCGTTTTTTCTTTAAAAAAATTATGTTTTATATTTCTACTAATTATCAACATTATCTAAAGTCTCATATAGCGATAAGTAACGCAAAATTGATTAAGGAATTAGATTGTTTATATTGAATTAGTACAAAGTCCAAATTACTATTCAAAATATCCCTAAAAATATCATGAACTATCTATTTTTTTTCATTCAAAATAACTTAAGCATCATAGCATAAACTATATATAATTTTCTATTAAAAAAACCTAAGAATCATGACATTAACTATCTATCATTTTCTATTTAAAAACAAAAACAATCCGGACCTTGAAAAAAATTGATCCTTAGAAAAAAAATTCAGTTTGGACCTTTAAATAAAAGCCTATGTAGCATAGCGTGTAGCGCAAATAGCGAACCGCTATTACCGCTATAGCGGTTATAGCTGAAATAGCGCACTTTTATCTCAACTCTATTATTACATCGTATGCTCCTATCCAAATTCTTATTTTAGTATTTTTTAAATTACTAATAAAATTATTTTCCATATGAAAACTCAAAATATATAGTAATTACTTTTGAGTAGGTTCTCGTAAATCAATTATAGTATTTTTGTTGAACTTAAGGCTAGTAACAAAATTGTAATCTAACAAATCAGATTCGAGTTAAGTTCAAATTAAATATGAAATAACTAGAGATTATTAATCAATCAAACTCGAGTTCTAAAGGAGACATCGCCAATATTTTGGAGTCTTATTTTCTCCAGTATCGTGTCCGTGCATTGTAACAGAGACATATCATAAGAGAATAAATAAAAAATTCATATAAAATGATATATTTTCATAAAAAAAAAAATTAGACTAAATAACAAATAATAATCCTAAATAACATATTAAACCACACTTACATGTAAATAATATTTCATTAAATGATATACATGTTTTTTTTTATATTTTTGACATATTTCATATAAAAATCTTTTATTCATACAAATGACATATAAATAAATGGATATAAATGAAGACATAACTAATTATCAATCAATCTCAAAATTTCTTAAATGATATTAAAAAAAATAGAAATAAATTAGGAGCAACTAGAAATATTATACAATTTGCATGTGATGAGTACGTATCTAAATATATATAGACTTCTACACGTACAAAACATAAAAAAGATAGATAAAATCAAAATAAGGTAGACTATTTGATTAGAGGGCTGTTTTAAGATTGAGAGCTCTGTTTTAAGATTCGTACCAGGTTAAAACTGATGGCTCATATCTCATTGTACGCAGTCAGGTATTGCACTGGATCTGAATTCAATATTACGAGCCTCTCCTGCTTGAAATAAATGGAGAAAATGTAGGAATTACACAGCACGTGCTCTGATTTCGGTTCACTTGCGGCGTTTACTGTGTATACTCGTATGTGCGTAACTGTTGACCTGTTATTCTTTTAGTTTTATTTTTTGAGTGAGGCTACGGTACTATGCATAGCACGGATTGGTCCGTGCTACGGCTCAATATTTTAGTTTTCAAAATTCTAACGGTCGATCCGAACCGTTCAACATGATTATAAAATGAATATGTATTTGCAAACCAAATTTTACAATTTTTCGAATTTTTTTACTATTTTTTTAGATAGGTATAAAATCATTGTTTTTGGATGGTTCATAATTTTCAGATCAAGTGATTTTCTACCTATCTAAAAAAATAGTAAAAGAATTCGAAAAAATGTAAAATTTGGTTTGCAAGTACATATTCATTTTATAATCATGTTGAACAGTTCGGATCGACGGTTAGGATTTTGAAAACTCAAATATTGAGCCATAGCACGGACCAATCCGTGCTATGCACAGTACCGTGGCCTCACTCTTATTTTTTTATTCTTGATGAAAACCCTTTAAATTAAGGTGACATGTACATAGATAAATACAGAGTCAGCTCTTCTGGTAGCTTTCAAGGAATGTTTTTCCAATTTTGTCACGAAGGACAATAAATAATGAGATGTAGGGGGCAAACGGATGAATTCATATCCTCTGCATTAGCTCAAAAGAGAATCTTTTGAGTTAATGAATTTCGACTGTCCAATCTGTTTTAAAATTCGTACAAACTAGATCTGCACTAATGTTAAAGGCCCCCCTATGTTATAGACACGAGCCGGATTGGCTCCGTTTAAAATCATACGGTTGAAATTCATTAACTCAAAAGATTCCATTTTGAGTTAATGCAGAGGATACGGATCCCCAACGGATTGGATACGGATCGGATAGTGGTAAAACCATATCTGTATTCGTTTTTATTTTTTGAATACAGATACGGATCGAATATTTCACAGATATGTACTGATACGGATCGGATATCGAATATCCGTATATATATGCATAAATATTTTCATAATATATATTAAATTATATGGTATATGTCTATTTATTCGGATACGGATAATTAAAATTTAAAACCATATCCGTATTCGTATCCGCACGGATATCCGTATTTAAATTTTGGATACGAATTTGAATACAGTCAGATATTATCCGATCCGTTTGCACCTTGATGAGATGAGCTAAGCTGCAAGGTACCAATTTAGTAGTAATTTTACTTAAAAAATTTTAAGTTTGAATGCCCAATTCGAACCAGTAATTTTTTTTAAGAAGTTAAATTTTATAATCTATAGAATTTTCTTATTATTTTTTTAATAAAAATAATCATCATAGAATGGTGTAGAATTTTTTAAATTCATAATTTTTCTTTCCACCTAAAAGAACAATACAAAATTGTAAAAAGAATATAAATTTTGATCGCATAAATTTTTTTGACATGTAAATCGTATTAAGTTGTTTGAATTGATCATTCAAAATTGAAATTAAGATTTAAAGTCGAAGCATCGTGGCTTAACACTTTGCAAAGCACCTCAGACAATTTTATAGATTATTGTACATGATGAAAATTCACAATGTCAAAATATTTTTTTTTATTTGTCAAGTAAAATATAATTATAATATTATATACATAAAATATTATAAAATTCTATGCAAGTTTCATTGTTCATTTGAACATAAAATTTACCCATGTTATGATATCTGATGCGATATTAGATGTTTTTAAAATTATGCACTATTGGAAAACAGCAGTTTTCAAATCGGCTTAATAAATAGTAAAAAAATTTCAAAAAATGTAAAATTTGGTCTCCAAGCACATTTTAATATAGATTGAACATCTAACGGTTTAAAAATGTCGTTTGAAGTCAATTCGATAGGTTTTAGAGTTGAGTTCACGAGAGGCTTGGTGAGCTTAGGAACACCCTAGTTCTACTCGTGTATGCCAGAGCTAATCAGTTTGAATGTTCAAATTATAAATCCTTAATTTTGAATGTTCTGTGACATCAGCGATGAACAGTACTACACCCTCCATCTGCCATCCGTTTGTGCATCAACGGACCAGATCAATCCCAACTTACCTCACATATCGTCATCTCTTTAGCACTGGCCACCTCCATTTGTGCCGCTCACGCTATTTCCCGTTAAAACCCAAATCGCTCCCTCGGCGTTCTGCGATCTCCCGAATGCCCCCACCTGTCTGCCAACTCCCACTCGGGTGTGCCACGCTACCCTCTCCTCGCAACGTGTTGGTCGTCCTCCCACCGCCTTCTCCTCTCTGATTTTAGGCGGCCTTCATACTGCCAGTGTTATTCATCTCATCTCCTGCTTTTCGCATTGGGTCCTTCTGCCTTCCGCTTTTCCCTGCGCCTTCAACGATTTCACATTGGGTCCCAGCTGTCTATTTCTGCTCTCTCGCGCGTGCCACGGTGTCGTCTCTTCGCAACGTGTTGCTTCTCCCGCTTTCAGCATCTTCTCCTCTTTGATTTTTCTCGGTATTTCTTTCTTTGGGATTATCGACTTTACTTTCTCCATTGATTCCCTGCTGCTCAACTGTTTGCTGTTTACTGTTACTCATCTTTCTCTCTCGCTACTCAGGGAAGAGGCCAGGCCTTCCACTGTCATCGATCTTTCCCGCCTCTTCTAGCTTCGGTTCTTCCTGCTGGTATGATTTCCTTCCAAATTAGAGATATAGTTCAATATATAGTTCCAAATTCTATACTATTCAAGAGAAGGGCTTTATACGATTGTAATTATGAAAGGAAGCAAGGGGGATAGCTAAAAAAAGACTCATTCCAATTATGCCCCATTTTAGTTTAGGTGCCAGATCAAGTCGAATCCAATTTCATGGTAATTAGCTGATCATAACTCGATGCTAATTTCAATTACTACTTTGAGTTCAGTAAGTGAAGAATAATGACATAGATGAAGATAAATTAATAAAAGAAGCAAGAAAGATAAGCTACAACTTGTCTGGCCTGCTCAGTAATAGATAGAAGGTATCAGCGATTTCGGCATAAATAAATGGCATAAATTCATTCATCTCTTTACCTAATATCGTACACTCAATCCAGAGAGCAGCAGCATCAAAGAATGTTGTCCGTACCAGTATGGGTATCAGCTGGTACCAGCATGGATATTTTTTTTTTCCCCCTTCCATTTTCCTTTTAAATTTTCCATTAATTGTTCCTATTTCCTATTTTTTTCCTCCTTGCTGATATTTGCCCTGCTTAAGTTGAGTTGCCATTTGTTTGTTGTTCTATGGGTATAAAATATTTTGAGCGAGAATGGCAAAAGGTGCTCTTATTTATTACAAATTTACAAAACAAAAATGAGAATGGGAAGAGTGCGGCTGAGGAGAAGGAAGGTGTGCCTGAGGCAATTGAGTCCTTGCGACAAGCCGGGATGAACCATTTACCCTCCCAACCGGCCAACTCACCATTTCTCTTAGACATACTAAATAATTTTTATTTTTGAATAAAAGGTAAAATGGGTACTTTATAAATTTAACTTACATATTATAATATTTTTCTCCTTCATTTATTTCATCAGTGTAGCAGGCACTATTTTTATGATATATATAATTAGCACCAGCATTTATCTTAGCATGAATGTTTTAGTATTTACTTCTATCTTAACCTATATTATCATGAGCCTGCTATTCTAAAATGAACTGCTGGTCTAAAAATTAGTGGTATGAGTTGCGGCACCTCCATTTATCCTGGGATAGGTTTTAGCTTGATCTGTCCATTGAATACGTCCTAACCATCCAATCAAATCGGATGGACCAAAGTAATCCGCTATATCATCATTGACTGTATTGCAGTATAAACCAACCATCACAGGAACTGCTGACAACATTTCTTGTAACTCTGCTCAAAATACTTTTACCAGTGAAAATCTTAGGGTTTGGTACTTTTTTAATATGGTTTAGTAAGATATGTCAATGTATGCCTAATGAGAATTTGGTAACATCTTTGGTGCAGGGACCTGAGATCCGTACCGGCTTTCTGCAAGACAGCAAACCTTCATTACTATAATAAATACTTAATTTTTTACATCTTAATTTTTTGTTCCCCTTTTAGTTTTTGGATTTCCATCTTATGCACGAAGAGTGACCAGGTAGAAGCAACTTCGTTGTCGAATGCTAGCCTGAAGGTATACTACCTCCTATGTTCATCTTACTTCCCACCTTTCCTGCCATGTAACCTTCACTTAGTAACAAAACTATAATAGATATAGAATACATGCAAATTGATTTCATGCTCAATCCAATACATGCATGATTTATAGAGCTGGTGTGATTTTATTTTCATAATTTTATTGCAGATAAAGTAAAATAGTGCGTTATTACAAACTGAACATAGTCTCCTCCTTTCTACTTGTACTTTTTGTTGCTACTTGCTCAATAAACAAATGTTTTACCAGTATACTATATGTGGAAAAGGCTTTCAAGTAATTGAGTTTTATTAGATTTCTTGCTTTCAATGCTCTTATTATGCTCATGAAAATTGTTTCCAGTCTTTGATTATTTTGCAGATTGATTTAAAGAGGAACATATAATATTCTCATTATTTGTTGATTTTATACTAATATAACATAGCCTTAGATACCTTGAATGGTTGGTTGAGATGAATTCTTAAATTCTTACAAATGTGGGATTAAGCTTTTAAGTTCTAAACGGGTTTAGGACTGACTTTGATTGGTAAGTTCCTGAGTTCTCTAAATTTTATGGACTTTTTCGCAAATTTGCTACAACTTTCAACTGATCTTTTTTGGTCTCAACTGAACTATTTGATTGTCCACTTAAACCAATTTTACTTGAAGAAATTGTTTAGGAATTCAAATAAATCAAGTGGTGGGATTAAGCAACTGGGTCACCATTACTGATCATCACATTAAACTAAATAAATATCAAATATATGCACATAAGATGTCACATCGGTGTAATTTCTGCTAAAGTAGACATTTATTTCGCCATCTCTATATTTTCTAGATAGGAAAGTACCAGACTGACCTAATAGAGACTGAACTTCTGTTTTAGTATATCTCTTTAGCTAAGTTAAGATTTAATATACTTCCAAATGTTTTAAATATTTCAATCTTATAACTACAAAGGTGTAAGTCCACTGCTGCTGGATTATGCTTGATATTTGGTTTTCTTGCTCTTCCAATGTCATCATTTACTTCAAACACACACATTTGTCCAGTTACCTCCATGACGATAGCAGCATACCTATAACTGCACAACTAAGACACAAACAGTAACCAAAAAATGACATACATGTAACGGTTGCGGCGTAGCCGCAACATGAAGCACCTAGTTATCACTCTAAATTAGAATGATAAAACACCACATTAGGGCCTGGATCTGATTTAGGGCCCTTAGGCCCATCAGGCCCAATACTAAGGCCGGCTCAGTTGAGGTGCCTCGGGTCCTCCTTGTGAGGTGAGAATGAGATTATGCCAGCTATACTAATGGTCTAATGCTATGCCTATGCACCCATCTCCCTCCACCCTCCTCTCCCTAATCACAACCCACATCCTTCACCACCCGAAGCCGACCCCATCCACCCCTCGTTCGCTCGCCCTCTCTCTCAAATCCTCCTTCCCTTCCCTTCCTTCTCCTCTCCCCTCCTCTCTCTCCTACTCCATCTTGAAACACCTCTCCCCGCATCCTTCTCTCGCTCTCCTCTTCTTCCATTCCCTTTTCCATCTCTCCTCTCCTCATTCCCCAATCTCCCCTCAAACCTTTCACCTCGCTCTCTCTCTCACCGCTCAGCTACCCTCCAGCCCCCATGACGTACCTTCTCTTCTGTCCCTCGGCCGCCGCCTTGGTATACCATTCACTCAGCGCACCCTTTCTACTCTCATTGAACGCCACGTCGCATCTGGGAAGCCTGACAAGGCTGTGCGCCTTTTCATTTCAGTGCACCGCTTTCATGGCCTCCACCAGAACCTCTCCTCTTTCAATGCATTGTTAGACACATTGTGTAAAGCGCGGCATGTGGAAAAAGCCCATTCACTGCTTCGATCTCTCAAATCGCGGTTCCCACCTGATGCTATTACCTATAATATTATAGCCGACGGATATTGCCGGCGTAAGTGCACTTCCAAGGCATTGGACTTGCTACGGGAAATGGTCGAGACAGGTATACAACCAACTAAAAATACGTACAACATAATCCTAAATGGTTTCTTTCGAGCCGGTCAGGTACGGCATGGGTGGGAATTTTTTCTACAAATGAAGAAAAGAGGGAAGAGAGATTGCATCTTTCAGCCTGATGTGGTTACTTACACTACTGTTGTACATGGTCTTGGTTTAAATGGGAAGCTGGATAGAGCACGCCAACTGTTTGATGAAATGACCGAGAAAGGCTGTTCGCCAACAGTGGTCACATACAATGCTCTAATACAGGTGGCATGTAAGAAAGGCCATGTGGAAGATGCTGTTAAGATGTTTGACGAGATGCCGCTTAAGGGCTGTGAAGCCAATGTCGTGACTTATACTGTGTTGATTAAAGGGCTCTGCCATGCTGGCAAAATGGATCATGCAATGGAGATGTTTGAGAAGATGAAGCAAGCTGGACCAGATCCAAATGTGCAAATATACAATATCCTTGTTAGGCACATGTTAGAAGAGGGAGAGAAAGAGAAAGCCTTGGATCTGTTCAATAAAATGGGTGATAGAGGGGCCTGTTTGCCTAACAGAGATACTTTTAATATAGTGATTAGTAGGATGTTTGTGAGAAGGAGACCAGAGGATGCTTTAGTGGCTGGTAAAATGATGAAAGAAATGGTCGGAAGAGGGTATTTACCAACACGCTTCATGTTTAATCGGGTTCTTAACGGTCTGTTATTAACTGGTAATCAAGCCTTTGCAAATGAATTGTTGAGGTTGCAAGAGAAGCACAAGCGTCTTTGCCGAGATATCAGATTGTAAACCTGTCATGTTATATTAATTTTGCCTTTTCCATTCGGCATAGAAATTATGTAATTGTTCTAGGGATTTTTTTTTATTTTTGCATTGAATTATATGAGCTGCAATTATAAAAAGAAACAATTTAATTAAAAAAAAAATAGTACTTGTATGTGGAAAATACCAGCATTAGGGGGTCCAAAGTTAGAAGTTACCATGGCAGGTTGCTACATTTTGCTAATTACATCTAAGCCATGTGAATTGCTAATTTCACCTTGCCTGACAAGTATAGCGTTTACAATATCAGAGACATGAACTTGTATTACATTTTTTTTTGGTCCTGGTATGTATACTGACTAGAATATTTACTTTTAGTTGGTATCAGGACACTGGCAGGTCCTCATATGATTAGTTCCTGTTATGGGCACACTAGAAATTTTCCCTTACATTATTATTTGGTATCAATTTTCATGCAATATGAATGTCATTTAATATTTTAACAAAGAATTAAACCATTCGACGCACAATGATACATGCATCCAAATTTCATCATTCTTCATCTGTGTGATATTCATAAAATAGACATTACGTTTTAGCCGCTAGATTTTAAAATAAGTTATTTTTGGCGGTTGTCTAAATTGACAAGTTAATCCATTTCTTGACAATGATTATTTTGACAATTGTGGCAATAGTTTTTAAAGATATTCAAATAAAATTAAGATTAAAAAGTAAATTTATATGTATATTATTGAGCCTATATATAATCTAAAAATCAAATTTCATGTAATTTTATTATTGTTTGATGATGCATCAAAGGCCGTTAATTTCGGATCATCAAAACTTAAAATTTCTTAATGTATGGTAAAATACACACCAATTCTCATTATATTAAATTTTAAATTCAAAATTTATATTTAAAAATTGTCAAATCATTAAAATTAAAGATTGTCAGGTCATCCCCGTTAATAAATTCCCTCGAGAGAGTGAAAGGTGCCTAAATGTGGTTATGATCGGAATAATTTTTTATGAGACTTCAATTCACTTCAATAAAAAAAGAATTCAAAAGACATAATATTGAAATGAAATTTTCTGATCAGAAAACCTAATAGCATAATAGCAATATGAGAGTTCATATGAAAGTATCCATAATTATCAAAGGTTTAAATAGCGTTTATCGCATCATAGCGGAACGGTTAAAAAAACGGCGCTATGCCCATATAGCGGCACTATAGCGCTAAATAGCACGCTATAGCCGATAGCGCCATAGCTTTTATGGTCCGAAAACGCTATAACGGCTCTATAGTGCGCTATTCAGAACCCTGATAATTATAGGTAAAATTTCAAATTGCGTCATTCTATTATCATTTATCACTACCCATAACTCTCCACCGAAAAGACGGAGAAGAAAGATTAAACGAGTAATCTTTTTTCTTTTCTTTTTTGAAGGTTAGTGGCTTTATGGATTAAATGAGTAATCTTAAGATACAAATCAAAGTCTTCTCTCAAATTCCATGAAGGGAAATCATTTCTCATTTTAATAGAGAATTCTATTTTTGTTTTTGCTAGGAATGAATTACTTCCAATCACAATGTTTTTTTTTTTTTCGTTACTGAAGAAGTCTAATGCTTGGACGCGCTTTATTCAGTGTGAGATACGATCAGCTACGTTTGTAGGAAATGATTCTGTCAGAATAACAACCACAGGACAATCTAAATTACTCAGATCTCAATATATAATTTCTACACAAAGCATTAAGGGTACAAAATAATCATCACTGGCCAAGCTAAACCTTGCATCTCTTCACAGAATTGACATACAAAACCTACACAGCTGCACCTAGCAATAAATCTACACCAGCACAAATTAACATCCTAAGCAATGAAAGTCGCACAAGTGTTCTTCAAGGTCGTCTGATAGGCATATTCTGAAGCCTATCTGAGACCATGCTAGGTGGTCTTACACCGCCGGCTATTGCACTTGCATAGGCAGCTGCTAATCTGTTAGCAGACATTGATGGCTGGTTAGGGTTAGGGGCAGGGGCAGGGTTAGTGTTAACTCGTTGCCGCCCTGCCATTAGTTGCGACCGTTCTTGAACTAGCCTTATCCTGAGTTTGTCGGCCTGCTCTCTTACACGTGAGATGATGTTCTCTAGCTCAGAGAAAATTCCCAGTTTAGCCTCCATCTTTCGGAACTGCATTAAATGAACAAAGCTCCAAGTCATCTTATGCAAACAACTAAAAAATTAACAGATGTCAAGTCTTTTTTGATACTGAATGCATATGAAGAGCACAGACTATCCAAAATTTGTCTTATTTTTTTTTCTGCTGTATGTAATTTCTTCAAGATATTACAATTATCACCATCATCATTATTAATATAATTTCTTTTGGGGGTACGGGCAGTTGGGAGTAGGGAGTAGGGAGTAGGGAGTAGGATTTAACTGCAAATATGGGTAGGTACTAGTCTCATATTCCATGCAAGGTGAGATGCAGTTATCCTGAAAGATGTTACCTGTTTTTCAATAATAACAGTTACGAGTTGCCGGATCTGCTCCTCCTCTTGCTTGGCAAGGAACTTGGACTTGACGGCAGCTGCTGCAAGAGCAGTTGTGGCAGCTTGTTTCAACCTTGCTACTTCTTTACTTTCTTCTTCATTTCCAATATTAGCATTTGCGTTTGAGAGCTTCTCATCACTGCTAGTTGTTGCTTCTTTTCTTTCACGCGGAGCTAGGGGATACAAAAGACCAATATTATTTCCATGCTTTCAGCAAGACCCTTAAAAATATTGTATATTACACACCACTAGCCTCTAGTTCATCATCCATACACATCACACATCACACATCACACATCAAGTACCACAACCCTAAAAAAGGTTCCTAAATAGTGCTCTGACCAAACATCAACTCATGAACACACCAGAAGAAAGCCGTACCTGATTCTTCCAAATTCGATGTTGGCCCATTCATTTGCTCTAGTTCATGTTTGACCTCCGTGTTTTCTTCTTGTGGTTTTACATTTTTGTCTACATCCACATCACATGGTAACCCACCTTTTTTCTCATTATTTTGTTTTGCATCTTCTTCTGTTGCACCAACAGCTTTTGTACTGCCAGATGGTTCCTTTTCCTTCTCAACATCATTTTCCTTTTGGGTATCAGGGATGCTGTTGTCATTATTTTTATCAGCACTGGGAGTGGCTGTTTCTTCCTTGTGAGATTCACTGCTCAGGTTTGAAGGAGTTTATTACACTAACTTGCGATAAAAGGAGATGAAATGCTTTGTACAATATTTAGACTCTCTTATAGAGCAAAATCACAAACCTAGCAGATGACGGTAATGCATTGCTGACATCATCAGCAGGAGGATCTTCCAGGATAAAGCAGTGCCGGATGGCAAGTTGGAGAGCCGGAGATGACTCTGACATGGCTTTCAGTGAATTTCGGTGACATGATGTCATGCTGTTCTCATGCTCCACTAGACCCGTTAAAAAGGCCGCCTGCATGCACAGAATCAAAAGTGTTATCTTATACATGCTAAAATTTGTAATTAAGCTCGGTGTAGAAGTTTTCACTTAAATGCAAAAAAGGAACTGTGCATACCAATGCCATGACCGGGTTGCCTGCATCTGTAAAGGAACCCAGCTCACCTTCCTCTGGCAAATATCCAACTGCCTTAAATGCATCTTTTAGCACATCAATAGCAGTTTCAGTAGTACACTCTCCCAGTACACTATTATTATTTTCACCAGAAACCTTTTCAACCGTATGATCAGTATCTGATGGTTCAGCCCGAGCTACATCATCTACATTTTCCCCATCATTCTTTCCATCAGAATCCTTTTTGTCATCCGTTTCCATTTTATCAGAAGCATTTTCGTCAGGTCCTTTTTTTTTGTCCTTGTTTTCTTTTCCTTTTTCTTCTGTATCCATTTTATCTTCTACCTTTTCACTTTTGACCTCATCAGTAGTTTTATCTTCACTGGTATACAGGAATGAATCTTCTATGGGCATTTGAAGAAAATGAAGCATACACTGAGCCTTTGTTTTTGTGCCAACATGATCAGCTATTTCATTCCAGTTCGCCCCAAATAATTCTAAAGCTTCGAGAAGAAGTAATGTTTCCTCATCTGTCCAGGTGGCCCCACCTGCACCTGAAGCCTCTGCTGATTCCATTAAGATGAAATCAGCCGGTGCCATGCCAGTACCAAACTTTCCCTCCGTGTAACAGTCAGTACATAGATCAAAATCAGCCTAAGAAAAGACAAATGATATAACATGTAGTTAGGAAATTTTACTAAATAATATAAATATGAGCCATTATGTCAAGGAAAAGCAGCCCAAAAAAACATGAAATTTCTCGGATTTTGAAGCCTTCAAATACAAGTTCACCAAATTCTAAACATATTTTGTTGTGTGCTCCTCTTAAGTACTGACAACAGCCGGTATCAAAAAGAATTATGGACTTAAATAACTAATTTAATTGGAAACAATAAGGTTGCTCCTATTATCTTACGAATACATATAATGAGGCGTTGGTTTTGCATAAGAATCAGTGAGGAATGGTACAAGAGGTCGAAACACAAGACACCTGGTTTTAACTTCTTTCAGAATAAGAATTTTTATGCAATGTATGTGTTCTATTTCACTTTTCCAATCATAATTGAAACAGCTGGGTCAAACCACCTTTTGGGATAACAAAAGAAGGAAAAGGTACTTATAAAGCAACTAACCTGAGTCCGACAGTGGTACCGTTTCCTTGAACAATCAGCTTGGCAGGAATTGCAATGGTACTCGATTGAAGGCTCTGTCAAGGCCGCAAAATCCTCTGCAAGACCTGGTTCAGGAAGCACACCTCGTACTGGAGCCAGTGCAGGCTGTGATACAGCCTCTAGTTTCTTGGGAATGGGAACAGACATCAGATGCGGCTGACTTGTCTCAAATTGGTACAACTTCTCGACCAAAGACACATTTTTTTTCTCTCCTTTTGCATCCTCTTCATTTGTGGAAGTATCTTCTCCAGTTGGGAGAAAGGGGTGGAAATTAATCAAACCCCAATGGTCTAAGAATTCCATTACCTCCTGCCATGAATCTGGATCCTCCTTGGATAATTCAGTTAAGTCTTTGAGCTCGATTTGAGATTCTGGATTTAAGTGAAACTTATTCATGATGGAATTTCTGATTATCATGTATAACTCAGGTGTTCTTTTTTCGGATTTCCCGTCAAAGAAAGAGACTAAGGTTTGCTTCTCTATTTCATGTATTGACTTCCATGAAAACCAACCTGCACATGTTACAAGTACCTATTAAAAGCATATTTACAATGTTGTGATACAAGTACTTCTATGTAGAATGATTTACACTCATTTAGGTAAGTGCACTTTTCTTTATTAATAGCCAAGTATTAATCTATGTTCTTGTATGACAAATTTTCATGAATGAATCTGCCTCTAACCTTCTGTAGGAGACTGCAAGAACAATAATAGTAAGATGCAAATTGTATTCTCTTTCTTATTGAAGTCTGTTGCAATAAAATTGGAAATGTATTAAGTATCCTATAGCTTGCACGTCTAAATTCTTATTTACCACGATATAGACAACCGAATTTGCTACATACTTAGTTTGAAGTTGAAAATTTTAAAGAGAAGCTCACGGAAACAGCTAAGTTTTGAAATTTGAAGACACGCTTTCCAATTCTACAACAATGAGGGAAAAAATTATCTCACCAGCAAAGGTCGGTACCACATGCACATCCTTCCCGCGAGACTTCACCGCCTCAAATTCTAAATTCACCGCATTTTCCTCCTCTTCCCTCCTCACTGCTAACGGATCGTCGACCTCTTCATCCACCATTATAAGATCCAAGCCTGAACCAGCTAAAGCTGCTCCGTTCAAGTCGATCATCAGTTCTTTCTCATAAATCCTGCTCGGCCCCGCAGCAACAGACCCGCTAGCAGCTGAACCCCCGAGCTTGTTAGGGGACTGACGAGCACGGGTTAACGGGCCGGAGTGGTGAGATTGAAAAAGCATGTGATGAGGGAGAGAATTAGGGTTTCTGTCCTTGGACTGGCGCTTGGAAGGAGTGTTAAACGCGGCGGAGAGGTTGGAGAGAGCGGAGAGAGCCGCTGTCGCAGCCTTACGCTTAGGGTTTCCAGCTCTCCGGCGATGATTTGAGGCTTCCGCAGGCGGCGGCGCCGCCGGAGCGGGGTCGCTTGATTTGCTCTCCATTTTGTCACAGATGGGTTGGTCTTTTCTTTTCTTTCTTTTTTTTTGAGAGGAAAAAACGAGCTGGGAAAAGAAACAGTAGACAGGGTAGCCGACTGTCTCACAGCTTCACTCAGAACATTAGGCATATTTTCACACGGTGTCTCGTTCTTCTTCATTTTCTTTTTTTTTGGGGATTTTTGTTTGTTTTACTTTTACAGCTTAAATCTAATTCTTTTGTAAGAGGAAAGACCTTATTTTGTTTTTCCCGTAATTTGTTCTCGCTCACAAGAACACCGGTATAAAAACACGTTAAATATCCAGGCATTCTAAAAAAGTTATGAATGCTGGATTTGTCAATATTAAAACAGTTTTGTGTTAGATTGCGTGCAGTGTTATTTGTTCATATTATATATATTTTTTTATTTAAATTAATGATTTTAAATTTTTGAAAAAGCTAAGAGTTCATAGTTCACACGCTTCTACTTAATATATTTTTCCTCGATTAGATCTTCAGAAAAAATCATATAAATATTTTAAATTGTATACATTAGCTGCAGTGTTTCTAAATAGAAAAGTTCATGCATGTAGGGAACTTGAGCAAAATTCTCATCAGCTTCACAGTGTGTTATGGCCGAAATTTTTATTTATATCATAAAAAAAAATTAAACTAAATAACTATGATTTTCGAAAAAATTTACTTTCACCACGTTCAGCAAAGTTTAATCAAATGAGATTTTAATTTGACGTTTTGTACGCAGTTTCAGGGGCTGACTCAAAAAAATTTAGTAGATAAAGATATTTGCACACATCCAGAGAACACCCATTGGATCGAAAAAATATTTGCATGAATTTTTAACAGATCTAATCGGTGGCACATACACCCATTGGGATTTCAATTGAAAAAACAAAGAACGTGTTCGCAGTTTGATTGGTGAAAATATATTTTAAAAAAATTTATAGATATTTAGTTTAATTTTTTTAAATGGTATAAATAAAAAAAATTGGATTTATGGGTTGAGTAAAGTTTTCGTTAGCTTCTGTAAAGTTTGTTGGATGAATTTTCGATTGAAACTGTTCGATTCACTTTACAATACGTGCTGCTTTAATATTTGCGTGCATTGCTTTAATATTCAAGTGCGTATGAATTGTGAATCAAATCAGATGATTCCAAGCATATGTAAGATTTTCACCAAGGTAGGACAAGAAATTATCGAATCGGGCATAAATAGCTAATTAAATCGAGTTTAAATTATCAGAACGAGTTTAAACCCATTAGATTGAAACTAACCCTCATATTATCTAATCGGGTTTAATCACCAAGATGAATTTGCCAGCGGAGCCAGGAGAAAGGAAATCGCGATCATGGGTTGTGCGATTTGTTTTTTTAGTTGTGCAAATTTTAAACAAAATAAGTTGCATCTTACTTAATTTCTAAATAACATGGGCTGCTTCTTACTTAATTTCTAAACCAAATGAACGCCTGCACAAAGATTTTTTTTTTGTTTTCCAGAGCTACATTTGGAATTGGGTTGAGCTCAGAATAGGGCAAATTGGTTTCCGGAGTAGGGTAAGAGCCCATAATTCAGTACCTGAAAATTGATTTTGAATTTCCAAGATAAAGAACCTTACCCTACAATGCATTGGATCCGCCACTAGTTCCAAGGCCCAAGCGGACGGATCCGACTCTGCTTCTCTATGCTTTTTTTAGAGAAAAGCAGCGTTCTCTTTTTTCGAATCCAATAATTCAAAAAAATTTATTTGCGAATTTCGATAAAGAAGCTTTTTCATGCACAAATCTCAACTAATTTGAATGGTTCGATTCGGAAAAAGAGAACGCTGCTTTTCTCTTAGAAAAGCAGTAGAGTCCATTCCCAAGCGGACATCGAACAAATTTGAATCTACTACTTATTCGACGCGCCCGCTTCCTTAAGAATAAAATTGATTATTATTATTATTTAAATTACCACTGGTACAAAAAATCAATTCAAAATTTTTATTTTTACCATTTTCACAATTAAAAAATTGTTTAACAATTTTTTATTTAATTTGATTTTTATCAGAATTGAACTGCGATCCCAGCTCGGGTATGGCAGTTTGAAACTGCAACCCCAATTATGATACCCAGTCCAAATTATCGTTGTTTTATTTTTAATTTACCATCTTAGAATCGGAGTTTGAAATTACAATTCTAGTAAAAATCGAATTTCTCAAAAAAAAAAAAGATTAATTTTTTTTGAAGATGTAAAAATAACATTTCGAAAGAATCTGGACTATTTTTTCGTCATTTTTATTAATATCCATTATTAATTATAAAATAATAATGCCCACTTTAGCTTAGTTTTTTTTAAAATGTACAAACCGTAATTAAATGCACAGTTGAGAATAAAAATGAGAACCGGCCATTTAATGGTCGGTAGGGAATTTTTTTTTGCTGTTTCAGATCCTATAAATATTCATCTTTCTCTCTCCTCTCTCTCACAATTGTCAGGTTACTAATTTAAATGTATATGTTGCTGAAAAAAATTAAAATAAAATAAAAAATTTAAATTATTTGAAAATCACCTTCTCTTTCTCTTCCTCTTCCTCTTCCTCTCTTTCTCTTATGTGAGTTGTGAGAGAAAAAATAGATAAAAATGGATATTTATAGAGTCTGAAATAGCAAAAAAAAAAAAATTTCTACCGGCCATTAAAATTGCCGATTCTCATTTTTATTCTCAACCGGCTGGCCGTTAAATAGCTAGTTTGCATTATTATTATTTTATAATTAATAATAGATATTAATAAAAATGACGGCTATTTTTGAGAGAGAAAAAATAGATTCGAAACCCTCATCTTCTTCCAGAGAAAACAGGGCTATATAAATTACGAGCGTAGACCTGTTGACTTCTCGTATAATAGAGCGGGTGTATTTGTGGCACAAAATAGACCCGAAACCCTCATCTTTTAGTTCCAAGTTCCAACTAGCACATCTCTCCTCAAATCCCGTCTTTCACGGTCTCCTTCCTCGCGCTAATGGCGTTTTCGCTAAAGTACCTTGATGCACTGGCGGTGGTCTCCATCTCCTTTGCCACGGCGCTCCTATGCGAAGCCATTTCTTGGCTTTTGATCTATCGAACCTCCTCCTACAAATCCCTCCGTCAATCCATCGATCGCGCGTCGAAGAAACTCGATATGCTCAAATCGCCTTCGAACAAGTCCGCTTCCAATTCGAAGAAATTGGATCGGGTCGAGACTTCCCTCAAGGGATCGACCCGCGATCTGTCACTTGCGAAGTTCAAATCTGGAGGGGTTGTTGCGGGTGTCTTGATTGTGGTGTTTGGGCTCTTGAATTCCATGTTCGAAGGCAAAGTGGTTGCGAAATTACCGTTCGAGCCGATCCCTTTTTTTAGAAAAATGAGCCACAGAGGTTTGCATGGGACTGATTGGACGGATTGCTCTATGGTGTTCTTATACTTCCTTTGTTCGATCAGTATCAGGACCAATTTGCAGAAGTATTTGGGCTTTGCGCCTCCTAGAGGGGCTGCTGGTGCAGGGCTCTTCCCCATGCCAGATCAGAAGATGAACTAGTTAGATCTTGATTCGTTCTAGCTTAATTTGGGGTAATATTTTGTCCTTTTGGCCGTTTAATGTGTTAATCTAATTGAATAGGATACTGTAAGAATTAGATCAACCACCAAAGAAGTCATGTGGCTTATCCTAATTTATAACTGGTGCCAAATTTGGTATTTGGTTGAAGTAGCTGAATACAAAGGTCTTGTTTTATCGTCTTTACTGTTTGCAACTTTTAGTTGTTGTAGAAGTTTATAGCATTATACTGATCAGATTTCTGCCCCATGGTGAATCAAGCTGTCCAATGTATTCTGGCATGGCACATGGTTGTGCAAATTTTGTACTTGGGGTAGTCCCACTTTTTACAAACCTTAGGTTTAGAGCTCAAATTGATGATTGTGAGATTGCATTTGCTTAAGTTCTGTTAGGATGTATAAACTTTAGTTAATGTTCAACTGCAGAACATATTTTCGGCTCATCAGTTTGGCTATTCTATGGATGAATCCAAACAATTTAATTCAATTTCAGCAAGTGTTTGGGAGTGAAATAAAGAGTGCTCATCAATTCTTTTGGTCAACTAATTTGATTATGATGCCCTAGTTTAGCCAGAAAAACCTTAGTTGAACTCAAAACTTTTTCAGTAGCATATAATGATACAGCCTTTTCTGGTTCTAAATAAAATCAGGAACTGAGATTTGTTATAAGGGAGAATGCCATCTTTTAATTTTGAATTATGTGATTGATTATATAATTCTGTTGACCTCGGCATTTCCTTTTTACAATTTCGTGCAGATGTGGTGTTGGCTCATTGAGAAAATGATCTTTGAAAGAAGAGCCAAGTTAAGTGTTACAAATTTCAATTAAGAACAAGAAGGGTGAATATCGTAGTGCATTGCGGCATATAATTTTCTTTTCCTTCTAATTTTACTAATAATTAATTTAGTTTCTGATGGTCTGTTTGCCAATAGTTCATTATGTTACTTCATTTATAAGACCATTATATTTGTGCAATATTTTTTTTGGACATGCACATATTCACTCGTCACATTTGTTTTTCTAGCATTTGTTAAACTTTTTCCATAGATGCCCCTGTTTTTTTTCCTGATGATTTTTGTATTCATGTTTGTCTGCTGTGATGGATGTTTCAATTGGTAGCTATAAAATTGGTGTTAGAGCATGTGTTCCACCTGCAAATCAATTGCAATTGCTTGCGGCACAGTTGCAATATCTAATTCAAGAATGTAGCTAATTGCAAATTTAATGAGTTCTTTCAATTATACCGTAATTGTAAGGCTATTTGTAGGAACGGAAATATTAGAATATTTAAAACTAAGTCTCATAAATTAAAATTGTGGTGAATAATACGGTAAAATTGGTTTGACCTTGTATAAAGAGTAATCGCCAAAATTGCTGATTTGGCCGACAAAAATATTATTTATAATAAGCATTATCTCATATTCTCATTATTAGAGTCAATCGATAATAGATTCTATTTTGCAATCTCAACATTTGCAAAAATAAGTTCTATATTTAAGCACCGAGATCAGTAAGATTTCTTCAAAGAAACGGGTGATCTAGGTTTTTTGGGCTTAGTGGGCCTGTTCTTTCTTTTACATGAAACTACGTTGAGTGCTATTTCATCAAACAAATATTCAATTATAATATGAGGAGGGATCCGATTACACATTTTTTGGTGACGCACTTTGACACCTACTATTTTCAAAGTCTAAATAGTCGATTCAAACCGTTCAACATGATGGATATATTAAAATGTGCTTGGAGATCAAATTTTACATTTTTTTGAATTTTTTTGCTATTTATTAAGATGGTTACAAAAATCGTTGTTTTCAGACCATTGAAAAACAACGATTTTGTAACCATCTTAATAAATAGTAAAAAAATTTAAAAAAATGTAAAATTTGATCTCCAAGTACATTTTAATATGGTGATCATGTTGAACGGTTCGGATCGACTGTTTGGATTTTGAAATCGCAAAATTGACCTATATAAAAAGCGGTGTCATGATGTGTCACCAAAAAAGGTGTAATTGGATCCCTCCTCTTATAATATATGATGTTAGAGGTTAACTGGACTTATTAAAATTTTCACAAATATTTCTTCAATTAGAATCGAATAATGTCAGAATACAAAAGTTCATCTACTTAATTTGTTGAATTTCAAGAAGGAACTTGAACCAAACCATAAACCATGAAACTACGTTGACTTGTTAAGCAGAAGGCGCAATCCATAACAGGAAATACAAATCACTAACAACCACTCTTACAACAAAATCATACAATTAAAACATGTGCAGTATAGACTAACAATTTTCTCGCTTATCATAACTAACTCCCATTCACTTTCCTGCAATTGCTCCTGATCTCCCCATTAGTCCCGGTCAGGGCGCAAATGTTCCCCATATTTATCATCGACTGCGCAAAGCTAGTGAAGAAAGTGCTCTGACTACTCGCATAGCTGTTCACAGTCGAAGCAGTGGAAGCTCCCGTTGTAGAGAGCAACTCTTGGTCAGACTGCAAGAGGCCTTCATTGTTTTGGAGGTTTACATAGTACTTATTGTCGAATGTGTCAGGCGTGGTGGGGTCCAGGTTGTTCAGCACGGTACCATCTCCGTTTTGTGGACAGCTCTGTTGTAGTGTGGCTAGGTAAGATGAGCTAAGACTCGGGTCAGACGTGCCACTCCCACTGAAATTGTAAAGCCGGTTGGTGAAGAACTGGCACTGCGCTTTTCCGAATGTATGGGCCCCTGTGTATGATTTTGCAGAATGAATTTTTTTTTTTTTTAATTCAAAGGGCTAGAATACAGAATTTGGAAGTCAAATTAGTCCAAGCAAGGCTATTTTGAGCCTGTAATCTTGTTTCAGATTTTGTCTACAATGTGCATACTAAATTATTAATCAATCATCCGTTCATGTATTTCTATTTTGAATTAAGTTTAATTATCAGCTGATGATGAATTTGATCAAATCTTACAGTCTGGATATTTGGCCAAACAGCTTGAAGAAAAAAGGTTAACCTGATAATGTGGTAAGATCGGCGTCGTCAAGGCCGACAGCCGAAAATTTTGACTGAAGGGTGCTAAGGTCATCAAATGGAGTTGGCAGGCCAGTGTTGGCACCGTTCTGGTTTGCGGTTGTGCCATCTCTTCTTCCAAGAAGTACTGCCCATGAGGGTCCACTTGCCTGAAACAATTTGCATTCTTTAAATTTTTAATATTTCAAAATAATAAGGTTAGCGTTTTGTAACACAAATTTGTACTAACACAATTTACAGGAGAAAAAAGGATCGATGTCGAGAAAAAGAAAAAAGAAAAAAAAGATGAACTCACTAGGCTAACAGATATTTCTGCTGCAATGGCAAGGATGTCAGCACAGGAGACGACTCCGGGGCAGACATTCTCGACAGCAGTCTTGATGTCATCAACCACGTCAAAACCACGAAGCGAGTTTTTGTTTGGGCGTGCATCCTTCTCACTTTGTATGGAATCACTGTCGTCTAGCAAAACAGATCCATCGCAACCCTAACGTGATTTACAAAAGAAGAAAGAGGAAATACAAAGTTAATGTCAAATTTAGAATCAATCATGGAAGAAGACATGATGGAAGTGTAGCCATTACATTGACAAAACAATCATGGAAGAAGAGGCGAGTGAGACTCGCTAAAATGCGTGTATCAGACTGTTGCGCCTGTTGAATTACGCCAGTAACAATACTCGACACATTCGAACAAGTGTTGTCATAAAAGGTGGAGCTTAGTTGAGCTTGAGATCCCTGGAAAATCAAAACCAAGGAAATCCCAAAGACCAGTAAAACAGAGTTAAATGACATTTCTGCTTTTCTGAATTAACACTTGGGGTATGAATTCTAATTAGGGAAGCTTGTGTGGAATATGTTTCAAGGAGCCATACATGTATTTATAGGGAAAATATAGGGCTTCATTTTTGGCATGTGAAGAATGTATAATTGTACACAATCATTGATTCATGCATGCCACGGAAGCTTCTTATTTTGTGGATCCCACACATTGGTATACTTTTTCGTTAAGAGAAGATCATGGTCAATTGTGTCTAGGGTGATTAATGAGCGAGTTGAGCGAGTTGGGGTATGCTCATGCTTGGCTCATTAGCTTAATGAGCGAGTCACGAGTTGTGGTATTCTGCGGATCCGACTCCGCTGTTCTCCAAAGGGAGAACAGGACCCTGTTATTCCGATCCCAGCCATTCACCTTTATCGAGATTCGGATATGAAAAACTTTGAACGGTTCAGATCGGAATAACAGGGTCCTGTTCTCCAATTTGGAGAACAGCGGAGTTGGTTCCGTATTCTGCAATACATTCCTTTATTAATTAGACAGTCTCTTCATAAATCTTAAGTAATAAAGTGTTCACAGGTAGGGTTGCACAAAAATTCGTAGTTCGTAATTTGATTCGAGTTTGATTCGAAAAAGTTCGTAAAAAAATTGATTCGAAATTGAGTTCGTTTGAAATTAATTCAAACCAAACTTAGTTCGAAATTAATTCAAACCAAACTCAAACTGGACCTAGTTCGTTCGAAATACGCAAACCAAACTTAGTTCGAAATTAACTCAAACGTGAACCGTTGATTTCCGCTGATAACTTATGTTCGTTGATGAAAATATAAGGCCTCCCAGTCCATAATTGTTCTCAGTTCTGACTTCTGAAAAATGTTTCTTGAAATGAAGGGTTTTTCAGTAGCTAGTGCCTAGTTGTAATGAACTTTAATGTTTTATTTAGGATAATATTTGGGTTTGTAATAATTCTAAGACTTTGGTGATTGTACTAAACTTTGATTTTTGATATAAATTTTGGTATTTGTAATAAACTTTGGTGTACTGTGTAATTAGAATTCAGAATGCCTGAGTTTTTATTGAAGTGTTGTAATTTCGAACTATGGCTCAGTCATAAGTCATAACTCGTAAGTCGTAACAAATTTCATAAAAGTTCGAAATTGAGTTCGTAAAAAATTCGATTCAAAATTGAGTTCGTTCGAAATTAATTCAAACCAAACTTAGTTTGAAATTAATTCAAACCAAACTCAAACTGAGGGTAAGTTCGATTCGGTTCGGTCCGTTTACAGCCCTAACAGGTGATTATGAAAAAATAATAATAATTAAAAGAAAAGAACTCAAAATAATGCTTTTGTTTGGTATATGAATAAAATTAGGCCAAAGATTTGTAGGTTGTATTAAAATGTTACCTAATTTATTTGGGTTTGATTCAAAGAATTTAGATGCAGCATGATTTATGTAACTCAGTTCTTAATGAGCGAGTTATGAACGAGTTGGGGTATGCTCATGCTCGGCTCATTAAATTAATGAGCGAGTTGAAAATAAGCGAGTTATAACGAGTTGATAATGAGCGAGTTATGAGCAATTTACCCACCCCTAATTGTGTCATCCCATAGAAAGAGTACTCTGGATTTATTTATTACAAGAGAGAATACGTATTATATTATATTTATGCATATACTGCTGAAATTATAGCTCCAGTAGTACATGGAAGTCAATATCAAAGGGTCAAAGATATTACTAAATTAGAGCAATGAAGACTAAATAGGATGTTTGGTCTCCTGTGATTAGGTATCATTCAAACCTTCTTATCTGGGGAACACAATCAAGAATGAATTCAAACTCACAAGAAACTCATTTTTTTTTCAATTTATTCTACTAAATATTTTATAATTATCACATCCTAATTACTCATTTTGTATAGTCATTTACCAAAAGTTCATATTAAAACAACTATTTGATCTAGTCAAATGCATAATTAACATCCTTATGATCAGTAATAATAATAATATTATTATTATTATTATTAACATTATTATTATAAACCTCATACTAAGATACACCTTAACCATAAAAAGAAGAAGAAATATACACCTTAGAGCCTAGTTCACTTGCCTAGATAAGTTATCATTATGTATAAAAGCTATAGCAAAATCAGTTATAATAAGAGTTCGAAAACTATCAAATTGTAGTTAAAGAGTAAAATACTAAAAAACACAAATGAAATTTGTAAAACTAAAAACAAGCTTAATGCATGAGAGCTAATACTTTGAAGAGATCAGTTGAAAAGCAGGTAATTACTATGAGATTATCAACTAAAGGTTTCTCAGAAAATATGTAATATTTATATGTACCGTGCTTAATTTGTAGGAGGTTTTCAAGTAACGAGTCTGCATCGTCTGCGTTAACTCAAAAGAGCATCTTTTGAGTTACTACATCTCAGCCGTCTGATTTTAAACGGAGTCAATCCGACACTTACCTATAAAGTAGGGAACTCTTTAATTTTAGTGCAAATTGGTTGGCACGGATCTTAAAGATAATCGTGACTTGATTCCGGGAGGCCTTGTTTCACTACTCATCTTTGTTAATGCATTAACTCAAAAGATTCTTTTTTGAGTTAATGCAGAGGATAGGAATTCTCAAGTAACTGGGAGAGAATATAGTACTATTCTTAGAATAGCATTGCTATTCTAAATTAGGTTCATCCAAACAACCTCAGTTACTATTCGGAACAAGGAGAATAGGGCTATTTCGCTATCCTAACAAAAAGTTGAAATAACAATTGTTGCTCTCTTCAGCCGAATAAAAAAAAATCATTTGTTCATTCCCTCCAAACTCTATTCCAAATATGCATTCCAAACAACTTTTTTACTATTCCGAATAGCTTTGAGTTAGCACTATTCTCTTATTATCAAAGTTAGTGCTATTCTTATTTACTATTCTCAAATAGTAGCTATTCTATCTAACTATTCCAGAGGGAATCCAAACGTACCCTTAATGTACCGTGCTTTCTAGGTCAACACTAGCTTAAAGAAGGCAACATGAAATGTCCAACCAACAATTAATTATTGATAATGTTAGGCTTCTTTCAAACTGTCCCATTCTTTGAGGAGCAAATCAAGGGATAGAGGCAAAATTTCTATCAAACTCCCAAACCCAAAAACAGAAATTTCAAACTTCAACAGCATTGGTATTTGTTGCACATGGCTATCTGTGCATAAGTCGGATTTCTCTAAATTAATTATAGCCCTCATGACCATCTAACCTTCTCAAACAGTTTGTTAGGAAATAATAGATTTAAAAAACAAAATTGATTTGACTCGTTAGGCCTCGCTTGTCTATTGTGACATGCCATAATTAATGATTAGGAAAAAGTTCAGCGGATTAAACAATATTCGTGATTCGGGAATAATTCGGAATTATAGATTGAGTTTGGACCAGAGATCTTTGTTCCACAAGAGAGCAAACAAAAAATCACGAATAATTTGTAAAATTCGGAAAAAATTCGTACAATTCGTGAATTATTCGGAAAATATTCGGAAAACCGAATAATATGCGGATTGCTTCACCATCAACTAAAATCCGAATAATTCGCGAATTATTTGCGAATCAGCTTGTTACTATGTGTGCAAGAGAAATGCGCAAAAGGTAGCAGTTCTTATTTAAATATCAACTATATATTAATAAGAAATTAGGAATTAATTAAACACCAACCCTTAATTAAGTTGGTCGGCATATATCGTTAAATTACTCAAGTATGTTAAGTATCATTTACTAAAAAAACAGCAGCAATTTAGCCAATAAAATATCAATCATGTATGAACAAAGTGCCAATCAAGGCCTAAAATGATAGTTATCATGATTTGTCCCATTTTATTTAAAGAAGGAGAAAGCCACCTGGACATCTGCTAGTAGCTGTACAATGTGGGTTGCTTTCAAAGTAGAACAGGTCAAGAAATTAAGAAGGCGTCACCAAATCTATCTGGCCTAATCTATTGCAAATTTATAATGGGTTGCTTTCAAACTATAACACATTTCTGACATCTGATGGATGTCTGAAAACGAATTACGCACTAATTAACTGCAAATTATCTAGTCATTAATTAATATTTAATACACTACTGGTTACAATGACAGTTGGGATATTGCACTTAATTGCTCCTTGACAATTTCTTGGCACCAATGATTTGTACTGGTATATATAATATGAGTAGGGTTAAAATACACCATTGGTTTTGTGCTCCAATCATGTTCCACGTCTTTTTCTCCGTTTTTAAAGTTCGAACAATCGATATGAACCGCTCAGTATGATCTTCATATTAAAATGTGTTTGGAGACAAAACTTTATATTTTTTGAAATCTTCTTACTATAATTTTAGATAGGTACAAAATCACTGTTTTGGATGGTCTAGAATCTTCTGAAAAACAGTGATTTTGTACCTATCTAAAATATTAGTAAAAAAGTTTCAAAAAATATAAAATTTGGTTTTCAAGCACATTTTAATACAAATATTATGGTGAACGGTTCAGATCGACTATTCGGACTTTGAAAATGAAAAAAAAAGATGTTGAGCATGATTGGAGTACAAAACCAATGGTGCATTTTGAACCCTACTCATATAATATACAGTAGAATTGATTTTTTTTTATAGAAATGGAGTTGAAGTTTCAATTTTTTATTTTATTTTTTGAGGAGGAAGGTGTCAGAAATGTGTGGCTGCGGCATTGCACTAATAAAAAAAAAAAAAAATCTGACTGGTCAGGAGGCAGGGAAGCAGCATTTATTTGCCATAATGTAGCTTATGAAATTATCACGGTACATAGATTCATTTGTTTGTAATCATAAGAAAATGGGTAACTCCGAATTTTAGTTGAATTAATTAAAATACACATTTATTTCAAAAGATTTCAGCTTTTCCGTACTCAAAGTATTATTATGGAGACCAGTTATTTACGTGGGTAATTTTTAAATTTTTGTTCAGCGCCACATAAATTATGATTAAGAAACATCGCTTAATTAATCCAAATGCAGAGCAATTGTTGGGCATCGCTTAATTAACTCATTTAAGATGAACACTGAATAACTAATTAACTTTTTGTACAACAGCTAATCCAGCAATTAATCAATCAAAGATTAAATAATTTGTCACCATAAGATCATACTGTATATATTAATTTCTTTTATTGCTCGAGCAAGTGGGGGAGTTTCCACCGATTTCATTAACTGAAGTTGTCGAATAAGCTATATTATCTTCTTCATTGTATCTCTGAATGAATAAATGAATTTAAACAGATGTAAAAAAATGCGTCTTTACTATTCATAACATTTATATATTTTACAAATTTTATATGAGGGTTCCAATGCACTCAAATTTCTATGCTCCCAATGCACCCAAATAATATATATATATCTCCATTTTTAAAGTCCGAACAGTCGATCCGAGCCGCTCAACATAATCTTCATAATAAAATATGCTTGGAGACAAAATTTTATATTTTTTAGAATTTATTTACTATGTTTTTGGATAGATACAAAATCACTGTTTTAAGGAGATTCTGGACCATCCGATAAAGTGATTTTGTATCTATCTAAAAAAATAGTAAATAAATTCTAAAAAATATAAAATTTGGTCTCTAAGCATATTTTATTATGAAGATTATGTTGAGCGGCTCGAATCGACTGTTCGGGCTTTAAAAACGGAAATAAAGGATGTGGGTGCATTGGGAGCACAAAAATGTGGGTGCATTTGAACCCTCCTCATTTTATATATATATAAATTTTACAAATATTATCTGCTAAAAGAGGAGGGTTCCAATGCACCCAAATTTCTATGCTCCCAATGCACCCACTCTTTTATCTGCATTTTCAAAGTCCGAACAGTCGATCCGAACCGCTCAACATGATATTCATAATAAAATATGCTTGGAGACCAAATTTTATATTTTTAAAATTTTTTAAGATAGGTACAAAATCATTGTTTTACGGAGATTCTGGACCATCCGATAAAGTGATTTTGTACCTGTCTTAAAAAAATAGTAAAAAAATTCTAAAAAATATAAAATTTGGTCTCCAAGCACATTTTATTATGAAGATCATGTTGAGCAGTTCAGATCGACTGTTCGGATTTTGAAAATGCAGATAAAAGAGTGGGTACATTGGGAGCATAGAAATTTGGGTGCATTGGAACCCTCCTCCTTAAAGATAACTGTTTATAAACTGTTAGAATCTTTCAACGAAAAAGAAAGATATTGAAGGCTTTCAACATCAAAGAAGAAGTAGAGAATATTAGATGGATTAATAAAATTTCAGATATCTTATCCATATTTGTTTATAAAAGCTAGTAGCTCAAGCCTAAATTGTAAAAAAAAAAAAAATTAAAACCAGGTGCAAAGTCTCACATTACTTAGACATATTTATTTATAAATGAGCAACAATCTAGCTTAATAAACACCATTGTTTATATATTTATTAACTAAAATTAAATGATAAAGTTTAAATTTATGAAATGAATATTAAATGGTATTATTAAAAATAAAAGTATATAATTAAAAAAACAAAAAAAAATGATTAAAAATAGAAGTGCATTATTTTTTTCTAAACTAATCAACTAATATTAAATTGTTACAAATATAATTTTTGTTAGAAATTCAAATTAGTAAAAGACCAAAATAATATCCATAATGACTTATTCCTTTTATATTGTATGCTTCACATTGAGAATTTTTTATCCATAAAAAATATTAAATTCAAAAGTACGGAATAGAAAGAATATCTCGTTTCCATCAAATAGATCTGGACCAACAGTTCTGATCCAATCTCTTTTTTCTCTCTTATAAATGCTGTTTTGGTTTAGAAAAATGGAGTTATGGCTGCCACAGATAATCATGTGAGTATTGGATCGGACCTATTAAATCCGAAATGAATTCGCATCCTTTGAGATATCTCAGCGCGTGCGTGACTTTTTTGGAAAATCTCAACCGTTCAAATACATTATGCACGAATTTGTAAGCACAAATAATACTGGCTCCCTGCGCTCTCCACGAATTTCAGAGGATATGCACTTGTCCGAAACCGTAGGCCGTAGGGACACCATGTAGGCACGCACAAGCCGCGGATTGATAGGTGTTGTGTTGAGAAATAGAAACTAGATCTCAGAAAATCATCACTCGTGAAGTGCATGAATTTCAACAGTTTAAATTCGTCGTTTGAAGCCGATCTGATATACTTTTGGAGTTGTACTTACCAATCTCTTTTGGTGAGCATATCACACTCTAGCTTTGCTCAAATCATTTTTCCGCATTTACATCTCAAAACTCAACAGTAGGAGAAATGATAGATGGCATGGTAAACCTTTTTTTTTATAAAATTGTGAAATAAGTAAATCTCAATTATTTTAACTCTCTCCTCTGTCTTTCTCTTAATTTTTTGGTGGAGCAAGTCCTTAGTGAGAGGATCATATAAATATTTTGGTACAGAACTAGCAATCCAATATGCACTACAAACTTGCAGCGCATTGTGGAATTCTAATAGATACCAACTCGTGTACCCTTGTGGCCTAACTTAGACATTCATTTGATGATATAATATGCCACTGGCACATGCACATGCACATCACATCCTCCGAACCGGGTTTACAAAGGCCTCCTACACAGCTCAGGTGCACTTAATATAGCAAAGTTATCTTGACCTTCAAGTAGATAAGAATATTGAGTGTGACTTGGACTCATTAAAGTTGTCAATCAAAGAGGAAGAGGAAGCTAAAAAAATTCTTATTTCTCGAATGAAATACAGTAGGCCTTTTGCCTACTACATTAAAAGGGGTTGGTTATACCGGCAGAAGAGGGCTAAATTCATCTAAATAATTTAAAGTGCAATACTGCAGACTGTGGTCCATGAAAAATTAAAATAAGTTCATAATTAATTAAAACAAATTTATATTTAATATAACCCTTTGTCCACCCCCAGCATAATGCATAAAATATGTACAAACTATTTCAAGACTGCCTCCCTTGATCAAGCAGCCTTCTTGCTGGTATACCTCGATGCACAAACACCATAAACCAAAAGATTAACAAAGCTTATTCCTGCAATGAGCCAGAAGAAATAATCAAGATGTCCCTGATTCAGATTATCAGGAATCCAACCGGGATTTCCACCTTTGGTAGTCAAGTATGTTACCAGGGTTAGAATAAATGAACTCAAGTAGTTGCCGAGTGCAGTAGTTAGGAGAGACAATGCACTGCACAAGCTCCTCATGGCATCTGGTGATTGGTCATAGAAAAATTCAAGCTGGCCAATGAAGGTGAATACTTCTGCGGCACCGATCAGGAAGTATTGGGGAATCTGTGTGTAAGATGTGTTTAGGATCACTTTGCATTTAAAAATAAAGATGTCGAGTAGCATTATATTAGTATTAAATTACTTGACAAGAAGTGCAATTGTTATTTTTGACATTACTATTTTGGTTGGTATCCTGAAGAAACTGCAATCTTAACTTTCTACATGTATAAATATTGTCTGAAATATGTGCAATTGCAATTTGTACAGTAACCTCTAAAATATCATTGTTTCATCACTTACCGGTCTTAAGTTTTCAATACAAATAAGTTAATTTCTCAATAAGTTCCAGCAAATGATGATGGCCATGATAATTTCTATATAACTGTGTTTAACAGTTAAAAAATAGTCTAAGAAAATTAAAAAAATTAAAAATAAATAAAAGATTTGCTGAACAAAGAGATGCAAACCTCAAAATTTTAGTCCTTTTTAAGTATGGAACATAAAAAACTTTGTAATTGTACACTTATCAATCAAGAAGGTGTACTAATTACTCACCTGCCACAAAATACTGAGTGGCACCGGACCCGGCTTATCAATCAGACCATCTTGCTTGGCAATTGCTAGCCTCCAAATCTCGAGGCAAGCTGCGGCTACCATGGCCAAGATTGAAATAAACAACCCAATCCCCATTCTCTGGATCTCTGAAAACCCCCTCTCCTTCCCTGTAAACCTCCTCACAAACGGGACTAGGATGCTGTCATAAATTGGGACCCACACAATCACACTCACCACATCAAAGGTGGAGAGGGAGGCGGGAGGTATCGTGAATGATCCGACAGTTGGGTCGAGAACTGTGCCTTGCTCGACAAACATTGTTGCCATCTGTGCATACACAGCGGAGAAGACTATTGTTGTGGCCCAGACCGGGAACATTCGAACAAGTATCTTTAGCTCTTCGACTTGGGTCACTGTTACAAGTCTCCATGGGTTATATGAGTTTACCCCTTTCTTTTCAGCTTCAGTTATTGTAGCTGCTTTGTCGAGAAAGCTGTCCAAGATTTAGGTTATAGAGGTTAAGGTTTTTTGGAAATTAAATAAAAAAATAAAAACAGGAAGGTTTTTAACATATTACGACCAAATTTTATCATATTTACAATTATCAACCAAGTTCTTTTAATAATATCCCAAAACCTTCCAGACAGTAATATAGTATGGAAGGATGTATTCCACTGAATGTTCAGAATTTTGTCTCAACCTCTAAGATACGTTTTTTTACAAGTAAAGTTAAGAAAATTCAGATACCCACTTTCTACTAATTGATTAAAACAAGGATAATTTAGTCGTTTTAGTCTTGACAGCCACTTCAATTATCCATGATGTTTGCACAGTTTTCAAAATGTTAGGCATTGCCAATCTCAGCAAAGGTTGCATTAGTGCAAATATGACAAAAATCTTGTGGTAGTTTGCGAAGACGAAACCATAATAGGGATAACAGAAACCTTTACATCTGAAGTTATACCTAAGCTCATCGGTGTGCTCCAATTTCCGGCTCCCTTCAATTGCGGATTCCTTCTCCATCTCATACAATTGCGAACCATCACCTGGTACGTTCACACTCCACTTTCGTATTGATGCCACTACCACCTGGCAAACTCTCATCAGTGGACTCCCACCTGGTTTCTGAAACCGGTACAATGGCGTACCAGAGAAGAAACTTATAATTGCAAGACCCATGAAAACAGTTGGTATACCAAACCCCAAACCCCAACCCCAATTATCCTGCACCCAAACCAAGAAGCTGCTAGAAATAAGAGCCCCAATGTTAATGGAGAAATAAAACCAGTTGAAGAAGGATCCTTTCTGGACCCTCTCAGCAGGGTCAGTGTCGTCAAATTGATCAGCACCAAAGGAGGAGACACACGGTTTGATGCCACCTGTACCAAGTGCAATTAGGTACAAACCAAGGAAAAATACACCATATTGCGCTGGGTCCGCCTCAGGGCAGACAGATCCATCACACGGTGGAGGTTTGAATATGGGTACTGATGCAGAGAGGGTTAGTGTGCCCATTCCCTGTACCAGAGATTAAATAACAGTTAAATGTCAGGAAAATTTACATTCAATACTCTTCTTGATAACTAAGTAAAGAATATGAAGTGAAAGTAAGGAGAACCGGTGCCAGTTTGTCTTTACAGGAGTACCATTATAGCCATGGCTAGACAATTGGCTTGCTAATTTTATGTGAATTTGCTAAGCAAGACATTTAATATAAAAATAGTTAAACACAAATGCAATGAGAGTTGAGCACTGGGGGGCATAATCCAAATTCAAAACCATAATTGTAGGCTAATAGTCTCATTTGTACTGTACTGGCATTAAATATGTAGTAATTGGATATATACAACGCAATTATACATCATCTGAGAAAGATCGCTGATTCACAATAGACAAGATCTGAAGCCCAAAATTTTAGAAGTGTAATATTCATATGGAGAAAGAGAATTAACTTACAATAAAGTATATAGTAGAGAAGACAGCAATTGTCCAGTACCGACCCCAGTATGCATCGGCAAGTATTGCGCCTATAAGTGGGGTCAAATAGCAAGTCCCAGACCAAGTGGTAACACTACTTGCAGCATATGCATTTCCTTGATGCAGTTTTCTTGTTAGATAAGTTACAAGATTTGTTGATATGCCATAGTAAGCCAGACGTTCACAACATTCATTTCCTGTTTCAATTTATCAGGGTCATTATGTTACCATTATCAAATTTTTTTTTTTTTTGAAGTAGGCCATTGCCTGTTTTAAACTGTTATTAAACCAAGAAAGAGATTTTGTTATACTGTTACCATTATCATTGTTATTTCATTTATGATATTATCTCTTGTTGGGTGTCATCTACGAGGTACATTAAAAAAATGCAAAGAATAGAAGTATTATAACGCAGACTACCCAGTTTTTAAGTACCTAAAATAAAAGGGCAAGCTCTCCAGTTGCCAGTGCCTTGTTTTCTGATAGGGTTTCCCTTGATATCAACAGATCCATCCCCAGTGAACTCTCCATTGTTCACATCCTATGAAAAATAGAAAAAATAATTAATTGGAGCTAGGGATAGACACATTTAATATTGTATGTAATACAATTGATTAACTAGGAGTTGGGACATCAAGTAAAAATAAAATACTGAGTTCTTGATATCAACATATTAGGCAACAATGTAATTCAATATTCTTTCACAGATAATAGACCAATTTGAGATGGCTGCTACGTAAAATAAGCTAAAATCTAATTTACTAATTAACTAAATGTACAGACAGAAAGGCATCAACATGCAAGCTCTCTTTCCAATGTCCAAGAAAAAAGGGGACTGTCAAACAATCATACTGGGGAACTTCGGAAATGCTTTCACAGGAAAAATATTAGTATCATGGACAAAATTATATCTTTGTGGAGAATTACCCGGCTAACGGTGCTAATTCAGAGTCCTTTAGTTCAATTAGACTGAACAGCGCTAACTAAATTCCTTCGAAATTAGTTGAACAAAATATTAGCGTAATAACCTTAGCCAAATATTAGATCGAAATTAGAAAAACAGGAACCTCTAGTAGCGGATGCTCCAGGTCACCCATAAGTTCGAAGGAAGCACAGTTTCACACACACACGAACGAGATAAAGCGATCAAGCAGGAGAGGAAGGAAGAGAGAGACGGGTATTGTAAACAACGATCCTTGGCGAACGCGTGAAGGGAAGGAAAACTGGGAATAGGACCAGGAAGAGGAAGATTGAAAGTTTGTATGGTCCAGGTGTTTGATCGTATGAATCGAACCGCACAAGATGACAGCGTAAATAATAAGATCAGAGGATTCGAAGTTTCGAACACACAACTAACTCCATGAACATTTAGCACATCAGAGTAAAATTCGGGAGATAGTGGGTCCAATGGGCAAGACATGTCATCAAAGATCTTAATTATCGGATGAACGTGGTGTAGAAGAAAGATCTCTCCTAAAAACCGCACTGGGCTGCCTTAAGGAGGATCCCACCGATAAACTCGAGCTCCAGGTGTAACCAAATAAGCGTCGTTTATCAGGCTTGCAAGTTGATAAGTCTAGGCAGAACAGAGAACAGACAAGAAATTTTCAGTTATTCAAAGAAGAAAGAGAAAAGGAGGTGAGATGAGGAGTGAGGCTACGGTACTATGCATAGCACGGATTGGTCCGTGCTACGGCTTAATATTTGACTTTTCAAAATTCTAACGGTCGATCTGAACTGTTCAACATAATTATAAAATGAATATGTACTTGCAAACTAAATTTTATATTTTTTTGAACTTTTTTACTATTTTTTTAGATAGGTAGAAAATCACTGTTTTTGGATGGTCCAGAATTTTCAGATCCAGTGATTTTCTACTTATCTAAAAATATAGTAAAAAAATTCGAAAAAATGTAATTAGTTTGCAAGTACATATTCATTTTATAATCATATTGAACGGTTTGGATCAACCATTATAATTTTGAAAACTCAAATATTGAGCCGTAGTACGGACCAATCCGTGCTATGCATAATACCGTAGCCTCACTCATGAGATGAGGCATGCACTTATGTCATATACGATAATATGAAGTATTTATGAACAGCTTCCATGTATCTGAAACTTGTGTTCAATTTCTCATTTACACGCGGGGACCATGTTTCATAATCAGAACAATGGTCCATAAATACTTGGTACACTAGTTTCATGGCACCTTTTGAAGTTCCGATTCGGGCTTCGCGGAATCTTTTGCTGGTTGTTGAGAAAAAAGTTCGCTGAACTTGGTGCAGAACTTCAGCACCCGTTAACGCCAAGCTAAGTTGGGTTAAATTATAACCCTTTTCCTTATACATTGTGTATATATAGTTTTATTTGTTTCTAAAATGTATACTAATCATGAATGCAATATTATCTGCAAGATTTTAATTGACAACATAACAATTAACGCTAAACGATATTATGTCTGCCAATCAAGCGCATTCTATTTCTCACAGTAGTGTTAAGCGCATTCTATTTCATCTCACAATTAGGGGTGTTCTGTTCTATGCGATGGCTTACTTTTGTCTCTTGCTATCATGTTTCAAAGCTTTGTTATTGGCCTTCGGTGCCAGATGAATTTTAGGAACTCTTGTTTGTAAGTTCTTTTGTTTCTATATGAAACGGGCCTAGAGCCTTATTTCTAAAAAAAACAATTAGGGGTGTTCATTGGGTCTGGTTTAGTCGGTTTTGAACCGAACCGAATTAGTTTGGACCAAACGGTTCGGTTTTTTTTGGTTTACTGGTTCGGTTCGGTTCCGTTCGGTTTGAAAATTTTCAAAACCGAAATAACCGAACCGACCGAAATTTTATATATTATGAATTTGGTTCGGACCGCCCCGGTTTATTTCTTAATCAATTCCTTTAAATATTTCGGTTTATTTCTTAATATCCTGATTTATTTCTTAATACCCAGTTTATTTCTTAATATACTTTGGTTTATTACAAATCAATTGCTTTAAATAAAAAACAATATATTTCGGTTTGAAACGAACAAACCGAAATAAAACTTTGATTCGGTTTCGGTTCGGTTGCAATGCTAAATTGGTTCGCTTTGGTTTTATTTTTGAAACCGAATTATAACTTTGGTTTACCCAGTGGTTTCAACCGAACCGATGAACACCCCTACTCACAATAGTGTTGAACATTAAGATTAGTCAAACAATCATTTGATAATTCAGGGAGAAAGTTAACGAATTTGTCTGATAAAACCACAATGTGCGCTATTTGTACTAATAGAGCTTCTGGACTTGTCTATTGGTTAAATTATTATTAGTCACAATATAAATACATTTCTTTATCCAAAAAAATAAATAATATTTTTAGTTATTGTATTTTCAAACATATAATTGATTTTTTTTATAAATAAAAAACTCTTACCCTCTGTGTCATCCACAAGTTTTGTATATATAATATCTATACAAAACCGTTTTTTTTAGTTACCACAAAAAAAGAGAAATTAATTGATTACCACCCCTGTGGAGCATAGTAACAAATGAATAATTCGGGTTCGGTTCGGCAGGGTCAAAAATCCGTGATTTGGGAATAATTCGGGTATAATTCGGGAATGATTCTGAATTACAGTACGAGATCTCAGTGCATATTTAATTCATTACCGATGATTTACTATACGATATACTGCTTGTATTTGCCACATAAGATCAATATAGTCAAAAATATATATATTTATGACAAAGGCTGCCAATTTCATTAAAGTAAAAGAAGTTCAAACATGTGTTACACTGTGGGTGAGGGTGCCTAGGGAAATGGAGAAATGTGCTGAGGGTGCTCGGGGAAACTGCACAGACACTGTAGCTGTGCGCGAATGCCAGAGTTATTGGGTAATGGGTACTGTGTGAGAATTTAAATTTTTTTTCGAAAAAAAAGTGAAAAAAACGCATATTATTCGTAAAATTGTTAAATTCGTGTTTTATTCGCGCTTTATTCAGTCAAAGGTTCGGTCAACGAATAATACGTCATTCGGTTCGGAAACACTCCAAAAACGTTTTATTCGCGAATTAAACGCGAATAAAACGCGAATATTGTCATTATGCTGTGGAGTTAATTCAAAACATACCACCCACACGTACCCAATACGCACACCAAATTGAACGGTGCGAGGATTAGGCAAGCGCACTGCTTGGTGCGTGTACTGGGCAGGCGTACCTACCCGGTGATCCGGTGCGCAGAATGGATACGCGTACCCCGGTTTAGTAGATGGGAACAATCATGAATGGCAAATCTTTGTAATATTTGAGAAAATTAAGGGTATTTAATAAAAGGAGATGAAGACGTGTATTTGGCAAATCTTTGGAATACGTGAAGAGCAGATTTAGCTGTTGGATTGAAAACAGAGACAGCCGTTGGATTGAAAATTAAGGGTATTTGGCAAATCTTTGGAATACGTGAAGACGTGTCTTGGTAAACGAGTCGTTTGCACCCAAATTTGAATATCAGCATCTTTGGGGTACGTCTACCCAGTCCGCGCACCGGGTCACCGGATCGGTACGCCTGCCCAGTACGCGCACTAATCGGTGCGCCTGCTCAGTCCGCGCACCGTCCAATTTGGTGCGCGTACTGGATACGCGTGGGTGGTATGTTTTGAATTAACCCGACAGGGTGGTAATCAATTAATTTTTTTTTTTTGTGGTAACTAAAAAAAAAACGGTATACAAAATAATTGTCTTGTAGTTTGCAACCAAGGATGTAAGTAATTCAATTCAGGAATAACTATTTTACATTTGCAATATTTTAATGCACAAAGTAGCTTTTTTGAACAAAAATTCTATAAACAATGAAATCCAATTTTAATGATATTTTATGTCATATTTAACGAAGATAAATATTTAACATGAAATATACATATTCTATATATATATAGTTTGGGATTCTGTTTTCATATAATTTATTGATCTCACATATTGTAATTCTAATTGAATGGAAGAAATCTGAATATTATTTTCTCCTACGTTTTTAAAAGCATTTTGGAGCTTAACATGGGAGAACATACTGAAAAATGAGTTTATAATTTAGATTGCCTAGATGATATATAATTAATTTATAAAAAATACCAGACAAGCTCGTAAAATGTCTGTACTATATAAAAACATTGTATTCAGTTATAATGATTATGCTTGCGCGCAGTATGTAAGCGCAAGGACCTAACTATAATATAAATTTTAAGTCACCAAACTTTAATTCAACAAGAGAGTATGTACCAAATTATAGGAACCAAATCTGTTGTTATTCCTACTGGAATAGCATGATCATGTTTTGAGAGAGAGAGAGTCCTTATTTTAGAGAGAGAGAAAAAGAGAATAAGAGAGAGATAGAGAGAAGGGGAAAATATAACCATGTTATTCCACAGAAGATTTGGTTCAAGTCATAACTCATAAACCGGATGCAAACAGTTCAAAGTTCAAAGAATCCGGATTCTGGAATGTGGTTCAATTTGTGGAACATTGAATCATTGGTTGTTGGTTAGTGCAATTATCAGGAGGTTGGCAGATACAAACGTTTGTTTCTAGATTTCAGAACAAACGTTTTGGTTTTCCGATTTTTAAAGTCCAAACAGTCGATCCAAACTGTTAGATATTCAATCTATATTAAAATGTGCTTGAAGACCAAATTTTACATTTTTTGAAATTTTTTTTACTATTTATTAAGATGGTTTAATGGTCATTGTTTTTCAATAGTGCAGAAGTTTACAACAATTATCAAACTATTTTAGTAAATAGTAAAAAAAAATTTCAAAAAATGTAAAATTTGGTCTCCAAGTACATTTTAATATAGATTGAATATCTAACGGTTTGGATCGACTGTTTGGACTTTGAAAATCGGAAAACCGAAACGTTTGTTCCGGAGGCTAGGAACAAACGTTTGTATCTTAGCCAATATCAAAAGCATAAGTGGGCCATTGGGCCGTAAATTTACAAAGGCCAGAAGGTTTGTTAACAACTCGAGACGTGAGACCCACAATTTTCACCTAAAAAACAACGAACTACCAGACGAGGTTGAGAACATTTTTTAAAAATAAAAGATGGAGTAGGTTATTCAATTTTAAATAATTATAAAAAAAATATGGGTTTGATACCAGTAACTTCTCACTAAAAAAACGACCAAGTTGAGAAGTTGCAAAGTATACATCTCATGGATAGAGGCATATAAAGCACATGTTGAAATGAGAACACAACTCCTTTCAAAATGGTACTTCTTTTCCAAAATTAGTTATGGAGGTTTCGTAAAAGGAAAAAAGAAACGAAAGAAAACAGAAGACTAGATAATGGAGGTAGGGTTTTGAAAACGGGCCGGTCCGGTCCGGTTCCGGCCGGGTCACGGTTCCAATGGTCCACGGTCCACACGGGTCCAGCGGGTTTCACGGTTCGGGTCTGGTGGTCCGAATAATTAGAGGTCGGCCGAAACTCGTGCTTGGACCGTGATCCAAATTGACATGGTCTGGCGGTTTTTTTTTTGGATGAGGGTTGCTGGCTTGCTGCTGGGTTTGGGTCTGGGTCTGGGTCCGGTTTGGTCCGATTTTTTTTGGATGAGGGCTGCTGTTGGGTCTGGGTCCGGTTCTACCCGAGGCGGTCCGGATTTGGTCTAGTCCGGGACGGGACGGGTCCACGGGCCTACACGGTCCGGTCCTACACGGGTCTGGAGAAAAAATCGAACCAAACCCGTGCCAAGATCGTCCCTAACCTTGGTCCGGGCCGGTCCGGATTTGGAGCACGGTCCGGGTCGGAACCCCGGCTTGTCCGGTCCGGTCCTGGACCGGCCAGTCCATTTCAATACACTAAATTGAGGGTTGTATCAAGGGGAAATATGCATATTTTACTCTTTTGTATATATATATTTTTTTCTTCCTGCAAAACTTGCAAATTTTGCTAAGGTCACAGCACCTCTAAGCATTTGATTAAATCGTTATAATAATGCTTGTTTTTGTTTAGGAAAGATGAAAGCAACGAAGATATCTTTTTTCATTCAACCAATCTAGTGATAAAGATTTCAACAGAGCAATTTTGGCTTCATGCAGCGCACAAACCATATGCATCACAGTTTTGATTCTATAGTCCGTGCGCTGCATGACGTCAAAACTACTCTGTTAAAATCTTTATCCAATGGAAAATATGCAAGGTACATCATTGCTGACCTGATCCGACACTTACATCTCAACAGCGGCCAAATACGTAGTTTTGGAAAAGTGTTGCGCTTTTCACAGACATGCTATACCATCTAGATATGTAGCAGTTGGTGCTTTTTTTGTGCCAGTTTCAAATATTTTAGTATATTTAATACAGGCTTGAAAAATTATCCCTGGAATCTCATCCCGACATTTTTATTAATATCCAAAGTTAATTACAAATTAAAAAATATCCAAAGTAATTTAACGTATTTAGCATAATTTAACGTAATTTAGCATAATTTTGTGTAATTCAGCGTAATTTAACATAATTTCAAGTAATTTAGCATATTTTAGTATAAATATGTTAATTATATATAAAAATAATAATCTAACAAATATTAAATTTTTTTTTGAATTTTTAGTGTTAGATTTCAGCATCTTACTATTCATAGTGTTTCTAGAAAAAAAAAAAAAAATTAGTACCAGCTATTTTTTTGCCGGTACCAAAAAAATTAAAACCGGTCATTTTCTAGCCGGTATAGATATTTTTGGATATTAATAAAAATCTCGGAATCTCATCCTTTCAAACTGTGAGTCTCTAAACATTTTTGTATACATCTTAAAATGCACGCACGTTTTATATTAATTAATTGAATATTTCTTGAACTTAAATACACTGAATCGGAATAAATACTTGTCAATTTTAATTTTAAATATTTGTTGACAACATAACTTTGCCAATGTCAAAGTATATTTTGATAGTCTAATAGCTATTTTGTTTAGCTCATTATTCAGACCCTCCTAAAATAAAAACTTATTTGAATAAAATAATCACTCGTCTGAAGGAAAACAAATACTTGCCGAATGGGAACTCTAAAAATAATTCTAAATAAATAGACCGTCTAGAAACACATGCATGGTTCTGTTTGGAATTTTTTTTTTTAAAAACCATAATTCAAAAAAATATTTTTACGAAACCATGCAACATGATTACTTTTTTTTTTTACAAAAGCCATAAGGACCGAAATGCCATTTCGGTCTGGTCCCCCTTTTAGATTTTCTGTGGCGGCTCATATGAAAACTTGTGAAACCAATACCACAGAAAATCCAAAAAAGGGACCGGACCAAAATGACATTTCAGTTCTTATAATTTTTGTAAAAAAAAAAAAGTAATCATATTTGTTTCGTAAAAAAAAAAATTAATTATGATTTATAAAAAAAATTCTTCTGTTTGACTCAAGGTTCTAAATAGCGTTTATAGCGTCGTAGCGGGAAGGCTAAAAAAAAAACTATAGCGAATAGCGTCGCTATAGCGGAAGCTATTCCAAATAGCGTTTCTTTTTTTACATTTCGTATTTTCAATATTTGTACTAAATATCAACATTATCTAAAGTCTCATGGAACAATAAATAACACCAAAGTAATTAAGAAATTATAATATTCATATTGAACCCGTACAAAGTCCAAATTGCGGTTCAAAATATCCATAGTAATATCATAAACTATCGATTTTTCCTATTAAAAATATCTTAAGCATCATGATTCATGACATAATCTATTTTTTTTTTCTATTCAAATTTTAATTTCGGTTTGGACTTTTTTTCTATTCAAATTTCAATTTCTATTCCCAATTTCAAATTGATTTATCTGTAGCAAGTAGCAACAAATTCAATTTCGGTTTGAGATTTTTTTATCTTTATTTAAAACCCATATAAATTGCTTAAAAATAAAAAATAAAAAAAAACTCATATTGTATAGCGCAAATAGCGCAAATAGCGGACCGCTATAGCGGCTGTAGCGCAAATAGCGCATTTTGATGTCATAGCGTAGCGTTTGGGGTCCAAAAACGCTATAGCGCGCTATTTAGAACACTGGTTTGACTATTCAACCCTCTATTAAATGAGGAAGACAAGGACAAATTGCATTTTTTACCTCTGTCAAATCTTTTCTTGTTAAATACTTTTTCTTTGTTTGGAATTTTGTTTGACGATTTCATCCCTTTCAAGTTTCAAACTCAGGAAATTTCCCTTTTTTCTCCTACGTACCCATGTAACAGTGAAGATTAAAAAAGATTCAAATGTTCAATCCTATCCTCTTTTCAAAATTGTATATGGTATCAGAGCCCAAAGCGCTCCTTGTTTCTTCCTTCCAACAGAAATCAGTTAATTACTAACAATCCTATTACCACAGTTGACTAAGGCAACCTATCTAACATTCTAATACTTTGGCATCTTCTGTAGTTGATAAAAAGGGGAGCATTCAGACTAGGCTGATTAATGAGCGAGTTTGAACGAGTAAGAGTATGCTCATGCTCAGCTCATTAGTTTAATGAGCGAGTTGGAGTATGCAATTTGAATTTTGTTTTGAGTTTTTATTTTGTTTAAAATACATTATTCAAACACTAATTTTCATTTAGAATTTAACAAATTGACATAATCCAATCTAATTAAACAGTACATAATTTAACAAAAACTTGTTCATAAGCAAATCTAACAAAATCAAACAGATATTTTCTTGTCGGTTCTCATGGTCCTACATGTCACATACTCACAACTATCTCATTGTCACATATCTACAAATTTGCATTAGATGTGGTAGGATTCATGTAACTCAGTTCTTAATGAGCGAGTTATGAACGAGTTGGAATATGCTCATGCTCGGCTCATTAAGTTAATGAGCGAGTTGATAATGAGTGAATTGTTAATGAGTTTTTAGCGAGCGAGCTATGAGCGAGTCACGAGTTATGAGCAATTTACTCACCCCTAAGTCAGACCATGGAGGAAGAAATAGTGCGCTAGAAGAGAAGCTATGCATGGAGCTGCAAACTCTTCCAGAAATGTAAAAGAGCTATGGTCTGAGGTGTTGCATTGAATTTGTAGTTCGGGTGATCCAAACTCCAAAGTGTCCTCTGTTAGGAAAATGAAATAATAGTTCAATTATTCATTACTTATCCTATTGTTAATAGTATTTGAAATTGGATACTGATTTTAAGAACTTTCATTTTAATTATGAGTATGGTTAAAATGCATAATTAGTTTTGTTCTCTAATCATGATTCATATATTTTTTTCCGTTTCCAAAGTCCGAACAATCGATCCGAACCGCTCAACATGATCTCTTATTAAAATGTGCTTGGAGACAAAATTTTATATTTTTTAAAATTCTTTTACTATTTTTTATACCACGTGATCATATTTTTTTCAAGATTCTAAATAGCGCCGCTATAGCGTTTTTGGACCATAAAAGCTATGACGCTATTGCCGCTATAGCGCGCTATTTCGCGCTATAGCGGCGCTATATGGACATAGCACCATTTTTTCAGCCGTTCCGCTATGACGCGATAAATGCTATTTAAACCTTTGTATTTTTTATTAAGATTGTATTAATTAACAATAACAGACTTCAATTAATTCGGAGACAAAAAAACAACCATTTTTTCTTCTCTCTATTCGACAAAGCAAGAAAACAATTTTTCTTTCTTCACACTTGATTTGTAGCAAATCACTGTAGTGTGTGTTGTGCTTATAAATTCCTGTCCTAATAAAACTAAAATGATCAGTTTACAAGTGTATAAACTTATCGTTATAGCGTAATCGGGTGTCGTATATACAGGGATAGCTTTTATTACCAAATTATTAATTTTTCAACCATCTAGAAAAACCAATTTCTTTTAGTAATTTTGTGAGATTAAACTAACTTAACTGAACCTATATTAACTCAAATTAAAACAAGAAAATTATAGGGAGTCCTAGGGTTTCCGGCTTGATCACATCACATAATTATTATTTAAACTATTTTACTCTTATTAAATTTTCTTTTGATGTTTTGTTTTTCAATTTATACTAGTATCGTGTCCGTGCGTTGCAACGGAGATATTATAAGATTGAATAGAATATGAAAAGACTTTTTTTATTAACATTTCACCCAGAATTAAGAAAAAAATATATAAATGAAAATAAGAAACACAAATGACAAAAAAAAAACGGAGAGATAAATAATAAATAACAGTAAAAGAAAACAACAACAAATGAAAAAAAAATGGATCAAATATAACATGAACAAAATCTTGAAATATCATTGCTAGTGTGATTCTCTTCGATGTAGTCCAACATTTCTGAAAATGAACAAAAAAAATATGAAAAATAGATTATAATTGCTCCAATGGAAAAAAAATATAATAAAATTAGAAAAACAATCTTTCTATTCTTGATTTTCTCGATTGCAGGTGTGGGGTGGTTTGTATAGAAACAACTCCAATGATATATTCTAGATTTTTCTATTATGCCGTTGGAATCTATATAGAAACAAACAAAGAAAAATTGATTTTCATTTTCTGTCATGATAATTTGTATAGAAACAAAGGAGATATAGGAAACTAAAAATAAGGAAATAAAGAAGTTGCTAAACGTAGGAGAAATAAGGAAAAAAAAAATGTCGCTACAAGGCAGTATATTCAATTTTAATTGTAATGTATTGTGTGACTGTACGTGTAACGAATATGTTTTTAACTAAATATAAACTTCTACACTTAAAAAATATGCATTTAATCAAAACAATACATATTATTTGATTAGAGATTAAATCTGAAATTTCATCTTTCAATCATAGCCGTTGACAGATCGGACACCCAACGTGCTTAATAATGGAATGGAGATATCTCATTATATCCCTTTTTCCTCCTAAAAATAAGATTAATTTCCTTGATTTTGAACAACTATAATCTAATTTCGTTCGATGTACAATATGTCAAATTGTCTTAAAAGCTCTTTGTGTTACTATTGTTTTTATTCCCCTTTTTAACATTTAATTCTTATGCAAATGAAGAAGTAGATGATGATGCAGTCGCATGGATCCGACTCTGCTGTTTTTCTTAGAGAAAAACAGAATTCTACTTTTCCGATCACAACCATTCAAAATTTTTCATTCACGTATCTCGATAAATAAATTTTTTCATGCACAAATCTCAACAAATTTGAATGATTGAGATCGGAAAAGGAGGACCCTGCTTTTCTTCAAAGTCCGTTCCCAATCGCATAAAGCTTCAAAGAAATTTTGGTGTTGTTACACCAAATAATTCCATTAATTTTGATCATAAATTAAAATATTACTGACATATCATTTAGCATACTGATTATCAAGGGGCATTTTAAATAATTATATAAATGATTCTTTGTAGTTGCCACATATTAGCATATAAATGATTAAAAAATGAACTTAAATATGTAAATAATTGTGCTATTAAGAAAGATAGAGATGTCATTAAGCAAATCAATTACTATGAAAGCAAATACATTATTAATGGCAAAACATGCATGGTATGGAATAGGAGTAGGTCCGATGGGCATTTGATACGTCCCTTATTAGTTAATCAGAACGCAACAGTCAATTGTTATTGCTTAGGCCAAGGCCCTTTGTTCTTGCTTATTAGATCCTTAATTCTCCCCTCTTTTGCTAAGGTCGAATCTGGATTTTCTAGATGCTTTCTTTCTAACCTTTTTGTACCTCTCTTCTCTGTTTTTCGGCCCCCTTTTATTAGGGACTTCCTTGTCTATTTATAGGCCCCTTTGTCGGTTTCCTGGTTCCGGGATACTTCTGAGTCCCGGACAGTAAACCCGGCTTGTCCTTAGTCGGTTTTCAGTTTCAAGCTTTTCGTAAATAAAGTTGGTAGGCCGAATTCTGAGATACAGGCCGGATATAGATATATTGTTTTTTGGGCTTTCGCTAAAGTGGGCCCTTAGGAAAGGCTTTATGAGGCCTTTATTTATGACCCCATTAGCATTCAATTAACTCTAGCACCGTACGATTAGCATTAAATCTGTGCACACGAAAATTGATACAGACTCACACAGATTTTGATGCGGACTGCACGAATCTTGATACTGATCGGATGGTCATCACACCCATCGAACCAAAGTAAGTCCGCTTGACATCGGACCTACTATGAATTCGTAATTTAGATGTGAGTCTATAATACGAATTTGACAAAAATGGATGGAGAGGAGAAATATCCTCAATTGATGGTCTGTGTTTCTTATCAATTTCATAGCCGATCAGATTTTGTCATTTTAGAATCCTCCTTTTCTTTCTGGTGAGAACAGGACACATCCCGCCTTCCCCAGAGTGCAGGGTACCAATTATTAAATATAATTGTTTGGTTCTTTGATCACGTCGGTGTCGTCCCCGGGCCATTTAATAAATACTACATTACATCTCGGCATGATCCTCGATTTTCCATACATCACTGGCACTGGCAACTGGGTAAAATAAGACGGATTTGAAAAGGAAATTGAACAAATAGGCTTATAGCCGTCCCCATTGTAATTAATTCAAACTGAGTAAATGCACACGCCTAATTTCAGTTCTTCGGTTGCTGTGCTTTTGAAGAGTCTTCACATCTCGATTATGAAAGAAACACGAATGTCCAGGAATGTCCAGGGGCGGATTCAGTTCCTTTCAACGTCCTGTAAGCAGAAAACACTAGCTAAGATAAAAAGACTTTAGAATTAAATCTTATATACTAAACTATATCTATAAGAAAATAAGTCGAGTAAATTTGAGAGTATTGAGAGAATATTGAAATTTAATCTCACTCAACATGAAAACTTTCAATAATGCAAAATAAATATTTTTTTAATGTGAGAGATGGCTAGCTTGGTCAAATATGAAGTGAAGTAAATTCTTTTATAGTGCGAGCTCCAGAGTTGCCATATCAATTCAGACGAAAGTGATCCGTTCTGAACGGATTGTACGAATATTGAAATTAGAGTTTCCGCAATAAATAAATTAATATTAACCGTTCTGAATATTTATGTCCGTTCAGGACGGTTAGTACAATTTACTCACAAAACTTAATAAGTGTTCCTACGGATGACATCCGTTCTGGACGGAACCAAACTGAAACTCTCTATAATTTTATGATTTAATTCGTTCCATACGGTTTGGTTTGTTCCAAACGGATGCTCCAAAAATCAAAACTTGACAAGCGTTCGGCAATTAGATTTGACTTTTCTTTTAACAGGACTACAGGAGAAATAGTGCATTAGCAATGGAAAATTATTTGACTTTTCTTTTAAGAGATAAAGATGTACAATGAGAATATTCGCCAGGAATGTTAGTTATTCGGCAATTAGATTTCTAGAATATACGATTTATTCCCAGTCAACACAAAGACAACTATGCAAACTTGAGTTTCTCGTGTGGAGTCAAACCACGTATAAATACCCATGCCACTACAAATTGCCACATAAAAGACCGTTAAACTTCAACTTCAAAAAATAAATAAATGATTTAATAAATAATAAACGACTTTGAATTTGAAAATAAAATTTGATATGCATATTATTTGAATAACGAAGAATACATCTAGGATTTTAATTTGTTAGTTTAAATAATATTTTAGGGTATACTATGGAATGGATGTATTATAAAAAGGGAGATTGGATATAAACTACAACTATGAAAAAACAAATATAATGACATGGTAAAAAATTGACTTGTTTGTTTGGATAAGAGACCGGTAATTTGCTATTAAAAATTAGAAAATAGAAAAAAAAAAATAACTCATGAATACAATGCTCAGTCAAGTCATTTTATTCTTCCTCAACAAGACATAAAGAATATCATTGACAAATCTCCCATGATGTGCGACGAAAATTCAACTTTGAAATTGTGTTATGAAAAGTGAAGAATATCATTGACAAGTCATTTGTAGCAATTTCAAGTCTGGTAAAGAATATCATTGACAAGTCGTTTGTAGCAATTTCAAGTCTGGTAAAGAATATCATTGACAAGTCGTTTGTAGCAATTTCAAGTCTGGCTTCGGTTGAAAACTCTCTCATATTACACCCCGGATTCAAATATGCTCCTTTCTTTTCTTAAGAAAAAAAAAGCATATTTGGATCCCATAAACTAGTAATTGCGGTTCTCAACCCGTTAAGACACAAGAAAAATTTAAATCGTGTTATGTATTTATAATGGAGATCCATTAACAAAACTTTCAAGTTCATTAATTAATATCTTGAGTTTATCTTCCCATCCATTAAATATATTGCCGAAATTTATATTTATACTCTAATAAAAAAAAAAACCAAATCACCTCATATTCTGAGAAATTCGAGAAATATCCAGACCGCCAAACCATTCTGCAGCCCCAAAGACTGGGGGCTGCCATATGCCCCTGTGGTCCCGCCAAACTGTTCTGCGGCCCTAAAGACTGGGGGCCGCCATATGCCCCTGCGGTCCCAGTCTAGAGGCCGCCAAACCGTTCTGCGGTCCCATTGTTATTTATTTTTTTGTAAATGGCACATAGGTTTTAATAAATTGGCACAAATATCAAAGTTCTGCGGCTCTATTGTTCTGATTTCCAAATTGGCACAAATATCAAGAATTTATCTGTGCCGCAGATCGGAACCAACTCCGCTGTTCTCCAAATTGGAGAACAGGACCCTGTTATTCCGATCTGAACCGTTCAAAGTTTTTCATATCCGAATCTCGATAAAGGTGAATGGCTGGGATCGGAATAACAGGGTCCTGTTCTCCCTTTGGAGAACAGCGGAGTCGGATCCCCGCAGATCAATCAAATTTTTTTAAAATAACGATTGAAATTCATTAAATAAAAAACAAATGGGCCCAGAACTATTTGGAGGTCTCTAGAGTGGGGCGCACAATCATTGGGTGCTTCTCAGTCTTTGAAACCGCAGGGTATTTGGTGGTCTGGGTATTTCTCGAATTCTTCAGAATCTGGAGTGATTTGATTTTTTTTATTAGTATAAAAAAAAAATTTCGGAATATATTGAGTGAGATGTTTCTTTATTTTTTATTTTACATAGAGACTTTTTAAGCATGTATGAGATATGAAAAAACATAATGAGTAAAAATTACTTATATTTCTTTATATATTTTTTTCTTTTTAGTAATACGCTATCAGTATGGAAGCTCTATCATTTCACAATTTATCTTTTATTTTAAACTATCTAAATTAATAATACTTCTAATAAGTGATAATTGTTTTCTTATGAGATAAATAGATTGTCTAGTCTTCTAATAAGCTATATCATTACAAATTCGAAGGTAATTATTTTTAAGATGTTCAATATGGTTCATATTAATTTAACAATATATACATTATTTTTAATAATTTAATTTACATCATTGGATATAAACTACAACTATGAAAAAAAAAAATGTATTAACCACCAAAAAGTATATAATGACATGGTAAAAAAATGACTTGTTTGTTTGGATAAGAGACCGGTAATTTGCTATTAAAAATTAGAAAATAGAAAAAAAATAAAAATAAACTCATGAATACAATGCTCAGTCAAGTCATTTTATTCTTCCTCAACAAGACATAATGAAGAAAATTCAGTTTTGAAAATTTCTTCTCATAATCACACTAAAGAATATCATTGACAAATCTCCAATGATGTGAGACGAAAATTCAACTTTGAAATTGTGTTATGAAAAGTAAAGAATATCATTGACAAGTCGTTTGTAGCAATTTCAAGTCTGGCTTCTGTTGAAAACTCTCTCATATTACATCCCGGATTCAAATATGCTCCTTTATTTTCTTAAGAAAAAGAGCATATTTGGATCCCATAAATTAGTAATTGCGGTTCTCAACCCGTTAAGACACAAGAAAAATTCAAATCGTGTTATGTATTTATAATGGAGATCCATTAACAAAACTTTCAAGTTCATTAATTAATATCTTGAGTTTATCTCTCCATCCATTAAATATATTGCCGAAAGTTGTATTTATACTCTAATAAAAAAAAATAAACCAAATCACCTCAGATTCTGAGAAATTCAAGAAATACCCAGACCGCCAAATCGTTCTGCGGCTTCAAAAACTGAGAGCCGCCATATGGCCCTGCTGCCCATTATTATTATTTTTTTAAATGGTACATAGGTTTTAATAAATTGGCACAAATATCAAAGTTCTGCGGCTCCGTTGTTCTGATTTCCAAATTGGCACAAATATGAAGAAGTTCTTCTGTGCCGCAGATCAATCAAAATTTTTTAAAATAACGATTGAAATTCATTAAAAAAACAAATGGGCCCAGAACTATTTGGAGGTCTCCATTCTAGAATGGGGCGCAGAATCATGGACTCGGATCCAGTGAAGTAACCCAATCTTTGGGTTTTAGATCGGGACCGTCCGATTCGAATCCGAGAAAATCCATCCACGAAGTGAGAGCACACATTCCAACAACGAATTCGAATCCCGAGACGATCTCGACCGACGAATTCGAATCGGACGGTCTCGATCCAAAACCCAAAGATTGGGTTACTTTAGGGGATCCGGACCCCAGAATCATTGGGTGGTTCTCAGTCTTTGAAACCGCAGTTGCATTTGGTGGTCTGAGTATTTCTCGAATTCTTCAGAATCTGGAATGATTTAGTTTTTTTTATTAGTATAAATAAAAATTTCGGAATATATTGAGTGAGATGTTTCTTTATTTTTTATTTTACATAGAGACTTTTTAAGCATGTATGAGATATGAAAAAACATAATGAGTAAAAATTACTTATATTTCTCCTTCATATATTTTTTTCTTTTAGTAATACGCTATCAGTATGATAATTTCACAATCTTTCTTTTATTTTAAACTGTCTAAATTAATAATACTTCTAATAAGTGATAATTGTTTTCTTATGAGATAAATAAATTGTCTAGTCTTCTAATAAGCTCTATCATTACAAATTCGAAGGTAATTATTTTTAAGATGTTCAATATGGCTAATATTAATTTTAAATAATATATACATTATTTGTAATAATTTAATTTACATAGTATTAAATATTATCTAATATTTGGGCTAGTATGATATCAGTGTCATTTCGGTCTATATAACACCAACTCCAAAACCTATCAAATCGAGTTCAAACAATGAATTCAAACCGATGTACTTCATTAGTTGTACGTTTACATGCACAATTTCTAATTTTTCGAATTTATGTAGCATGAAGTCAAGTGGTCAAATGTAAGAGTTTTTAAGTTAATTTTAATCAAGGTTCTAAATAGCGTTTATAGCGTCGTAGCGGGAAGGCTAAAAAAAAAGCTATATCGAATAGCGTCGCTATAGCGGAAGCTATTCCAAATAGCGTTTTTTTTTTTACATTTCGTATATTCAATATTTGTACTAAATATCAACATTATCTAAAGTCTCATAGAACAATAAATAACACCAAAGTAATTAAGAAATTATAATATTCATATTGAACCCGTACAAAGTCCAAATTGCGGTTCAAAATATCCATAGTAATATCATAAACTATCGATTTTTCCTATTAAAAATATCTTAAGCATCATGATTCATGATATAATCTATTTTTTTTTCTATTCAAATTTTAATTTCGGTTTGGACTTTTTTTCTATTCAAATTTCAATTTATATTCCCAATTTCAAATTGATTTATTTGTAGCAAGTAGCAACAAATTCAATTTCGGTTTGAGATTTTTTTTTATCTTTATTTAAAATCCATATAAATTGCTTTAAAAAAAAACCCATATTGTATAGCGCAAATAGCGGACCGCTATAGCGGCCGTAGCGCAAATAGCACAAATAGCGCATTTTGATGTAATAGCGTAGCATTTGGGATCCAAAAACGCTATAGCGCGCTATTTAGAACACTGATTTTAATGCATTCATTTTTCAACTTTTTTGACAGTTTGACTTGATACTAAAATAACTCAAAAAATATAAATTTTGCATTTAAACACATCACTCCTACAATAAATCATTTGTACGGTTTGAATTTGTCGTTTAAAGTCTATCCAATCGGTTTTAAAGTTAGTTTGTCGAATCCGGTAAAATTTTGAATTATTTTTTTATTCTTGACATTACGGGAAAAAAATATACACTTGCTTATCATGTGCGTTAGACGCTGAATTTAATTTTAGATGCCAATAATTAGGAGGTATAATTAATCAAAGAAAGCTACGAAGCATCTACCACCACCTACGACAAGGATTGACAGAAGATATGAGATCACATCCTCTCCGGGTCCGGATCCCCTAAAGTAACTCAAGTTTTGAGTTTTGGATTGGAACCGTCCAAATCGAATCCGTCGCTCGAGATCGCTTCGGTATTCGAATCTATCTCTCGAGATGCGTGCGCTCCACTTTAGATAAATAGTCACGGATTTGAATCAGACGATCCTGATCCAAAAGCCAATTTTTAGATTACTTAATCTGAATTCCCCAACAAAAAAAATCTCAACTAACTACCAGTGGGCCATGCATACAAAGAAAATAACGACTATGATCGAGATCTTTCAAAATAACTCTTTAACATTTCTCCTTTTTTTTTTAATCTTAGACCAGTTCAGAGTAGGTCCGATAGGTATCGGACCTGCTTTGGTTCGATGGGTGTGATGACTATCCGATCAGCATCAAGATTCGTGTACTATGCGTAAAAAAACGTGCGAGTCTGTATCAGTTCCGTGCGCACAGATTTAATAATAATCGTACGGTGCTAGAGTTCATTGAACCTAAAAATAGATCCGATAGGCATCGGATCTACTCCAATCTCATCTTAGACATTATAAATGGAGTAGAGCTAAGGTGCTCTTAAGCTCACCAAGCTTTCCGTGAGCTTAACTCAAAAACCTATCAATCCGACTTCAAACGACATTTCTAAACCGTTAGATGTTCAATCTATATTAAAATGTGCTTGGAGAACAAATTTTACATTTTTTGGAATTTTTTTACTATTTATTAAGCCGGTTTGAAAACCGCTGTTTTCTAATGGTGCAGATTTTTAATAAAAACAGCGGTTTTCAAACCGGCTTAATAAATAGTAAAAAAATTCCAAAAAATGTAAAATTTGTTCTCCAAACACATTTTAATATAGATTGAACATCTAACGGTTTGAAAATGTCGTTTGAAGTCGGATTGATAGGTTTTTGAGTTAAGCTCACGGAAAGCTTGGTGAGCTTAAGAGCACCTTAGCTCTACTCTTATAAATGCATTTAAAGTGGAAAATGGCAAGGACGTTGAGAGCAAGCTTAATGTACCGTACAATTAATGCAACAACACAGAGCCACAGAGGTGGATTCAAGTAGAATGAATGAGAATTAATTGATTTTTATTTATTTTTAAATTTTTACGTAATTAGTATAAAATGTTATGTATACTGAAAATTTGATCAATATTCTCCGTAAAAAAAATTTATATATCATTGATTCTTAATATGTGTTTGACCGCCCGAAAGTCCAACTTTGCTTCTGCTTAATACCATCTAAGTTAACTTTCCTATCACAATAACAACTTGTACAAAGAATCTAATGGATTCTTAAACTAAAAGAAGAACAAACAGGGGCGGATCCAGAATTTTCGTCAGGGGGCAAAAAAATATCCAATAAAAAAAAATGTTTTAACTTGTACTTTCCAATGCTTTGACTTGTAATTTCTGATGCTCTAACTTATAATTCTAATTACTAATCAAAATTCAACAAATTTATTTCAATTTTAATCCTAAATTTAACCCGAACTACAAATCAAACGTCCAGAGGTGGGCAAAAAAAATTTCAGGGGCAGCAAAGTCGGTCGGGACCGATAAATCTCCACTAAAACTCAAAATCCAGGGGGGGAGGGGGGGGGGGGGGGGGGGGGGGGCAACTGCCCCCTGAAATCATCTGGGTCCGCCCCTGAGAACAAACATATAATTCATCTCTGACAAATAAAATAAAAAAGAAAAAAACATATATAATTCATCACCAAAAAATATTTCTCCTATTAGCAATTCTATGAGTTTATTTCAAATGGCCTATCACCAATGTGGTGAGAGCATTCTGTTAAATAATAATTTGTACAATCTTTGAAAATCAACTCTTTAATTACAAATATTATACAATCCTTGAGAATACTTAAATAATACAAAAACGGATCTAATAATATTAATGGAGAGTTCCTGTAAATATTTTTTTTATCAATGAAAAATATTAATGGAGAGTTATTTCCTGGATTGCTATCTTGTGTAGTTGTCTGAATAGATTAATTAATTTCCTTCATTGGGTATTCACTATCTCTATTACGTACATTCAGATTCAATCATTCAATTCATTTTTTTTTTTTTTTTGGTTAGATGATGTCAGAACGTGCTACTAATTGTCTAATTCCTTTCCTTTTTATTAATTTTTTAATTTTTTGCTAGAAAAACCCATAGGCTACCAGCTATTTCTATAATAGAATTTAAAACTGAATTGTGAACTTCAGTTATATCCTCCAATTGATTAATGCAGCGGCAGTTGATGTTCACAACTGATTTCTATTTATTTCTAATCTATCAGAACGTGCTACTAATTGTCTAATTCCTTTTCTTTTTATTATTTTTTTTAATTTTTTGCAGAAAAACCCATAGGCTACCCGCTATTTCTATAATAGAATTTAAGGCTGAATTATTGCGAACTTCAATTATCCCCTCCAATAAAATATACATCCTGTACCCACCTTCATTGAAAGTTCTTTTTATTTTTAACGCGTCATGGCCGTCCATAAATACGATACTATCCATTGGCATCTTCATTCATTCTCTCTCTCTCTCGCCTACTTAAATTCCAAGTGAAAAGAAGAAGAAATCAAAACAATGGTGCTATCTAGTGCCGCTTCCAAGTCCGATGAGTCGATCCACTCGACCTTCGCCTCCCGTTATGTTCGTGCCTCCCTTCCAAGGTAAAATCACAGTCATATATAGCACTTCTGAAGAAACCAAAAGGAAAGAAATATTAATTAACATGAGCAATGTAGGTTTCGCATGCCAGAGAACTCGATCCCGAAGGAAGCCGCATACCAGATCATAAATGATGAATTGATGCTCGACGGCAACCCAAGATTGAATCTTGCGTCGTTTGTGACGACTTGGATGGAGCCAGAGTGCGACAAGCTCATCATGGCCTCCATCAACAAGAACTACGTCGACATGGACGAGTACCCGGTCACCACCGAGTTACAGGTCTGGTTTGTTTTAATTCTTTGATATATCTATTTTTTTTCCCTCAATCTTTTTCTCATTTCTGCATTGAGAGATTCTTGTTTAAATTGTAGAATTTGTTCTTCCCATTTTGAAACTAAAACTTAATTATATTTGTTTGCTAGAATTTAGGATTTGCGACAGAGTTGGTCTAGTTGCTTCCACTGGGAACATATGATTAAAAGAAGAAAAATATTATATGTTTCATTCTCTAAGAACTAGATACAAGCCACGGAGAATTTGAACTTGTACTGCTATACATACCACAGGCAAAAAAAAGTTAAAAAATTATGTTATATATATAGCAAATAACGCAACACAAATTAAACCAGGGACTTATATGTGAATATAAGGTCAACATCTTGTTTGAAGTGTTAAACTGTTATTCCACTTTCAATTGATTTTTATATTCCCCTGTTTTAGACATCCTCAAAGGTCCCCACGGTTTCTATCAATATGTCCATTGAAAATGAAAGACTCATCTTTTCTCTTAAAAAAAAAAAAATAGAACCTACAGTACATAATAAAAGTGATCTATTTTAGTAAAAAAAAAGATTATAGAATGAAGCATTTGTATCTAATAAAGGCAAAGTATTGGTACAATGATTAGCTACAGGTGTTTTCCACATGGGACTGTATAAAAAGCATTAGAAGTTTAGAACAATATTTGCTACAAGTGTGATTCACATGTGATAGTTATGGCAAAATATATAAATGCATTATAATATTTTTATTAAAGCTATTAGCATTTGCATCTGTAATGGGAACATTGTAGTGCCCTGCTCATGATCCATTAATTGCAAGTGCGGTTCATTGTCTTCCCTTCCAGAGAATAATATTTTTCACCTAACAAAAATGAAGCATATGTACTAAAAACTTTTCTTTGTTTTTTTTTTTGTTTTATTATAGTGTCCCACTCGTAACTATTTTGCTAAAAAACCGTAGTTTTTTTTTTTTCAAAACTATTTTTTTATTATAGTGTCCCACTCGTAACTATTTTTTCACTTTTTCTTGCTTGCGCATCTGCGCTTCTTGAACGACAATTCATTCATCAAATAGTCAAAGCCTAGATTGGAAAAAATATGCAACCTTTGGTTGAGGAAGAGTTTCTTCAAACTGAACTTGAAAAAATGTAGCTTGCTACAATAGGCTTATCCCTGACCCCACAGCATGTGGAAGAGACAAAAAAGGAACCAAGTGGGGGGCGGTTGATTCCTTCTTTGTTAAAAGAAAGGGCCCCACTTTTAGAATATTGTGCTGGGAGACAGCAGCGCCACTTGTTTTTTTGACAAGTTAGTCATAAATATTGGGGGAATTTCATGTAAATCCCTAAAATATCTCAAAATTTCTTATACCCCCCCTCTTAAATTTTAGAAAATAAATGAATGGTAGAAAATGAAAAACCAAATTAGAAGACCAATAAATTAGAAGACCAATATTAGGACGGGAACTTTATAAATTTAAAAAGAGTTTTAATGGAAAAAACAATAACTTGGGTAAATTTGTGAGTTTTTGAAATTTGGAGACGTAAATATGGTATTATACTATAAATTTTAGAGGACTGAATATGTAATTTTGAAGTTTTTGAAGGGTATACATCAAATTTCCCTAGATTGGCTAGTAGTTTGCAAAAGCATGTGGCCGGATCCGCACGTTCCCTATTTAAATCCTTTGTTCCAAGATCTCTGAAAAAAACCCTGTAATAAAACTCTGAAAAGGGCCCCACTTTTAGAATATTGTGTTGGGAGACAGCAGCGCCACTTGTTTTTTTGACAAGTTAGTCATAAATATTGGGGGAATTTCATGTAAATCCCTAAAATATCTCAAAATTTCTTATACCCCCCCTCTAAAATTTTAGAAAATAAATGAATGGTAGAAAATGAAAAACCAAATTAGAAGACCAAACATTTCTTTTAAACATACGGTTATATTTTTATTATTTAATGAAGGTTAGGACGGGCACTTTATAAATATAAAAAGAGTTTTAATGGAAAAAACAATAACTTGGGTAAATTTGTGAGTTTTTGAAATTTGGAGAGGTAAATATGGTATTATAAATTTTAGAGGGCTCAATATGTAATTTTAAAGTTTTTGAAGGGTATACATAAAATTTCCCTAGATTGGCTAGTAGTTTGCAAAAGCATGTGGCGGGATCTGCACGTTCCCTATTTAAATCCTTTGTTCCAAGATCTCTGAAAAAAACCCTGTAAATAAAACCCTGACAACAGGATTAGAGGCTGAAGTGACTTCATTGGAAGGACAACATATGGGTCCCATTTGTCGGTCGCTTCTAACAGGATCTGTTGCAGGAAAAACTAAACAAAGAACCGGAACGAAAGTTAGTATGTAGACTCCATTGACCAATAACTTTAAACTTTAATTATTCTTAAATCGATGATGGGATGAGGATGATGCACTAACAGTATAAGGAAATAAATGTGAATTTGCTTAAACACCCAGGATACTTTCAAATTATTATTTTTTCCCCTCAAATGATCAAATCCTCTGTTTCATTGATTGATTAAACGATGTGTACACAGTCTTATATAGACTTCTTGACAATTCTAACCAAGGTTTACAAGGAGAGTTACAATCTGACTATAGCATAACTCTGGTAAATAATTCTGCTGCAAACAAACTCGGTTGAACAAACTGGTATGGAACCTCTCCAGTTGTGTATGAATGGACATCTCCATTGAAGTGTATATCGCCTAATAAAATATTTCCTAGATATAAATTTGTAGGAATCTTTCTGGAAGTTAAATAAAAAAAAAGATTTAAATTAAGTATTATAAATGAACTAGTATTCCGTTCTTCTTTTATTTTTTCGCTTCCTTTTTCCTTTTTATTTTTGTCCGATAAAGAATGGCGGAAAAGTAATTATGGGCCTTATAATGGCCCATTTAGGGTAAAGATATAATGAACCATATTGGGAGATGTACAAAATTATTAACCGGCCCTCTCGAATATAGATGTAACAATTGGGCCCAAATATTATCCTATTTGGGCTTTTTTGTACCCAATACTAAGAAGCAACGAATAACGAATTCGGGTGATGTCTTCACTTGAAAATGAAAACCCCATCAAATAAAGCTAAAAAGTTATCAGAAAATTAGGTACTTAGAATTTTAATTGTAACTTTTTCACCAAGTTTGCTTGTAATTAACTTTGCAGAACCGATGCGTGAACATGATTGCACATCTGTTCAATGCTCCGCTTGGGGAGTCAGAAGCTGCTGTTGGAGTCGGTACAGTTGGTTCCTCTGAGGCAATAATGCTTGCTGGTTTGGCCTTCAAGAGAAAGTGGCAAAACAAGAGAAAGGCACAAGGCTTGCCTTGTGACAAGCCTAACATTGTTACTGGTGCCAATGTTCAAGTACATTTCTATCTGTTTGAATTTTATATATCCCCATGCATTTTCCGCCTTTAAAATTTATCAATCTGTTTCAATCTTGATGTTTTTTCTCGAATCTTTGGATGACTACATGTTTTACCCATTGTTATACCCAAGTAAATCTTATATTTTAATTTGTATCCAGTAACGATCTAAAAGATGAATACTTACAACTATAGGTGTGTTGGGAGAAATTTGCGCGATATTTTGAAGTTGAACTTAAGGAAGTGAAATTGAGCGAGGGGTACTACGTGATGGACCCTGCAAAGGCCGTGGAAATGGTTGATGAGAACACCATTTGTGTGGCAGCCATTCTTGGTTCAACTCTAAATGGTGAATTTGAGGATGTCAAGCTACTTAATGACCTTCTCACAGAGAAAAATGCAAAAACAGGGTTAGTCAACCTTAATTTTAAGTTTATTGTATATTAATGGGAAGATATAATTTTGACAATATTTTTTTCTCTAAAAACCTTGAAAACCTGAGTATATGGTTATCAAAATACAAACTAAATTATAGTTTGGATATGTATTCTGCAGTTTAGATAAGTTGTCTCAAATTTGATGCAATTGTGATATCGTTTGGTCATCAATCAAGTCCTGAAAAAATTAAGCTGTTAATTTTTCAAAATACTTATGGATAATCAGTCAATCTTCAAATTACACCAAATTAGATACACAATCTGTCTAAACTATAAAGTAGGTACTTATATATTTTTTTAATTTAATCATTTAATTAGTTATAGCAGTTGCCAATAAGTTTATATTAATATAATCTTTATCCCAATGATTAACTGTTGACTTCTTGAGTACCTACTTATTTTCAATTACAATAATTTAAAACAATTCGTTCAAAGTTGCTCCCTACCATTTTGTGCTACTGTTTGCTGAATTTGGATTCCCCGGTACCGACTGAGAAAAAATAGATCTGGACCGTTCTTTTAACCTGGCATGAATCTTAAAACAGACCCGTATAATTTCTATGGGCACCAGATTGAGTTTGGCCCGGTTGGGATTAATCTGGGTCGTCCGTTGCTAATTTTTTTAGTCAGGTACCTAGGAGGATACGGATTTATGTTTGCTCCCAAAGTGTTTGACTCTTCTTTTTTCTTTTCTTTTACAAATAACCATAATTTGTACGACCACCGCATCAGTGGCAGGGTCGTTTACACGCGCTGTTTTTTTTCTATACATGATGCCAATTTCTGTTAACAAGTGCGATCAAGCGAGCATTCATGCTTTCACATTCATCTAATTTACTTTCCCTTCAATTATTTAGTTGGGACACGCCGATCCATGTTGACGCAGCTAGTGGCGGATTCATTGCGCCGTTCTTGTACCCGGAGCTGGAATGGGACTTCAGGTTGCCCCTGGTGAAGAGCATCAATGCCAGTGGGCACAAATACGGTCTCGTCTATGCCGGTATTGGGTGGTCCATTTGGAGGAACAAAGAGGATTTGCCAGAGGAACTCATCTTCCACATCAACTACCTCGGAGCCGATCAACCCACATTCACTTTAAACTTCTCCAAAGGTAAGAAGATGCCACAAGACCATGCTGGAATATATCAGTAATGCCGGTTAAATCATATGCCCCGTTGTTCCCACGATTTCGCACATGAAATGATCATGTCATAAAGAGCCAAATTATGTAATCGGACATTTTGTATGGTGTTTGGATTTTGAGGAACAGAGATCACAGTAAACAACAGAAAATGCCTGATAAAATAATTTGCAATTGCCTTTACATGGTTATACAGTAGTTTGTACATCTGTTGAAACTTTTTTTAATCCTTTTTCAATTGCAAGACTAATTTCACTAACAGTGCCTTTGGATTTTTAACAGGTTCTAGCCAAATTATTGCACAATACTACCAGCTGATCCGCTTGGGTTTTGAGGTAATTAATACCATACACTTCATTGCAATGATTTTGATCATCATCCATTATGTAAATTCTTATATCCTATTAATACCACAGGGCTATAAAAACATCATGGAGAATTGCCAGGAAAATGCTATGGTGCTAAAGACCGGCCTTGAGCAAACCGGTCGTTTCAACATTGTCTCCAAGGATCATGGGGTTCCACTTGTCGCCTTCTCCTTAAAGGACAACAGCCGCCACGATGAGTTTGCGGTGTCAGAGTTCCTTCGCCGCTTTGGCTGGATCATACCAGCATACACAATGCCAGCGGATGCACAGCACATCACGGTATTGAGGGTAGTCATTCGCGAAGATTTTAGCAGAACCCTGGCCGAGCGCCTGGTGTTCGATATTGAGAAGGCACTTCATGAGCTCGATGCGATGCCATCTAAGAAGGACATGGAGAACCGGATAACGAAACCGGCAGCTATAGCTTGGAAGAAGCTGGTCGAGAATAGCAAAAACAAAGGGATTTGTTAAGTGTAGAGTTAGGGTTTGTGTGCAACACCTCACACATTGGTCTTACTATTTTTCCCATTTTGATTATTTTTTCTGTTTCTTCATTATGATATCCATCATTATTCTGTTTTCTCCTTTTTATTTTTATGGGCCAGGCTAGCTACTGTAATGTTGTTGTCTGAAATTATTCAGGGGAATTTTTACGATTGCGTATTACCTTTATTTTGTTCTTATATTTGATATATTCCTGAGTTAAGTATCTAGAATATAGAAAAATGGATTCGTTAACAATTTCTGGTGCGCGAGCAATTGTGCAACAAGTCCCTTTGGTCAGATACGGGAGGCGCTGTGTTTAGTTTCAGAATTGGTTTTTACATAACCTCAAATTTTTTTTGTACAGTTATCAGTAAAATGCGCCCTGAACGCAATCTAGAATCAAATAAAATCAAAGATTATAAATAACCAACAGGAAGCTTCTTAGTTATTAATTAATTGTTTCGAAAATTAGCACATCACTACTTTGCTTTATTGTTTAATAACTATCATCCTTATCTTTCGGGTCATCGATAGAGACCCAGTTTCCATTCAGGTTTTTCTTCAGTTTAAAGTAAACCATTACATTGCTAAAGGCTTGAAATATTCATTGGTCGAGATTCTAAAACACATTGTGAAAAAGAAATTGGTGGAGAAAGTGCCATCACGCGCCACTTTCATTATTGTTTATTGCTCTCATGAGTACATTTCAAGAATTTTTTCCCTCTCTTTGTTCATAATGCGGCAAGTAGTTATTTGCCTAATGGAGGTGTTGCTTTCAATTAGATCATAACTAGTTCTCAGTGATTAGTGATTACCTTTACTTGGATTCCACTAAGTTTATCAGAACTTCTATTTTCATGAAGGGGGCATATATGTAAGCATGTTGATCCAGATTTTTTTTTTAGAATAGCCATTTTCCATTGAACTTTTGATCTGGAATAATGTATTTAATTTGATTATGAACATTAACTAGATTCAAAAAAAATTCATGTGCATAAAGGTGAGCTGGATCGGTCCCTCACCTGATGAGTTTGAGCTTGGTTCAGCTTGGCTCATTCTGACTCGGTCTTTTAACGACTGATTTGGACCGCTAATTATATTTTAATTTAATATTAATCATTGATATGTTAGGGTTAGAGACTGTTCCTTGTGATATTTAATATTGTGGAAATTGTGAAAACCGAGTTATAAAAAGCCAGCTCAGCTCGGGTCAGAGAGCCACGAGCCAGTCACGAGCCAGTATTTTCAGCTCACTGACAAAGTCAGACTTAGCTTGTTATATAGTGACGAGCCGATTTCAAGTTTTTCTAACTCGGCTCATTTACAAACCTTTCAAGGAATTTATAACGTCTTAACTCTGTTGGCGCATGCAGAATCGCAGACTATTTATTCATCTCGGTATACATCATCATCTCTCTGATTAATGCCATTGAGAATTATACATGTGCATATCTCTAGTTATTTATTCAAAGTTTCTTTCTGTTAAAATCTTAGTTCAGAGACCTAATTAACATTTATACCTTTGAGGTAGCATGAAATATATATAAGATACAGAAGTAAAACTTACATCACTACAATTAAATTATTGATGTGGATCCAATACCACTAAAAATGACCAGTAGATTAGGGATAAAGGAATGTAGAAAAACATTCAAAATGCACCCAAGCACCATATTAAGGTGTCAAATCCCATCAGTCTAGGTATAGTATGGTTCTCTAAGCATGTATCTCTTTCAGTTGAGATATGACCGGAAACAGTTGTAACATCGTTATATTCTGATCTTTATTCTTTAATGTTTATTAGCACATGGATATATTGCTGAAAGCATGCATATTTAATCTAACTTGTGTAATTAAATGTTTTATTATGCCTATTTCACAAAAGTTGCTACGAAATTAACAAAATGAAATGACACGTAACTCTGTCATTTTGTTGGTGTTTTCTTCTTTGAATCAGGTAATCTTGCACTGTCATAAGCTAGAAACCAAGATTATCTATTACCTGTAGCTATAAGCCTATAACAGATCGATTTTGTTCCTAAGTCGCTAACAGGGGACACTATACAGAGCAAAAGCCAGCAAAAGTGGGCATATAATATGATAAGGAGCTCCAAGTTGATCCGAACCCCATATCAACCCAAAATCTGACCTTAAAAGGCAGACAATAATAGACAAAATGGTTTTATTTGATTCTTTCTTGAAAGAAAAAACCAAGCAAATTTAAGGCGAGATGCTGCAAAATTTGATTCATATGATATATAGTATATAGCCTACCGTCATAGCGCATATTTTAAATCAATATCTTTATTTTTAAAGTTCAAACAATCAATCTGAACCGTTCAACATGATCTCTATATGAAAATGTATTTGAAGACTAAATTTTTCATTTTTCATTTTTTAGATTTTATTTTATTTTTTAGATGTAAAAATTCACTACTTTTGAATGGTCAGATCAAGTGATTTTCTACCTATCTAAAAAAAAGTTAAAAAACTTCAAAATAAAAATGTAAAATTTGATCTACAAGCAGGGGCGGATCTAGGATTTCTATTAGGGTAAGACACTAATCGGGTTTAAATAACTAATCGGGTTTAAACCCATTAACTTATCAGGTACACAATTGCAACTCAGTCCCTATAACTATGTTTATTTAAAAATATGTTATAATCATGAAATCGATTGACACCGTATTGAAACATTTTTTCTATGCTAATTAAAAATTTGTTCGGATTGTTCTTAGCAAATTGAAGTTAAAATTTAGATAAAAATTTAACTAAAATATATATATTGAATAATAAAATGTCTAAAAAATTCGGCCAGCCCATTTCGTTAGAACTGTAATGATAGGTTCCACCGCCAGACATTTCTTGTTCTCTTCTTCTCCTTCATTATAATTACGAAATAGAGCATCGCAGTCATAAAAAAGCGAAATACGCAAAATCGACCAAAGCACGGAAGGAATCGGTTCAAGAATCAGACTAGCTCAGGCCTGGGGTAGGCACTATATCATTCCAGGAGTAGGCACACTGAACAATTACTACAGAATTGAGAATAAAAATTCAAATCCAGATACTTGCTATCCAATTCCTTCTTGAATCCACTGTTATTAACAAGTACATTCCATAGGATAATCATATTGAATAGTTCAAACGAATGACTATTCAAACTTTATAAACGGAAGTATTTATGACGCACTAGTGACTATCCTCACCAACCAGAAAACTCGTAAAGATGGGGCCTTTAAACTGAAAAGGAAAGTGTCATTCTCCGTTCAGTTGCAATCTATTAATCGATCATTTAGCCAGAAATTATGCGACTAGCATGACCCAATAACAGAGTCAAAATTCGCACTTAATTAAATTTATTGGTAGGCCGTGATAATTATTTCGTTTCCTCTGTTTAAACTTGAGGAGGGATCCAATTACACCTTTTTTTGTGACACATCATGACACTGTTTTTTATATAGGTCAATTTTGCGATTTCAAAATTCAAACAGTCGATCCGAACCGTTCAACATGATCACCGTATTAAAATGTACTTGGAGATCAAATTTTACATTTTTTTGAATTTTTTTTACTATTTATTAAGATGGTTACAAAATCGCTGTTTTTCAATGGTCTGAAAACAACGATTTTTGTAACCATCTTAATAAATAGCAAAAAAATTCAAAAAAATGTAGAATTTGATCTCCAAGCACATTTTAATATATCCATCATGTTGAACGGTTTGAATCGACTATTTGGACTTTGAAAATGGTAGGTGTCAAAGTGTGTCACTAAAAAAGATGTAATCGGATCCCTCCTCTTTAAACTTATGTAGATAATAATATAAGAGTGAGGCTATGTAATACGCATATTACACAACGATCCGCACTATGAACTTATATTTTTATTTTTAAAGTTCAAACAATTAATCTGTATTGTTCAACATAATCTAAATATAAAAATATTCTTACAGATCAAATTTTATAATTTGGTCAACACATACATTTTAATATGAAGATTATATTAAACGGTTCAGATTAATTATTTGACTTCTAAAAAAGAGATATGAATCCAGAGCATCAGTCAGATCTTTTGATATGCATATTACCATTGCCTCACTCATAATATAAAAAAATTGATGGTAAACACAGTTACTAATTAATTAATGTCTAACAGATCATCAACATATTTTGGGGACTAGAAGTAATAAGTAATATATATATATATAAATACATATATATATAGAGAGAGAGGGGTTGGCTAATATCAAAACGTTTGTTCAGGAGCCGTGGTGCAACCAATTGGTTTTTCGATTTTCAAAGTTCAAACGGTCGACCCGAACCGTTAGATTTGATCTCTATATTAAAAATTTCTTGGAGACCAAATTTTACATTTTTTGAAATTTTTTACTATTTATTAAGCCAGTTTTAAAATCACTGATTTTAATAAACAGTAAAAAAATTTGAATCATTGAAAACAGTGATTTTAAAATTGGCTTAATAAATAGTAAAAATTTCAAAAAATGTAAAATTTTGTCTCCAAGTAAATTTTATTATAGATTGAATATTGAACGGTTTGAATCGACTGTTTGGACTTCGAAAATGTATAAACCGAAGCATTTGTTCCACGGTCTAGGAACAAACGTTTTGATATTAGCCAACCTCTCTCTCTCTCTCTCTCTATATATATATATGAGAGAGAGAGAGAGAGAGAGAGAGATGGGCTATCATGCTTTGGGAAGTAAAGACAGTGTTTTACTTTTCGCTCATATCTCCATTTCAAAGTGCAAATAGTCGATCCGAATTTCTCAACATGATCTTCATATTGTAAGTGCTTGCAGACCAAATTTTATATTTTTTTGGAAATTTTTTACTTTTTTTTTTTTTTTGAAAATAAGTGTTTTTTTTTGTTTTTTTATTTAATGAAATGCTGTTATTTTTTACTATTTTTTAGAATTTTTGAAAATCAGTGTTTTTCTGAATTTTTTAGAAACTGTGATTTTCAAAAAAAATTTAAAAAAAAGTTAAAGAATTTTCAAAAAATGTAAAATTTGGTCTCCAAGCACATATCAATACGAAGATCATGTTGAGAAGTTTGGACCAACTGTTTAAACTTTAAAAATAGAAATATGAACGGGAAGTAAAACACCTTCTTTATATATATAGTTTGTCTCAAGAAAAAATAAGAACTAATCGTGTATGATTTGTTAATTTACTATTTCAATTGAAAAGAAAAAGAAGTTACAGCCAATTTTTTTTTCTTTCTTTTTGAAGAAAATCATTGGTTGAGGGCTTGAGGCAAATTTTCTCAGTGGAGAGATGTAGGTATCAGATAATTCCGATTATCTGCAATTGCTGGATATTAGACATCATAATCTATTGCTATCGGATAAATCTATCGGTATTTTTATTCTTGTCGGTAATAGCGATATTCTTGAAAATAATAATTTATGTCAGCTTATTCAGCAATAGTCACTTGTTACCACTGCGGATACTCACAAATTTTTGTAGTTAACATAAAAATAGGGCTGTGGCTAATTTGCTGCCGGCAGCAGTTCGGCCGAGGTGCTGCCGGGGCTATATTTAGCCGTGTGATGTCCAAACAACAAATTCAAACCGTTAGATGTTTAATCTATACTATAATTTACTTGGAGACCAAATTTTACATTTTTTGGAATTTTTTTACTATATATTAAGATGGTTTGAAAACCGCTGTTTTTAACGTTGCAGAAATTTACTAAAAACAGCGGTTTTCAAACCAGCTTAATATATAGTAAAAAAATTCCAAAAAATGTAAAATTTGGTCTCCAAGTAGATTATAGTATAGATTAAACATCTAACGGTTTGAATTTGTTGTTTGGACATCACACGGCTAAATATAGCCTCGGCAGCACTTGGCGGAACTGCTGCCGGCAGCAAATTAGACAGACCCTAAAAATAGTTATCTTCTGTCAACCTACAACTGCCATAAATAATAATTATTATTAACTCAGCGAATTTTTTTTTAATTTAATTAGTGCTAGTTATCTCTTAATCTATAAATATTTATGTCATAACTTTTATATTAGCATGACGTGATCGTTGAAATGCGGACAGTACTGAATTTTAAACCTACAACTCTATTCATTATAGCAGCCCCTGCCATTTCTGAAAAGCATTTTCAACGAATTTATTGCCTTTTTCAATTGTTCCACAAGGGTACCAATATACCGGGTCCAACTGAGAGTAAAGATTTTAACAGAACAGTATTAATTGACTTCATGCAGCGCACGAACTATAGAATTAAAACAACGCTGAATATGGTATGTGCTCTGCATGAAGCCAAAACTGCTCTGTTAAAATCTTTACCCCATACGGAACCGGCCGCACACATCGATCCGTTTCATTTGTGATCATAAAAAAAGGGTTCTTTTCTTATTGAAACTATTCCTTTCTATTGTGTTCCGTTAATGCAGTTAACATTATTTTAAGAATCGGTGTTGTAAATGGGGCTTGAATTAATTGATTTATATGTTGTTAGGTAGGTTAGGTATACTGTTTGCATGCTCTTAGAGGCTGGTTCGCTTTCATTTAATCTTAGTCCAAACCAATATTGAAAATACCTTCCACTAAAAGCAAACTACACCTTTTTTCCTTGCCTATATTGAAAATACTCTTTCTACTTTTAATTAATAAACTTCTCTAACCATCTAGATTATTGTTACGTACGCGCGCACATGCGTAAACAGTACATACAATTAATTAAAGGGGGAATTTCATATATCCCCCTCAAAAACTTCAATATTACGTATTTCCCCCTCTAAAATTTGAAATTACATATTTCCCCCTCTAAACATCAAAAAATCACATATTTACCCATTTTATTGTTTTTTATATTAAAACAAATTCTAAATTCATAAAATACCCATTTTACCCTTTTTATTAAAAAGCATAAAACGTCCATCTGACTCCAATTTGAATCTGAAAAGTTCCTCCATCGAATTGCTTTACGATCTGTGCATGCTAGGTCAGCACAAATCTTGAAGTGAACACACACGGATATTGAAGCAACATGCACAGATCTTAATGCAATGCACACGGATCAAAATTGCTTTAAGATCTGTGCGCACTAGATTAGCACGAATCTTGAAGTGAACACACACACATCTTATTGCGTTGCGCACGGATCGGACGGTAGAGGAACCCTTTAGATTCAAATTTGAGTTCAATGGGGGTTTTATAATTTTAATAAAGGGTAAAATGGGTATTTTATGAATTTAGAATTTGTTTTAATATAAAAAACAATAAAATGGGTAAATATGTGATTTTTTGATGTTTAGAGGGGGGAATATGTAATTTCAAATTTTAGAGGGGGAAATACGTAATATTGAAGTTTTTGAGGGGGATATATGAAATTCCCCCTTAATTAAATAGTATGAATACTGCTTTGTTTTTCTGTTTGTTGAACGTCAGCGTAAGACCCTCAGCCCTCAGGCCAGGTATACCTGTATTCTTGGTGCCTTTCAAAATTGATTAATTAATACCATGACAATTAGTCAAGGATGCATCATCTTAATTCGATTGTATAGAGATAACTAAACTTGAACGCTTCAGTTTCTAGTTTACAAAACCCAGATTTGAGTAGCCAGCTGGATTTATTTAAAGGTTGGCTTGAAATGGCGGCTCTCTTAACCTGACCGAAATTTGACAATAATTTGGTCATCTACATTTGAACTTAATAAATTAATGTATAGCAATCATAGAAGTTCTCTCAATATAAGAATAGATTTGAAACAGATTTACTGAAAAATATAATAACTTGAGTAAGCATGGAGGCTATACGGGGATCAGTTCACTATATGCTAGGGGTTACCCGTAATTAAGTTTGCAGAATTTATAATTGATAATGTTGTATCTATATATATATAGAGGAGGGATCGGATTACACCGTTTTTGGTGACATCGAATTACATCGTCCATTTTAAAAGTTTTCAAAGTCCAAACAGTCGATTCAAACCGTTCAATATGATGGATATATTAAAATATGCTTGCAGATCAAATTTTACATTTTTTTGAATTTTTTTACTATTTATTAAGTACTTTACAAAATCGTTGTTTTCAGACCATTGAATTTTTGTACCCATCTTAATAAATAGTAAAAAAAAATTCAAAAAAAAAAGTAAAAATTTGATCTGCAAGCACATTTTAATATATCCATCATATTGAACGGTTTGGATCGACTGTTTGGACTTTGAAAATGGACGATGTCATTCGATGTCACCAAAAAACGGTGTCATCCGATCTCCTCTCATATATATATATATATAGTTGACCTACGGTGTTTCATGAAGTTAAGCGAGTGTTTTACTTCACACTCATATTTTGCTGTGATTTCAAAGTTCAAAATGTTGATCCAAACCGTTTAAGTTTATCTCCATATTAAATTGTGCTTAGAGACCAAATTTTACATTTTTTTTAGAATTTTTAAAAATCACTATTTTTCAGAAAATTGTGGACCATAAAAAATTAGTGATTTTCAAAAATTCAAAAAAACTAGTAATAAATTTTCAAAAAATATAAAATTTGGTCTCCGAGCACAATTTAATATGGAGATCAACTTAAACGGTTCGGATCGATATTTTGAACTTTGAAATCGCAAAATATGAGTGTGAAGTAAAACATTCGTTTTACTTCATGAAGCACCGTAGCCCAACTCCATATTATATATATGAGGAGGGATCCAATAACATAAAGCACCATATTGAAATGTGCTTGGAGACCAAATTTTACATTTTTGGAATTTTTTTTACTATTTATTATGCCACTTTGAAAATCGCTGATCCGGGTGAACAGTAGCAAAACCGTAAAAAATTATGGACCAATAGATCAGCGATTTCAAAGTGGCTTAATAAATAGTAAAAAAAAATATAAAATTTGGTCTCCAAGCACATTTCAATATGGAGATCATGTTGAACGGTTCGGATCGATTGTTTGGATTTTCAAAATGGAAATAATGAGGCGTGGAGTAAAAACTTATTTTACTCCACGTCTCACCATAGCCCATCTATATATATATATATATATATATATATATATAAATATCGTGCCTGTGCGTTACAACGGAATATATGATAAGATAACAAAAATAAATTCTCATACAAAATGACAAATTTTCATAAAAAACAAAATTAGAAATATATTTTAGATTTATCACAGAAATATGTATAGAAATAAGTAGATAAATAAGGAAGTGAACAAAAAATTGATTTGCATTGTGATTCGCCGTATAGTTGAAGATATATATATATATATATATATAGAGGAGGGATCCGATTACACCTTTTTTGGTGACACACTTTGACACCTACCATTTTCAAAGTCCAAATAGTCGATTCAAACTGTTCAACATAATGGATATATTAAAATGTGATTGGAGATCAAATTTTACATTTTTTTGAATTTTTTTGCTATTTATTAAGATGGTTACAAAAATCGTTGTTTCAGACTATTGAAAAACAGCGATTTTGTAACCATCTTAATAAATAGTAAAAAAATTCAAAAAAATGTAAAATTTGATCTCCAAGTACATTTTAATATGGTGATCATGTTGAACGGTTCGGATCGACTGTTTGGATTTTGAAATCGCAAAATTGACCTATATAAAAACGGTGTCATGATGTGTCACCAAAAAAGGTGTAAGTGGATCCCTCCTCATATATATATTGTTAGTTTGTAATAATCTAGAAGTCAATAATACGATAATTTATCATAAAGCTTTGTTCATGAATTGAATGTTTATTTATATATCATTTTGTTGCCTTGAGTATTATTGTATTTATGAATCATTCATTTATCTGACTAGAGTCAATAAATGAAATTATGAAACTTCATAATATAGATGATATATATTCTTAGAAGTCTCTAACCAAGGTAATTAGCAGGAACACTAATTTACCGTTACAAGGTTAGTATGTAGATTAAAAGATGGTTATGTTTTACAAACCATTTAACAAGAGATGTCATTTTAATCACATGGATACATGTTCCAGGAACATAGTATTTGACAGACCCCGAATGAAACATTAAATGGAATTGTGTTCGTGTCATTAATATTTTCATTCAGTGTTAAGTTCTAAAATATGAGGTATTCATCTTTCCTACTAAGAAATGTATATGTGTGACTGTTACCTAACGCTGTCGGTAAAACGCAGTTATAACGGTAGCTCTTTGGTATGCATAGCTTAGCTGAGGTAGTGATGGTTTACCAAAAGTACTATTGTCCCTCGTATCTCTATACGAGTTATAGTATCACTGGGCCCCTTGATAGAATAAGATTATCTGCATGCGGTATAATTACAAGAGTAATTATATTTGGTAATCTGTTCAAGATCAAGAAAAGATCAAGTTTGCAAGGATGACACACACTAACCTTGAAACTGATCTGATAACTATGAGACAAAAGAATTAACACGAGTAAATAGTTTACTGGATCGTGGTATTATATAGTACAGCATCATCTGTGTAATTGGATGGTCATAGTGCAGATATCAGATGCCTCCTATGATTATAGAAGTTAGAACAGTTTTAATTCTATTTACCAACATAACACAGATCCACACCAATATGAAAGTAATCAGAGAAATTTAATGATTAATTCTAAAGTGTTATAATTAAGAATAAAATATATGTCATGAAGATGACATGCTTAAACCGAATTAAATTTATAAACGTTTATGACATGTCGTATAAATTTATCGCAAACGCAAGAAATATAATTATTCAGAATAATTGTATATATATATATAATATATGGATTAAAATATTAATTATGAATTAATATTTTGGACCAAAAGTCCAATTTGAATTTAGGCCTTAATTAAATTTAGAATTTAATTAAAAGCCTAAATTAAATTAAATGAAAAAGAAATGTTTAATTAAATATATTAAAAAATGCCAAAATACAAATTCGGTTTTGCATCTTCTAAACTGACTTTATAATGGCAATTTGGTAATATTTAAACCGCCACAATTTGGCCTATTTAAAGGCATGAAACTTTGAGAAAAATTAGAAATCCAATCTAAGTTCAAATTAAAGTACGAATCAGAATCCGAGTCGATCCGTATCTAATTTTCTCTCCTAAATAGTGATTTGCAGAAAATTTGATAATTCATATATATATTCTTGCGAGAATAAAAGTTATTATTGTGAATAGTGTTTTGTCAGAAATTTCGTACTTTCGGTGAATAGTGATTTACCGAAAACCGTGACTTTTCGAATACCGTTGGTATAGTATTTCTGGCAAAAGAAATACCAACTCTCTGGTAGTTCCTGGTGGATAACCAATAGAGGTATCAGACGTCTGATACTACGAGGCAAATCATTCCCAGGTGCAGCTCTTCACGCTCGGTTTGCTTTTCAACTGAGATTTGGAAACAAGGTATAAACATGTTATATTAATCTATTTAATTGGTAAGTAGATTAAAGTTTTAGAAATCAATTAAGGAGTAGATTTGTCCTTAGCTTAAGTTAGAAGTAAAATTTTTGTTTTACGTTCTTTCCGCATCTTAAGCAAACAAATGGGTTTGAACAGTCAAAACTCCAACAGACTTAATCAATGGGTTTGAACCGTCAAAACCCAACATATATATATAGTTGAGATATGGTGCATTTCAATGTATGGGGCCTCTTGTACATTGGACTATAAATCGTTAGTTCTGATTTTTAAAAAACCGATCCAAACCGTTCAATTTGATATCCATATTAAAATGTGCTTGGAGACCAAATTTTACATTTTTTGAAATTTTTTGCTATTTTTTTAGAATTTTTGAAAATCGTTGTTTTTCTATGGTCCAGAAATTTCAGAAAAACAACAATTTTCAAAAATTCTAAAAAAAATAGTAAAAAGTTTCAAGAAAAAATACAAAATTTGATCTCCTAGCACATTTTTAATATGGAGAACATGTTGAGTCCTATGGATCGACTGCTTGAACTTCGAATTCAATGACTTATAGTCCAATGTACAAGAGGGCATATACATTGCAATGCACCATAGTCCAACTCTCTCTCTCTCTCTCTCTCTCTCTCTCTCTATCTATATATATATATATAGTTGGGCTATGGTGAGTTGCGAAGTAAGATTCTTATTTTACTTCACACTTATATCTTTATTTTCATAGTCCAGATAGCCAATCCGAACCGCTCAACATGATCTCCATATTGAGATGTACCTGGAGATCAAATTTTACATTTTTTGAGATTTTTTTTAGATGGGTAGAAAGTCGCTATTTTTGAATGGATTATGGACCATAAAAAATAGTGATTTAAAATAATTCTAAACAAATAGTAAAAAATTTCCAAAAAAATATAAAATTTGGTCTCCTAGCACATTTCAATATGTAGATCATGTTGAGCGGTTCGGATCGACCTTTTGAACTTTGAAAAGTAGAAAATATGGACGTGAAGTAAAACAAGGTTCTTACTTCACAACTCGCCAATAGCCCATCTCTCTCTCTATATATATATATAGAGAGGGAGAGAGAGAGTATGGCTAACACGCTTCCTCTATTATTTCAACAATATGATTCCGGCCTCCAAAATCTATTGAATCGGCTTCAAACGATAAATCCAAACCTTTCAAACCAATCTCCTTAATTAACAAGATTTTCGTTTCCATATAAAAGAATTTTATTTTCGGTTTATTTACTATCAAGTCAAGCGGTCAAAATATGAAGGATTTTGTGCGAATTTTAATGCACTATATTCTTAATTTTTTTGACCGCTTGACTTGAGTAAATAAATTTGAAAATTAAAAAAAATTATATGGACACAAAGTTCTCGTTAAGGAGATTGGTTTGAACAGTTTGAATTTGTAATTTGAAACTGGTTCAATAGGTTTTAGAGTCCAAAAACATATTATTGAAATACTAGATGAAGTGTGTTAGCCGTATTGTATATATATACTACTGCTGTTATTTATAGAACATATTATCTGGGCAATAATTGCAGTAAATTAATTTTAAGTTGAAAAGTGAATATTCTTTCACACATATAAATAAATAAATTATTTAATTAATTAGATGGGATTAATTCAGTGCCACGACTATTGGATCCCCAAGAAAAGAGAGAGAGACGAGAAAAAGATAATTAAAGCTAGTACGTGTTGATGGTTAACGGTTTGATCAGTTGCAATTTTTTTTATATTTAATACATGGAAGATAAGAAAACAAACTCTAAAGTTGTTTTGTTTCAGAGGTGAAGTTAGATTTTCAAACAGACTATGAGATTAAACATGAATGGGAGTCAAGTAAATAAAAAAAAATTTATTACAAATGGAGTAAATTTCATACTATTCATAATATTTTTCTTTAAACTATATTAAAAATAAGATATAAATATAAAAAAAATGAAATTGAATGGGTCAATTGACCCCATAGATTCGCCCCTACTTTGCTCCAAAGCATTTTTTTTAAAACAAATTAATGAATCAAATTGGAGGGAGTTAGGCCAACGGTCTAAGTAGGCCATCTCTCACCAACAACTGATTTCCTACCTTAATTTTCCTGTGTCAAATATTATATACATACATGCATATATAATCACCTTGAGGCTTTTATCATTAAACACTACATTGCAAATTAATTAATTACCTGGATCCTCTTCTACTTGAGAAACTGTGTGGAGTCCGTCTGTCAAACCCGCTATCTTCCTGTGTTGTAAAGAAAGTGTACTAGAAAGTTAATACTCCTCACCAACACCCAGATATAATATATATATATATATAGAGGAGGGTTCAAATGCCTCCATTTTTTGTGCCTCCATCATGCCTCCATTTTTAAAAACTTTAATAACTCAAAATTTAAAACTTAAAAGTTAAAATAAAACCGTTGGATATGATCTACATCATTTTATCTATGTGCTCATAAAAATTATCAAATTTTGATTTTGTTTTTATGTAAATCAATAAGTTGAAAAATCAACGTCTAGAAATTGTTCACATTAGTACATTTTTTTACAAGCTCTTGATCACAACCAAAACAAAATTGAAATGTCATAACTTTTTACACGTTCATAGATAAGATGATGTAGATCATATCCAACGGTTTTATTTTGACTTTTAAATTTTAAATTTTGAGTTATTAAAATTTTAAAAATAGAGACATGATGGAGACATGAAAAATGGAGGCATTTGAACCCTCCTCATATATATATAGGGTAGCTTTTCTGTTGTTGACGTACCGTGAGCTAATCTTACGTGCGCAACATTTTGTCAAGAACCTAGCTATAGATACCGCATTTCTCGGAAAAAAAATAATAGTTAACAAGTTTAGGTAAATTAATGAATTTTACGAACGATGCATTATGCATATTAATGTAGGTCTTCAAAGTTACTGTACCTACCACTTGTTGATTATTTATTTAATAATTTACCCCGCACGAGGTTATCTAGGCTAGTCGAGAGGATTCTCTGTTTTATTCTTTAATACTAAAGACCAAGTCTATCCACTAATTTACTCAGTTTATTCATGCTAATCTATATATAATGATTCAAAATCCAACGTCCTGTTTTTTGGAAGGTTAATTAGGTTGGAAATAAATAACTTAATCTAGAATTATAGTATCAGGTTCACCTGTTTGTCTAGTTTCTGACAGTCTGAACCCCCAGTATGTACAAGATATATACTTGTTGTAATCACAAACAAGGTTCGTTTCTTTTTTAAATAAAAGAAAATCCGGTATTACGCAATTAATGCACCACTTTTTGTTAGAAAAAAAAAAGATAATTACATGCACTCTAATGATTAATTAGCAACCTTGCATTCGCATAAAACTGGAGCATGCATGCATGTTCCAAAAATGTTATTTCCGTTTCCGTATATATGTGTACGTAGCTAGGGTCTTGTGTGCTATATATATATATATATGAGTATAACTAGGATGTTCTTAAGTTCACAAAGTTTTTTGTGAACTCAATTCTAAAACCAATCAGATTGACTACAAATGACGAATCCGAATCGTTGAAATCCGTCTACTTTACGAGTGATGCGTCTACATACAAAAAATTAAAATTTTCGAATTAATTTTGTATAGAGTCAAGTGGTAAAAAAAACATTCAAAAAATAAATGCACTAAAATTAATTTATAAATCTTCTAATTTTGACCGCTTAACTTTATACTAAATTAATTCAAAAAGTTTAAATTTTTTGCATGCATGTAGGTGGATCACTCATAAGATAGACGGATTTCAACAGTTCAGATTCGTCATTTGAAACCAATCTGATAGGTTTTAGAATTGAATTCACAAAGAGACTTGGTGAACTTAGAAACACCCTAGTTCTACTCTCTCTCTCTCTGGGCGCCCAACGGAAGTCAAGCTTATATATCTCTCGAAACGGTCATAATTAGGTTTATATCAGTTAATTAAAGTGTAATCTACTTGCAACAAAGAACAATATAAACTTAATTTCTTCATTGGGGAATAGTAAATCTTCATAAAACGATTAGTCATTGCCTAAAAAAAATGCATGTAGTTAAACTAGGTGTCCAATCCAAGAATTTATGTGACCTTTATCTCCACCTATATATCTAACACATCCAAAGTAGAAGCTTTGTTCCAACAATTCTGGAAGTAGAAGCTTTGTTCCAACAATCCAAAGTTATACCGGTTATAAAGTTATAAAGTTATACCGGTTATAACCTATATATCTAACACATCCAAAGTAGAAGCTTTGTTCCAACAATTCATAAAACGATTGGATTGGACACCTATATATAAAGTTATACCGGTTATAAACAAAATGCTATATTAATGAATTCAAAATCACAAAATCAAATTGTTACTGTATAAAGTTATACCGGTATATCATATTCATTAATTTGTGATTTTCTAACTATATATAAAGTTAGAGGATTCAAATGCACCCAAATTTCTATGCTCCCAATGCACCGAATCTTTTATCTGCATTTTCAAAGTCCGAATAGTCGATTCGAACCGCTTAACATGACCTTTATAATAAAATATGCTTGGAGACCAAATTTTATATTTTTTAGAATTTTTTTACTATTTGTCACTGTAGCAATTACTGTAGAATATACTGTAGCAACCTGAGGATTATATATATACAATAGATTAGGTTGGATGTACGTAAGAATGTACATGTAGCTAGAGAGAAGGGAAGAAAGAGAGGGATGGGTTGGTTTTAAGTAGACGTTCTAGGTTTGAAACATGAGAGATGTTGAGTTCTGAACGGATTTAATTTCACCCCACCAAGCAAACGCCACACCTCTTTCTCTCCCCTCTTTCTAAACATTACATAAAATATACTATTTGTTAGCCAACACGTAGTATTCAAACAGTGGTGCAACTATCTCCTGACTCTCGCTCTCTCTCTATCTCTCTCTATCTTCTGTCTCACTGGTAACGAGAAAGTAATTCCCATATCTCTATCTCTTTCATCTTTGGGGCTTCTCCGTTACACTTTTCTCTCCACCATCTCCTTTCGCTGTCTTTCATCTAGCCAATATATATATATGACCACACCTTTATGATGTTTCATCCAGCCCTCTCCATCTCTTCTAGCTCTTTCTCTAGTCTTAGCTAGGCTCACAGGAAAGAATCACTAATTGAGAAAATTAGGGTTTCCCGAGTTCCATTTTTCTCCGGTATTTCCTCTCCTCTCCTGCCTTTGGGTCCCGTTCATCAGCTTGATTGAAGATTAGGGAAGATCAAGGATTCATTTATAGGAAAGAAAAGAACAATATCAACTACTAACAATTACAATTAGTTTGATAATATCAAACTAAGAGAATATCAATCTAAGGGAAAGAAAAGAGTAAACTATACATAGAGATCATCTATTTTAGCTAGATGTGCACAAGAGGTCATTGGAGGCCATCGGAAGATGAGAAATTGAAGGAATTGGTCTCGCGCTACGGCCCACATAATTGGAACGCTATTGCTGAGAAGCTTCAAGGGCGATCAGGTGCAGTGGTTGCTTATTTTCCCTGTTAATTTGTATAAATATTTTTCAATTAATTCGGTCTTCTTATTTAAAATATATGTATATCTATTTTCTTTTCCCTTTTATTATCTTAATTTGATATTGTTATTATCTCCTTTATGAGAGAAAAACATTTAATAAAGAGCTTGAAGATAAGTCCATGAATACATTTAGATCACAGGTTCCAAGTTTTTACTTGGTACGCCCAACATTTGAAATAATAACTAAATTCATGCTATTTCAAATCATTATACAGTTTCTAGCAAAAATAGAATAATACGTGTAAAATCAATAAAACACTTTAGAGGAGAGAAAAGATGGATAGTTTCAACAAAATAATAAATAAACCGCAAGCTTGAGAGAGAGAGAGCGCGCGCGGATCAGATGGGGAGCGTTTAAGGAGTTATTACTTGGCTTTTATTGTACATATATATATCATCATATAGCTAGAAATTAATTTCGATCTGAGAGGCAAAGTGAACTGTCTCTTTCCATATTTTTCCTTCTTTTGCCCTCTTCTTGGACATGTTACATCAAGAATTAGTTTGGTATTTAGTTCTTTTCTTTGTAATATAAAAGAATGTTTAAACATCTTCACTTCAGTAAAATTTACTGAAGAAAGAAGAGTACTAATTTAGTACAAAAATTTACAAACACACCTAATTATCACGGGTACCAAAATGATATTATTGTGATTAATAAAACACAAAACAATTAATTTTCACTAAGAATGCAATAAACTTAATAGATACTTGTTTTCAGGGAAAAGTTGTAGGCTGAGATGGTTCAATCAATTAGATCCACGAATTAACCGAAGGCCCTTTACCGAAGAGGAAGAAGAGAGACTACTTGCTTCACACCGAATCCATGGTAACCGTTGGGCTGTAATCGCAAGACTATTTCCTGGTCGCACTGATAATGCGGTAAAAAACCATTGGCATGTGATCATGGCACGGAGGTCACGCGAGAAGTCAAAAATTTCATCCAGTAAGAGAAGCTACCATAGCGGTAATCTTAAAGATGTTAGAAGTAAAAAAGGAGATTCAGCTATTAGCAGTTGGAATGAGAAATACCGTACTGCAAACTGCTTCAACCAAAATATAAAGGGATATTTGACGCTTCACCATGGTTTTCATTTAAATTCCAATCAAGGTAACCTTATTTCTTGTCTGGTTTTCACTTTTGACAGTGAATAGATCTACTAAATGACTAATTAATTGCATGATCACCAACACACAAGAAGTTACATTAAAAATTTCACTTTTTTAATTCGAAAAGGAAACCAAGGTAAATTGCAACTTTTAACAATTTCTTCAAATTGATACAGGCTGAAACTAAACCCAAAAAAAAAAATGTTAAGCCACTTAAGAGTTCGTTATATATATGTTCTATTGGACAAATCTCAAGAAAAAAAGTTTAGCCTTTGAACTTAATTAAGCTGCAAATTTTTTTAGGATGCATTATCCAAATTGTTTTTCTTTTTTTTTTATGCATGCAGACATGAATAATCATACAGAGTTCTATGATTTTCTACAAGTAAATTCAAGCTCGAATGAAACCAATTGTTGCTCTAGCGTAGATCAGCAAGAAGAGAACGAAGATGATCCAACGGATGGTGGTATGCGGTTCATAGATTTCATGGAGGTTGGGAATTCTTCATGACACCTCAAAGTGCAGATATTGTTATCTTATTATTAATGGCTAACAATTAGCAGTACAGTTAGATGGAAAGTTGCACATATATATATACCTATGCTCAAAGAACTTATTTGTGTAAACCGGCGTCAGTTGTGAGAGAAATTTAGAATTTTATAATTAAAAGATGTAATTCTCTTGTGTAACCTAGGACTTCAATTAACCAATGGAGACTAATTTATGGTACACATATATCAATTGTTGATTACTAATAAAGATACACTTTGTGTTTTGAGCACAGAAAAACAGATTAATTACTTAATCCCAAATTAATTGAGATACACTTTGCCTATTTAGTTAGCTAGTCTAATTAATGACCATCAAAAAATTATGATGGAAAATCCCACGGCAACTCATCCTTTCAAAGAAAATAATTTATGGCCTCCTTGTCAATATACGCCTCAAAATATCAATAAGAATTAATGTCAAGAACTATACTGAAGCATCGACCGACGTCAAAGTGGTTTTTGATGAAATGTCACGTTCAATTGCACAATTTTAGTGATTACCGTTCCTTGTGAGTTGTAAGTGACATGGTATTGGTCGAAATTCTTCTATAACTTAACTTAAATTGAGTAATGATGAAGGTTCTTAAGTTCATGATATGACACTTAACAACAACATATTCTTGGCAATTTTTCCATGTTAGTGATGTAACAGTCATTGAAATTTCATTAAATTTGAACATAAGAATAATTTGTTGATCAATCACTATCTAAGCTGTAAATATTGCTTTTCAGTTAAGAAAATAAACCCATAAGCGTAATTTATTTTTTAGTGTCTCCATCGTAATTAAGTAACTGAGTTGGATATCACTTGTAACTCGAACTTTCTTGGATCATCATATCAGATAAGAACAGGTATATTTTATGAGACCGAATCTGCTGCCCACATGAGGGCATGAATTTCCTGCCTCCATGTGTCACTGACAAGTGGGTCTGAGGCAAAACTATATCCCAATATTTAAATGTCTAAATCCGTTGGGTCTCACCTGTCAGCGACACCTGGGCAGGAAATTCCTGCCCTCATGTCGGCAGGAGATCCGATTCTATATTTTATTACCTTAAATTGTGAATTCCGGAACTGGAACCATAGTCTATGCTTTCTTCAAATTTTGATTAGTCAGTTAAAACTTTGAAAAAGAGTCATTATAAATATTGGTAATGTTAATATTTAATTATGTCAAGGATACACATCACACTTTAGCAAAGAAACCAAAAGCATATTTACTTAATATGATATCTGATGTATGCAATAAATCAGAGTCAAAATTATACATTGACTACAAGTTTTTACCCCTGTTAATTAGCTTCTAATAGCAATAACAAAAAGAGGGCACCTTCTTATTTTATTTTATTTTTTTTAGGAAACACTTTCTTGTATCAAGGCATATTATAAGTTCATAATCACTAGTCATATTATTGGGCTCAGGATCTCCAATCCATAAATATTTTTCAAATTCACGGAAACACTTTAAATTTTGCGTCCAAATGCAGCAAATTAATTATAGGCTTGTTTCGGCCAGCGCATTATTTTGTGAAAGTACAATGTTTATTATTTGTCATATTTCCTTCTCACAGGCATTTCTGATAGTGATGTTACCAATGATAGGTAAAGACATAACTGCACCGTGTTCTGTACTATGAATACAAATGCCACATTTTTATGCCTCCAAAGGCAAGAAAATGTTAAAAATAGTAAAATACACAGAAATATACAAGGGTCTGATTTCAGAAAATGCGGGGGCAAAAACAAAACAAGTTATGCACTCCCTCTGATTCATTATTTTTCACATTATATCATACATTTCTCAAGCAAACAAGCATATAAGAACTATAGAAAATATAAACTATCGATTGTTCCCATGTGGCGAGAATAAGCCGCCTGACGCCTGGTGAAACGTCAAAGTGCTAGGGGAATCAATTCTCACAATAACTTCTTCTCCAGCTAACTCATCATCACTTGAGTTATCCTCCTGTCTCTCTCTCCTATCTCTTGTAACAGGCAAAGGTGCAATGGAGCTTGGACCCGACCCAGCTCGGGGCAAAACCCTAGATGCCAGAGCCCTTGTTCTCATACTTTCCCCTTCAGACTGTGCAGAGAACAGTGGCCGCACATTGGCACTGGCAGGAGAGGGAACACTAAGGGACGACTCTCTATGTGTTGGGTTCGGTTGAATGGTCGAAGATGAGCGAGGCCTGCGCAGGTTTTGTTGTTGGCGCCGGTGGCAAGCCCCTCCATGCATGTCGCCGATCTATGAATTCAAGGTGCAAACCAATTAAATTTGCTAAAGAAATAATGCACTGCAATTCATGTGTAATAGTTTAGTGTAATTTTTAAAGAACACGCAACAACATTTCCTTTTTTGTCTCGGTCAATTCCACATGATTCCTCACCACTAAACTGTGTTAATATCAAACAAAAAAAATACCAAATCTACCCTAAAAAATCCTGAATGTTTATAAAGAACCAATTTCAATGCATTCTACTCTAGTTCAACTTTTGTGGAGACATGAAAATTAGCAAAGCAGGGGGCAATCCGCAATTGTCATTATTGAACAGAAATACAGAATATACCCCATTAAGCTAAATGTTTCATACTATATGTAAAAAAGCAAAGACAATATCAGGGGCAGTGCTAAAAGCTATAAACGTTGCACAAATCTGCTGAAAGAGTAGCTTGAGTTAACTATATAAGTGAACATACCATGCTACCATACATGCTCAGCTGGAGAGCTCGAGCAGAGAAGGTGGAGCTAGCAGCTTGGCTCTCTATCTCATTCTGACTATCCTGCTTGTGAGGTCCTTGTGGTGACCTATAAAAGCTTTCAGGCCAACTCAGCAGGCCTGCACGCTCTTTTGAGTGGCTACGTAGTACTTCACCTCCTGCCTGGGACAACATTGACCTGGTACTATGCAAAGCCCGATCTAACTCAAGATCCGTAATATCAAAGTATATAATTTGAGCTCTTGCCTCCACCTGATAGTTTGATCCTCTGTGGAAGGATTTTCCGCTGCCCAAGTCTGTGTTCAAATATAAAATCAAGCATCCACAAATCAGGACTGCAAATTTGAGTATATCCAGGTAGCAAATTGGCCACAGTAGCATATGGTCCTAGCAGATATCCCATAAAGGAATATCAAATTAAGGCAGTTTACTTCTTTTAGTATACAAATTGATTGTTTTAATATGAACAAGAACAATACATCTATGGGCAGAATAGGCAAATTAGACATGCAAATGCAGGAAACTAGAAAAAAAAAAAATTATATATATATTACCAGAAGTTTCTAGGCCAAAGAAGCTGAGATCAGTGTCAGAACGAAGCAACACAGCAGGAGGGGTTATGAGGCTCTTGACCTCTTCTTGTGCCAAAAAACCTTCTAGCAAAATGCCAACATGATTAGCCGGTACTTCAATCACCTCTCCTTTTATGTGCATATTCAATATGGACCTCTCGGCGACTATTGCTCTCAGTTCATGCAATACCATTTTTTCGAAAAGTTGTGGAAGCAACAACCTCATTATGACAATAGAACTCTCCTGTATCATTGTTTTAAAATTAATTTCTATTAAGTCTCATGTATGCCCCTACAAACCTCAAGAAACACCACATTGCTCCTATAAAATGATTTGTATCATCCATAGCCCCATAAAAATGTACAAACGATCACATACTCACTCCTAATTTAGTCTCCATTCTCACATCCAGTCCTATGGAGAAAAATGAGAGGGAAGAATAGCTCAGCTCAGAGCAATGATAGGTCCAGTATTTGAGGGGCTATGTTTGATATATTCAGGAGCAATGATGGGTCCCAAAAATATCACATACAACAATGATTATTATATTATAAAATAAGATTATAGTGAACCTGCCAGAGAAACCCCTCGATTTCAGGATCAGATTTTTGCAAAGTTTGTATCTTTTCGGCTTCAATAAAGAAACAGTGTACCACAGAGTCTGTTATCATGTCACAAATGTAAGGCTTCCCACTTAGTACTTCATATAGACCCAATGTGCTAGAGTGTGAGAAAACTGGGTGCAAAGCATGCTTGGTACTCAGACTCGTACTTCTCCACTACAAAAAAGAAAAATAAAATAAAATGAGAAAAGTTATATCATTTTAGTGCTTTGCCCAACTATAGATCATCCTTTTCTTCAGTTCATCGAACTAATAATTAAATCAACAACATTTACACTTTTGGCTTATCAATATTCTAAAATTAGTTTGAGATTTGGTCAGTAAATTTCCAAGGCAGTGTGGTCAATGTTTCTCGATTTAGGAGTTTATATCAGTTTAGTGCTTGTTTGCAAAATAACAAAATCAAGGGTATCAATAATGACTAAAAGTACGAGATTATTATGGGTTATTTGCAAATGCTATTGATCTGCACATGAGAGGCTTATAAAGCTTTTGACATTAGCATTTTGAAAAGAAAACCTACCTTTACAACACCAACTGAAATTAGCCAGATACCATTAGGCTTGGAACCTTCTTTATACAAGGTCGCACCCCGTAATTTCATGTTTTCATTGGTGGAACTCTCTAGAGGCAGTCTGGTCTGAGCAGGAAGTGCACCCAGCAAAGGATGTGCACGCAAAAGCTCACTAATTTTCGGCATTTTTACAAGCGGAGGATTTCTCAAGAACTTTTTCAGGTCAGTCTGCTCAGTATTTCATCAATAGCAAAAATAAATAAACCAACAAGATTAAAAAAGAAAATCTTATAAGGGTGCTAAGCAATAGTTTCTTTAAAAGTGGGTATGTACCTGCAGAGCATCATCCAGGTGGAACATCTCTTTTTCTTCAAGCAATCCAGTCTTTTGCAGATTTTGTACATAGTCACTCAGGTGCTTTAGTACCGAGTAAGTTACTTGTCTAGTTTTGACAACACGAAGGACCTGATATGATTTTTTGACAAAAAAGAATTACAAGTAGAACGTGACATAATACAAGCTACAAACTGTTGAGAGTCAAGTAAAAAGCGCAATTATGTAATAGTTCGAACATCTTCCAGAAAATACAGACCTGAGGGAATGTAGCCCGAACATCTTCCAGGAACTTCTCGGCTCCCTCTCCCTCCTCAATACTCTCATTTCTTACTCTCCTTCCAATGTCACTCTCACCTAACAACAAGGGTTTTGAGAAAATAATCAAGAAATGAAGCTACAGATAAACTTCATTCTGTTTGTGTCCATGTGTGCGTACTTTCAAACACGACAACATAGTAATTAGAAACATCTACCAATAAAATCATGCAGTTGTCTTCTGGCAATACGGTGGGCCCGCAAAAAGGCCGCGCAAATGTTGCAACCGCTCTCAAGTCTTTCAACAGTGAAGAAGGTTGCAAGCTTTTGTGGCAGTCGGGTTATCTGGAGGAATCTGTAATGAGTCAGAAATTGCACGCTAGATTGTAACCCTTTCCAGTCGCACAGTGGTTCAGTTGACACTCGATCCATTGCCTCATCCACAGACCTCATCAGAATATTTGCAGTGGTTTGTGTTATCCTCCCTTCCTCTAGCATTACCCAGTAAGCTGATTGTACACCTAAACAAAGGCAAATAGAAGTTCTTGACTATTACAAATCTAATAAACACTATTATATTAAAGCAATATGCAAAAAGAAAAAATAAAGTCCTATTATTGAAAGATATTTTTACCATTACTTTTTCTCTCTAAGAATGTTATGCATTACCATCGAACTAATGGAAATGAGTAGCGCCCATAACTAAATAATTTAAACACTGATGGCTAGATAAAAGTAAACTCTATCCACATACATTCAAAGCTTGGGTCAGGAATCTAGGAAGAAGAAATATAATTTAAAAATTAAGAACAAAAAAACAACAATAAAAGAAACTACTAAATTTGGAGATAAAGTATTCTGAAACATCAAGAGGGCAATGTATACAGTTTAGCAACAAGTAGATATGCAAAACATCAAAACTGAGAGTTTTCACTGCAGTACCGTTTAAAAGCCGAACACGGATGTCCCGCAGGCTTATATTATGCAAACTAAGGTCACCCTCGGGTACATCATGGGGATGTGAATGCTCTTCCTCTAGATTGCTCAAACATGTGATGTATTTCTTTACAGTCGGCCAGTCTGCGGGCCCAAGCTCCTCATCATCCCTCAAATCTTCAAATGCTTCCAGTGCCTTGTTCATCATCTCATATCTTGTATAATTTAAAATCCTAATCTGCAATAGATTTATCTAGCTAGTTTCAATTTTCCCCTACTCTCAATTCCCAATATAAAAATAATTCCCCTTCTAGAGAGTTTATTTGTTGGGGAGTTTTCTTGACTGAAAGGTATCTAGAAACATTGCTACTGTCATATAGTGTGATTTCTGATAGATATAAAAAGAGATACATACCTTAGCAGCTGAAAGCCGATCCATCCCCAAATAATGCAAGAGCATTTGAGTTGTTGACCCGTTCACAATCAGTGTAAGGAACACAATCCCACCAGTGAAAAATACAAACTCAAGCAAACAAGAAAAAATAAATAACATTAATGTCTTTCTCAAAGAAGGTATAAAAAAAGCCTTTACTGCTGTTAGATATATCTACCAGAGTTCCCACTTCTGGTGGGAGATGAGTCTGGCCAGAATTGTCACTTTCTCGCTATTAAGAAAAAAAAAATTAAGCAGCTGTTAAAATTTAGAATCTAAAGACAAAAATACTATATTCTTTCTTTTGGAAACAAGCTTGTTCCAACCAAAACACCCATGTCAAATAACATCCTATTACCATAAAATAACAGTAAGTGTAAAACCAAAGAGCACATCACAAGACAAAGAAAACAGGCAAACACAAAGTGCTCTAATCAGTTGGTATATTATAAACTTGATTCAGCAGAGGTCAATATGCAATAAGCACCCACCTTAACAGATAAGGATAAAGCGAGTGCAACAGCACCTCGTAACCCGGACCAAATCATAATAAGGGCCTCTCTCCATTCCAACCCGTATCCAAATTGTTTTAGCAATGGATACAAGGAAGCTACAACTAATATGCGTGAAATTTGGACAAATACATATAACAGAAGTAGATAACCCCATGAAGTGCCTGTAAAATAAACAAAGGGTAAAAACATAAATAAACTAAACTACAACAAAGTTCTCGTGTAGAATTTTTATCTTGGGACCATTCAACATATCAAAATATTAAGTTACCAGAAAACATCATAATGTTACCTGTATGCCTGTAAAACAAATATATTGCATACCACATAAAAATGCAAAATCATTGCCTATACTTCTCTATACTTGGTTTTTCTTCATGTACAAAAGATATCCATACATTCTTCCTTCCTTGAAGTAGCAAAGTGTGGTTGTTTGTGCATCTTTTGGATACAATGGATATGATTACACTGATATCTTTTATGTTCTACTAGGGTTTATGTGATTATTTTAGTCAGGCTTATATATGATATACTTTCAGGAACATATGAAATACTTTCAGGTTAAATTGGCAATTTCTAATGAATTCAAAAACAAGAGCCCTTTCTTAGGTGTATCTATTGTTCAATACTAGAAGAAAATTAATCACCTTCAATCTACAAAAAGGTCATTTCTACAAATTCCTCTGCAATCATTTTTTTCATTTATATAAAAAATACTCTTTATGTATTTATAATGTCCAAACAATGGATTTCTGAAACTTCAGCTCATGGTTTACAATCTGAATCGGTCAACAAGAAGATACTCCTTATATAAAACCTTATTTGATTGCTTCTTTTCAATTTGTCTCTTTTATCTTTGTTTTCTCCAACCTCAATTTAGATGCACCATCTTAAGGTGAAACGGGAGAGTATTTATGAATTCTGGAGCGAACATCAAATGACAATACAAGATATAGTTGGTAAAAGTAGTACCATGTCTCTCAAAATGACTATCATTGTGTAGTACACCATCTGCAATAACCACCCCACTGACAAGTGGGACATTGAAAAACATCATATTACTGCTCAATAGTTTTTATTAAATATTACTTCAATTCTGAATGGGGTAAATCAAGTTAGTACCTCAGAATAAATATTAATGTATTGGCAATGTAAGCCACCATTTCCCTGAAAGTTAAATTATTAAAAAAATATATATATATATTAATAAATAAATGAAACTGAGCTGCCTAAACTTGGCATTTTCAATTACCAATGTGATAATATATCTACAGGAAAATTATAAAAACAAGGCAACAGTGTCTAATAATTATTGTTGCATTATCATTGAAAAGATATGCATGACGAGGTCAACTTACAGCAAGAGATCTCGGTGGGCCTCAGAGAAAATACCCTACATGACCTATTGAGGGGAAAAACTAGAAAACTAAACCATGAAAGCACTTGCCAGAAGTGATGCAAACTTTGTTGGCCATCACCCTTGAAAGCTGTTTTTGCGAAGGCTGCATAGAACCTAGCAAAAAAATGTACGGAAATAAAGTATAAGAAGTATATATAAACAACAACATATTATTGCAAGATTTTAGCAGAAAACAAGATGCATAATTATAGAAAAAAATCAAATATATTTACGATGACAGAAAATAAATGCAAGAAATGGTACTAACATTCCTAAAGTCATTACTGTCAGTATGCCAGAAACCTCAGCACCATCTTGTGCCTGCAACATTATAATTACAGAGAAATTTTTCATAGCATTTTAGTTGGTTTCCTCAAATGTTTATAAATTCTTGTATAATGATGTTTTGTAATCTTTTTATCTTTATTTTAATTGATCTTGAGAACTGAGATGCAAATAGAACAAAAAACTAATTAAATCAAGAGCCTTGTTATCGTATAGATTCCAAGAAGAACTATTTTAAGGTACCAAAATAAGACTTAGGATCCAAAAATTCTAAAAGAAAATGGCAGAGTGAGGGTTGGTGGAAGAGAAATAGACTTACGGTAAAAAAGGCAATATAACTGACAGCAAGTGTAAGTGTAATCTCTATTACTGTGTCATTGAAAATGTAGCCAAGCCATAGCACAGAAACGATGCCAAATGCTAGACCCATTGCCACTCTGATAGTCATAAATCAGAAAATTATAGAATAAATTGTTTACGCCAATAAATGGAAAAAGAGTCCCAGTACTGAAAGATGCATTAGTTACTAAATTTATGAGCAACCCTTCTCTAATTTTGAATTTTTTGTTATTGTGCTTGGGTCCTCTATACAATTTGAAACATCTATAGGAAAGTAAGAAATTATGGTATGGTACACACCATATTGTGCAGATTTGAGCCTTCACCAAAAATAAGTCACAGAGAGAGAGCGAGTGAGAGAGAGAGAGAGAGAGAGCTTACGCGCCAAGGGAGACTTGTGAAAGAAACTTTATTACATCACCGACACTGAAGCTTTGGCCTAACACCATTTGATAGAATAATTGATACACAACAATAGCAGTCCTACAAAGGAAAAATAGAAAGGGAAATGCCTTTGAATTTAGAAGTTGAATCAATAAGTAAAATAAAAAGCATTGTCAGATAGGAGATTATACTACCTACTATAGTTGATATACTCAAAATGTCACGTATACCCCTAGAAACACAGTAAATTTCCTACAGAGGGTGCCTATCAATTTTTTTGGAATAGTTCACAAGCTACCCATCCTCACGAAAGAAGTTTGAGTGTGTGTGTGTGTGTGTGTGTGTGTGTGAGAGAGAGAGTAGATAAACAGAGGCGGTGTGAGATTAGCATATTCAATGAAAATTTGAGAATGGAGGAGTTATAAAACATTATATCGATTAAATCATACCCATCATTCATCAAGGATTCTCCCTCGATAATCGTGCTGAGCTTTTTACTAGCCCCCAGCTCCTTTAGCAGTGCCACAACAGCCACAGGATCGGTCGCACTAAGGAGCCCACCAAGCAACAGCGAGGTCTTCCAATCCCAGTTATATGGAAAGAATGTCTGAGTTACAAAATAAATATAGAACTTTTAGGCAAAAAAACAAAATCCTCGCCTCTTTTTCTTAGAGTTGATTACAGGGCTCCCATTACCTGTCAAATTGCCACACCTAATCAGGTATAGAGCATAACAAGCATTACTAAACAAAAAACAAGCAGACTAATATTTAAAAGTGGTACGATTTTAGTAAAAAGGTGCTGATAGATCCTCTACTGGTTAGATTTAAGAAATTATTTCATGTGCGCACCTTTAGTGCAGCTCCAAGAGCAAAGGTCGATATAAGCACACCAGGTCCTGCCAATAGCAACATTTGCACCATACATTTCTACATCCAACAAGGAAGAGTTGTTAAACAAAAGTTAAATAAAATATCAACGCCTCAATTAAAAACAAGATGGTGGAGAAGTAAAAAAAAAATAGGTAAAACCTTTATTTGGTGAACTTCCATGGAGAAAGAGCTCTCAAAGAGAAGAGCAGGAAGAAAAACGGAAAAGAGAAGATTTGGGTTTATGTTAGCCCCTGCACAACGGTATCTTAATATTTGAGTTAAAAAAAAAAAAAGTATACGAAGAAGAATGAAACAGTGTTGGCCAAAATTAACAAAGTAAGAATCAAAGAGGACTAACAAAGACGGATGCCATCCCCCAGTTTGCCTAATCCAGTTGATGTACCATATTCTGCAAAAACAGCAATTTCAAGGTGTCATTAAAAGGATAACATATACTTTTAGGATATGAAAAAGGGAGAAACAAAAAACTTCACTTTAAATTTCATTTTATGTATGATAATAGAAGCACAAGCAAGTCTGATCCTTATGAAAAACAATGTGAAATTATATTCTGTACAGAATCTCAATCTATCAAAACAGGGCACGCAAAAATAAATTAAATGGAACTTGAATTCAGACTGATTTTGTTTTTATGGGATCGGAGGAGAACAAAAAAACACTGTTTAAAAGAACTAACTAATTTGTCAATTTTCTGAGGGTGTGTGCCAAAAATTAACTCGCAGGGTGCTAACCAAAAAGATGGAAAAGCCAAATTCGAAATCAGAATCAAAGAAAACAGAATCTGCTTTGAAAGTTTTCTCTTCTTTAATTCTTCTTTAGATTTCTTTCGCAATCTGAGTGATCACATTTTTTAAATTAGAAAAATAACGAACCATAAAGCACCAAAACAGGAATGAAAAAGAAAAAAAAAAAGGAATTGCACAAAATGTCCAATAGAAATCAGTAATTGTTCAGAACTGAGCTAGTACCGAGTGATCCCATTGCAACGCCCAGAATGAGAAGAGCGACCGTGTAAGGGACACGCGTACCACTCAGGAAGTGGCGGGAGGCGATGCCGAGCACTAACGACACCCCCACGAACACCACCGCGTCATCCGGTGACGATTCCACCATCTCCACCTAGCTCGAAGCTTCGGTGATCTGAGCAAGTTGGCAGGATTTTACTTTCTCGCTAAAAATGAGATGATTGGTGGCAATGGAGACGAACACAGATGTAGGGGTAGTTCGGACTGGTGCAGGAGCTAATATAAGTAAAAGAAATAACAAATAATAAGATAATGGTCGCTTGTTTTCCCGTCATTTTTATTAATATCCAAAGTTAATTAGAAATTAATAAATATGTCCAAATTCGCTAGCTTTTATTAAAAATGTCCATAGTGGTATAAATGACCGGTTCCTATTTAAATAAGGTACCGGTCAAAAAATGGCCGGTACTCTATTTAAATAGAAAACCGACCATTTTTTGGCCAGTACTCTTGCTATATATATATATGTGGACTGTTAGCCGAATTTCTCACAATTTTTTTTTTTATCAAATTTTATACTATCTCTCCTTAGTTGAGTCATTTCTCTTAGATTTCTTCTTTGCTTCTCGATTTGCAAGTAAGTCCCACTAATTGTTTAGAAATTATTTTTTAGTGCAAAATGGTTGTAAAATGTTAGGATTTGTTAGTAATGTACCAAAATTAGAATAATTAGTTGTAATTAGAGTAATTAGAGTAATTAGCCAAATTTAGGGTTTACGGTTTATGATTTAGGGTAATCTATTGTAATTTAGTATAATTAGCACGGGTGACCATATTTCAGCGTATTTTAGCATGTTTTACTATAATTAGGATAATTAAGCGTAATTTAGGGCAATTTAGCATAATTAGGATAATTAGACCATTTGAACATATTTTACCGAAATTAGCCTATTTTAGGTTATTTTAACCGCAATTGGCCTATTTTAGCATATTTTACCATAATTAAGCACATTTTGGCATGTTTTAGCCTATTTTAGCATATTTTAGGTTATTTTAACCGCAATTGACATATCTTAGCATGTTGTAGCATATTTTAGCATATCTTAACATATTTTACCGAAATAAGGTATGGACACCTATTTTAGGTTAATTTAATCGCAAATGCCCTATTTTAGCATATTTTAGCGTAATTAAGCCTATTTTAGCCTTTTTTTGCATTACTTACCGAAATTAGGAATTAGGGTTTACTTAGCGTAAGTTAACAGAATTTTATTACCGAAATTAGGATAGCTAGAGGACGACCTAGGACTCATCCATTACCACCTGTAGTTGACGAGCCGATCGAGACTGGCAGCACAGAGCATTTCAGTCCTTTTCTGTGGGTGCCCCACCGCAAGCATCGAGTCTCACTGGCTTCTCGTGAGGTACGTATTTTTTTTCACTTTTTCAAATTTCTTGAGTTTAAATTTTGATGTGTTAACACCATGTGGATTAAATTTGTCAATGTAGGACACGTTTCTTTTAGATGTGAAGATGCGGTGCGTTCACATGCAGTACTACGAGGTGATGAACTAGTATCTTGTCAACCTGGGCCTTTACCAGGTTGTGGACATCTTGCGGACTAGGAGTGGCATCATCAACACATCTCTCATTGCAGGATTTGTTGAGCGATGGCGTCCTGAGACGCACACGTTTCACATGCCTTTCAAAGAGATGATAGTGACCCTCTAGGATGTGAGTGCCCTTTGGGATTTGCCTATCAGTGGCACCCCCGTCGGTGGCGTATCTGACAGCTCCATGTTTGCTGCTCATATTGATGAGTTGTTGGGAGTTGATTCTCAGTCTCTTATTAAGGATCATGGAAAATCAAAATTCCACATAAGGATGAAGAAGTTGCGAGAGCACTTCAGTCCGGGTCTGACAGCAGATTCCATCGATGAGCAAATTCAGAGGTAAAAACTATAAATTGTTTTTATTACATTTGTTATTGACCTTCCATTTGATATTGATTTTATATTATATGTTTGTTATTCCAGATATACACGGGGTTTCTTGATGGACCTATTTGGTTCTGTCATATTTGCTGATTCCAGCGGTGATATGATGCCGATGATGTATCTCTCACTGCTGACAAACTTGGAGAATGATTCTTAAAGAGGGGAGGATGTAACACCACGAAATTTAATCAAAATGATGCAGCGAAAGCGTAGTGAAAATATTTATAATTTGATGTTTGAATTTTGAGGACAGAATTCTTTTTGAAGGAGGAGAGAATGTAACACATGATCAATTAGTTTTATTTTTAATGTATAAAAATAACTATAATTTAATATTTGAATTTTGAGGACAAAATTCTTTTTGGAGGAGGGAAGAATGTAACACCATGTATTTTAAAAGAATGAACGCCAGAAAACAACCCAACTTAAATTCCAATTTTATTAATTAAAATATAGGCCATAACACATTTGAATTAATTAATCACCAGATTAAAAGAAGCCCGATTCAATCCAATTAAATTACAGCAACTCATATTTTCTCTTTCCCAAAATAACCAATCAATTTTATTAAAATATAACCAATCCTATGCCCGGAACCGCCCCTCCCCGTTCAAACATCGCACCCCTCTGATTTATATTTAATCCCGTCCACCTACTAATTCTTTTAAACTCCGTAACTTCTGATTTAACCAGTGTTCTAAATAGCGTGCTATAGCGTTTTTAGACTTCAAACACTAAGTTATGACATCAAAATGTGTTATTTGCGCTACGGCCGCTATACAATATGAGTTTTTTTAAACAATTTATACGGGTCTTAAATAAAGACTCAAAAAAGCTCAAACCGAAATTGAATTTGTTGCTACTTGCTACAGATAAATCAATTTGAAATTAGAAATTGAAATTGAAATTTGAAGAAAAAAAAAGTCCAAACTGAAATTGAAATTTGAATAGAAAAAAAATAGATTATGTCATAAATCATGATGCTTAAGATATTTTTAATAGGAAAAATTGATAGTTATGATATTACTATGGATATTTTGAACCGCAATTTGGACTTTGTACGGGTTCAATATAAATATTATAATTTCTTAATTACTTTGGTGTTATTTATTGTTCTATGAGATTTTAGACAATGTTGATATTTAGTATAAATATTAAATATACGGAATGTAAAAAAAAAAAATATTATGTGACATAACTTTCACTATATAGCAACGCTATTTGTTATATTTTTTTTGTAACATTTCTCGGTATGACGCTATAAACAAACGCTACTTAAAACCTTAGATTTAACCGCCCATCTCTTCTGTTTTATATTTATTTCCCTGCCGCTCTTTTCCTGGTTTGATTGCAAATCGCCAAACTTTGGCTTTTGTTTTATTCACTGTCGCACCTTCTTCAGTTGCCAAATCCTACAAGTTAAATCCCTCTCTTACTTTATTCAATTAAAGATTTGCAAACCCCAAAGTTACTGTCTTGCCAAACCGACTTGAATCTTCTATGGTCTGAAAAATTTCTTCTACAAGGTACTTGATCTAAACCATGATATTTTATTTATGGAAGCTGATATGAGTACCCACGCTACAGTACCCGCACTGTACCCACACCTAAACTGTCATAACTGCTTGTGGAGACCGCAACTATTCCAAAACTGTAATTTTGTTTTACAAATTTTAATAGTAATACTGTGAAGTATATAGCTAAAACAGGGTAAGTATTTATACCTTTACAATGAACTACACCTGATATATGAATTTTCCTAAAATAACTGTACCCGCACCTTTTTTTTCAAAAATTCTCATGTTGTACCCGCATTAGGGGACCACTCAAACGGCATGTGGGGACCGCAACTGTTCCAAAACTGTAATTTTGTTTTTTTTTAAATTTTAATAGTAACACTGTGAAGTATATAGTTCAAACATGGCAAGTATTTATACCTATACAATGAACTATATATGATATATGAATTTTCCTAAAATAACAATGCGGGTACTGTAGCGCGTACAGTGCGGGTACTATAGCGTGGGTACTGAAATAATTATTCTTTATTTATATAATTGTTGTATAAATTTCATCGATTAAAATATGTTAGTTTGATATATCTAACTAGAGTAATTTTTTTGCACGAAAGGTATAAAAGATTTCTTCATAAATTAATTTATTATAATATGTTAGATTGTTATATTTAGTTAAAATAGGTTTTGTTATTAATTGTATGAATTTATGAATAATTAGACCTTTAATTAAAATCTGAAAAAAAAAATAGAATGGTTGGTGAGCTTTCTTTAAATTCATTATAATCTGAAAATATAAATTATTATTAAAGTAATTCTTTGTGTCTATTTGTTGTACCCTAAAAAGTTGGAATAAAATGTATGTTTAAAGTCATGAATTTAGAATGAGCTAAAATTTCAAAAGGAGCATGAGAAACAAAACTAAATAAAAAATCGGAGACTTTATTGGGTACACAAAGTAGGAGGTGCTTAGCAAAGGAGATTAAAAAAATATATAAAAGTGCAAAACTTTGGTTTCTCTTTTGCTGCCTCCCTCTTGTCTCTTTTCTTCCGATATTTTTATTAATACCCTAAAAAAAAAAAATATCACATATAACTTCAATTTTTTTTATTTTTAAATGACCTAACCGCCCCTTGGAGAGGCGGTTCACTCTTCCCACCAAACCGCCTCCCTGTGGGGCGGTCAGCCTGTGTATACTGAACCGCCCCACAGGGGGGCGTGATGTGTATTTTGGGTATATAAATAAATGGTCTATTTCGTACACTCTTTGCTTTAAATTTATAAAACCCTAAATACGCAAAGTTAGATTGAATTGCAAGCGCACAATCTATTCCTGTAGTAATTATGGGTATCGATCCAAAGATAACGGAAAATATTACTTTTTACTAAATTAATTAATTCTAAAATAATTCAAATAAAGTAAATGGGAGAGTTTGTTGTAAAATTGAAATTGTGGGTTCAATATCCGAAGAGGAGTTGAATTTAAACAAAACAATTCTAAACAAACAATTAAAAAGGAGTTTGTAATCAAGGAGATGGAATCTAAGGACTATCGGCTCACAATCACTTAGTCAAATTTACACTTACTTGGTTTCCAAATTCATGTTTGTAATTTTGGGATTTCTAAACCTAATATGTCAGGAAGGATCATTTTCGTGAATTAATGACGTGTCTAGATAGTTTGGATTTCACGATTAAGTCCTTCACCCTAATCATCTAGACCATAAGCACATGTTTAGCCTAATTTATTCTCAAATATCTACACTTCACGATTAAGTTCTTCACACCAAAATTTGGTTCAATTTTAGAGGTCCCAATCGAATATGAGGCTTCACGATTAAGTCATTCACCTCAATTCAACCATTGTTCTTGTGGTTCCGGACTAAGAAATAGATTTGGTCATTTCTAATCACAATCCTAGAGTTATTCATGCATGTAATTTGGTTCTATCAATTCTTTGATCCTAACACCTTAAGTTGGTTAAACCTAAGCGGGACACTAATTAACAAATCGCAAATCACACAAGCACATGAATAATAAAATTAACAAGATCAATCAAGAATCAAACAATCATTATCTAGAACAAATATCCAAGTAAGCACAAATCTAACACAAGTTCATGATTATAGCCTAAGCTCCTAGAGAGGAATCTAGCCTCTCATGGGTGCACTAACATCCAAGAGAAAATAAAGAGAAAACATAATAAAAACCTAGGTAAACAAATAAGAGAATAGAATACACCAATCTCCTAGTATGCTGCCCCTTGTCTTCGGTATTGCTTGCTCGAAATCCTTCAATCCAATCGCCTTTGATTTGTGGAGAAGAGAGAAAAATAATGGAGAAGTTTGGAAGAATAAAACCTAGATAAAAGATGGCTCTCTTCTACTGCCTCTCTGCTATTAAATAGCCTATTTCGTGCTTTAGGAAATGAATCTCCGAAAATTGACAGCAAATCTAAGGAGATCCCTCAAAATTAGGCTAAATTGGCATTGATGCGGCGTTCACAAAATCCGTGCGGCCCGCACAAAATGAGGAGTTGGCCGAAAACTTCGCGGAGAAAAGAGATTTGTGCGACCCGCATAAAATTTCCTTCAGGCCGCACAATGACCCGCAAAACTCTCTGACTCGACTAGAGCAAAACTTGTTAATTCTGAATTTTTATTTTTCAGATGAATTTATTTTATGCGGCCTGCACAAACTCGCAGAATTTCTCCTTTTTGCTCGATTCCTGCAAATTAGACAAGGTAAAGGCAGTAACTTAGTTCTTGGATGTATTCTATACTAAACTAAGGTAAAATACAAGGACTTTGGTACAATTTAGAGGTAAAACCTTAACTGAAAGTATATATAATTTGGGCTTATCAGGGCGGTCCAGTTTTTTATTTTTAGATTTGAGAGACAATATGAATGAAATTTAACAATAAAAATTCGAATTTTGTTTTTAGTATTTGTTAGATTACTTCTTTTGTCAAATAGCTAAAATGTTTACTTCTTTTGTCAATTACTTATTTTTAATATTTGTTAGATTACTTTTTTTTTAAATTCAAATTTTGTTTTCAATATTTTTTTTTAGAGACAAATAGCTAACATGGTGAAATATAACACTAAAAAATTGAATTTTTGTTCCCTATGTCAAATTACTTTTTTGATAGCATATTTATACTAAAATACGCTAAATTACTTGAAATTATGTTAATTTATGCTGATTTACACTAATTTACTTGAAATTATGTTAATTTTTTTTAAGAGACAAATAGGTAATATGCTGAAATATAACACTAAAAAATCGAATTTTTTTTAAAATATTTGTTAGATTACTTTTTTTGATATAATTAGCATAGTTATACTAAAATACGCTAAATAACTTGAAGTTATGTTAATTTATGCTGAATTACACTAAATTACTTGAAATTACAATAATTATGTAGAATTATGCTAAAATACGATAAATTACGCTAAATTATGTATGAATAGGGCCTATTTTTTAGAATTTTTTTACTATTTTTTAAGATAGATAGAAAATCATTGTTTATAGATGTTATAGAATTTTCAAATCAAGTGATTTTCTATCTGTCTTAAAAAATAGTAATTTTTTTAAAAAAATATATAAAATTTTCGATCTGCAAGGACATATCATGTTGAACGGTTCGGATTGACCGTTAGGATTTTGAAAACAAAAATATTGATCCGTATTACGGACCAATCCATGATATGCATAGTACCATAGACTCACTCTTGGTTGAATATAAAATGTCTGTTAATTTTTTAAAATAGATGAAATATCTTATAATTTATCTGTATTAGAAGGACCATGAAAGAAAATAGATAAATATTTTAAAATTTATATATACTAGAAGGACCGCGAAATATTTTTCAGGTCGGATTTTTTGTGACTAGAAAAAAAGGTTTCTTAGTGTGTTGCTGGAAAAAAATGTTTGGATCCGAGTTATTGATCTCGGTTCAAACTTTGGATATGGGTCAGTAAAAATGTTTGGTGGTCATTCTAGTACATTAAAATTCCAATGTACTCCATCTATTTTTTAGGAATCATTTTATGAAAATATGAAAATATTATAAATATAAAATGACTTATAGAGAAATAAATAGAGTACCTTAGAATTTGAATGTATTATAAGGATTGCGAAACATTGTTATTGATTCATATCTAAAGTTTGAACTGAAATCAATAATTCGGATCCAAATATTTATTTCTTTTCTAGCGACGCACTAAGAAACATTTTACTTCAGCCACAAAAAATCATATCTGAAAAATGTTTCATGCTCCTTCTAGTATATTTAAATTTTAAGATATTTTTCTATTTTTTTCATATTTCTTCTAGTATATATAAATTGTAAGATATTGCTTCTGTTTTCAAAAATTAACAACATTTTATATTCAGCCGAACTTTTTCGAGGCCAAGCAATTAACATGTTCTACCGCTTTGCAAAGTCAGCAGTACGGGCAAAATTCAAATTTTCAAAAAATTGAGGGCAGTTTGAAATTTTGTTTTTTTAGGATATGAATAAAAATTTAAGTAAACTATTAGTTACAAAATTTTAAAAATATTTAAATTTAATCTCCCAATGTATTTATTTGAAAAAATCATGTTGAGTAATTTGAATCAACTATTTGAATTTTAAAAATAAAAATATGAATCGATAACACGAACAACTTTGTAATATTCATATCACCATATATGGGCTCAGAATACCAATCATAGTGACAAGATTTGCATATAATATCCGAATAATTCGTTTTTTTGGTGATGCCGAACCGAACACTGAATTATTCGATTAACCGAACTTTGACCGAATTATATCCGAATAATTCGCAAATTTTACGAACTTTTCCCGAATTTTTTTCAGAACATTTGTTTTTTGCTTCCTTGTAGGACGGAGATCTCTGATCCGAATTATTTCCGAATTATATCCGAATTATTCTCAAATTATGAATTTTTGACCTCGCAGAACCTTTCCCGAACAATGAAGTTGTCACTATGATACCAATAATATTATTGGAAAATTATTTTGAACTATTGTTAGCAGCATCTTTATCTTACAAGTTATAATCCGTGTTGTTTTGCACATTAAAAGATGATGATTACATTCTATATGCTATTTCACAAAATTGAGGTGTAGAATTTCTCTGCCTTATAGTTTGGTATGAAGTTGTAGTTTAGCAAAAAAATGATTAGAGCTGCCTAGTAATCAGATACGAAGATTTAGTCTCGATCGATTAGCACCGTATTAGTGTATTACATCGCCAAATCTTGGATTCGCAAATTACAATGAATTGCGGGTCCCATTTGAAAACTTGGAAATGTATAACTTTTAAATTAGTGTTTCTTTCCGCCCAGCTGGCCTGCTTGACTTGTGCATGTTGGACAATAATAATTAGTTATTATATACACAAAAATAATGTTTGACTCTGAAGACGAATGCAACCTTCATTGAAATAATAATGCACCTATTATATTTGAAATAATGCACCTATTATATATGGATAACAACTGATATTAAAATAATGCACCTATTATATTTGAAATAATGCACCTATTATATATGGATAACAACTGATATTAAAATAATGCACCTATTATATTTGAAATAATGCACCTCTTTAATTAGATTAACAATTTTTAGTTTAGCCTCTCGAATTAACAAATATTACAAATAGAGATTTTAGAGAAATATATTTGAAATTAAAATTTTGAGTTTTCAAACTAAAATTTCAACATTTTGAATTGCATGATCCAATTTTATCTGAATTGTGTTTAATTAATGATGTCTGTTAATTTTCTCCGTTACACATAATAAGAATTAAGTCTTCGTCACCAACACTGTACCCATGAAAAAAAATTCTTTTGTCACACATTTTTCTCTTACTTGAAAGTGCGACCGATTTTTTTATTAATACCCTAAAAAAATTAATACCCTCGGTTTTCAAAAAAATTCAAAATATGTCCTGACAGCTCTACAGTGAGATTGTTGGCTATAACTTTTTTTATAGAGATTGTTTAGTATATATAGAATGATTTAGTATTTAGTATTTATAGACAGAGTAGAACTAGGGTGTTCCTAAGCTCATCAAGCCTTTCTGTGAGCTTGACTCTAAAACCTATCGAATTGACTTCAAACGACATTTTCAAACCGTTAGATGTTCAATCTATATTAAAATGTGCTTGGAGACCAAATTTTACATTTTTTGGATTTTTTTTATTATTTATTAAGATGGTTTGAAAATCGCTGTTTTCCAATGGTGCAGAATTTTAATAAAAACAACGATTTTCAAACCATCTTAATAAATAGTAAAACAATTTCAAAAAATGTAAAATTTGGTCTCTAAGCACAATTTAGTATAGATTGAACATCTAACAGTTTGGAAATGTCGTTTGAAGTCAATTCGATAGGTTTTAGAGTCGAGTTCACGGAAGGACTTGGTGAGCTTAGGAACACCCTAGTTCTACTCTTTATAGACATTTTTTACCTTACAAAACGTCCCGCGCACTCAGAATTGCAAAAAAAATATCGTTTAGGACCTCAAAACTGCAATTGAAGTTTCTGAAAAATAACGGTAAGTCAAAAACCTATCGTATAAACTTAAAACTTCGATCTAAGTAGCTCAGTAAATTGGTTATATAATGAACTTGTAGAATACCAATTTTTACTATTTTTATGATTTATGAAAGATGACACAAAATTGATTAAAAATAAAAGAAAATTGTCAATATTTTATGAAAGAGAACAAGAATATATTTTCTTGGTACATGAGTTCTATACAATATCTAAGATTTAGCTCTAGTTTCACACATATATTTAATTTGTCATATATTATATTTGCAAAATCAAATAATATGAATATCCAAAAAGAGAGAAAAAAAGAAAAGAAAAATCATAAAAGCAGTGAGATCGAATTATTGTTACTGTCTATATGAAAAACATTCATTCTATACATGCTAAACATTTGTAAAAAAAAATCATAGCCAACGCTTCACTATGGGAGCAGTCAGGGCATATTTTGAATTTTTTAAAAATCGAAGGCAGATATGTTAATTTTTTTTTAAGGGTATTAATAAAAAATCGGAAAATGCGAGATATTATTGTCTGAAATCTATCTTATATCTTAATTTCCGATCCCTGAATGAACAGTTTCGTCTACAGTGTCACAGACAGATAGGTCCCACCTGTCAAAGACACCGCTTTAATTTTATTTTTTTATGTCTTTCTTCTCTCTAGATTTTTCCGTCTTTCTTCTCTCTAGAAATTTCTATCCTCTCTCTCCGTACACTCTCTTCTCTCTTGAAAGTTGATCATCCTCTCCTATCCTGTTACTGATCAAATCCTCTCGAATCTTCTCCAATGGCAGCCACATCATTATGATTCCTCTTCAAATCACTCAAGAAATTCTTCAAGATGCCATGAGAGATCACCGGCCCCTGCGCACATCCGCAGTCCCGCGATGCCATGCCTCTAGCCGTGAAATACCGCTGACACTGTCCCGCCAACGCCGCCGCCCAGGCTATCGTCCCTACATCCGACACAGAGAGGGTCTACGGCGTCAAGTACTTGCTAGGCGATCCGATCTATTAAAGGATCCGACAGCGATGGGCAAGATCATTGCAATTGCATCCGCAGCCAAGGCCAAGGTTGATGCTACTATTAATCCTTTTAAAAGCCGCATTTATACGGTGTTTCTCTCTTTATTTAATCACTTAAGTGTTCTTGATTTTAGTATTAGAGAAAACACTAGACATGGTTTTCTTACTACGGCTTTGTAGACATCAAGGGAAATGTATGATTTCAAATGAGTAATAGATCTCCGCAGAAAAAATCAGATTTTTTTTTTATATGTTTTTTATGTTTCGTTGAAATTAGATTTTAGGGTTTTGTACCAATTCACTCAAATTCTTTCAAATTGGTGTTGCTTTTCTGCTTATTTCACTTATGTATAGATTTGCTTCATATTGTTGCTGAAATAATTTTCATTTTTGTCTGTACCCGATTTTAGGATTTTAGGGTTTTAGGATTTTGTGGAAATTCGCTCAAATTAGCTCTAATTAGCGTTGTTTTGGAGTGTGCTTGCTACAAGATAAGCAGAGTTCTTTCCTCCCGGTAACTCTATATTTTCAATTTCTTTTAGGTTTTTAGAAATAAAGGGGAAAAATTATTAACAGTTATGTTTTCCTTATGAAAAGAAAAAAAAAATGATGTCGATGCAATTTCTCAAAAAAAATTATTGTCTTTTGAACTAGGAATATAATTTTGTATTTCTTATGTGAAGAAATATAATATTATTACAAATTACCAGTAACTTTAACAAACAAAAATTATCAAGATAATGGCTTCACTAAATCACATTTTGTTGAATGGTTTACTCTTATTTGATCGGATGATTATGTTACGTTATTGAGATTTTCTAAAATTCAAATAGCAAAGTATAAAAGTAGTTTTGTTATAATCCATATTTAGCAAGGAGGCGATCTGTTCATGGATCTGACGGCAGTGAAATCGGTGGTGAGTCGGCGGCCGAGTGGAAGAAGGAGATGATGGAGAAGGCAAAAGAGGCTGAGGCTGAGAAGAAATCGGCAGAGAAACCTGTAGATGTTGGTATGGTAAAGAAGGATGAAGCAAAGAGTTCGAGCAAGAAGGCCAAGGTCGAGGAGCCAGATAATAATGACAAGAACCTAAGGAGTTAAAGTTTCTTTCTCTCTCTATTGTCTTTGATTCATAAATTTAAAAAAGGGTTAAATTTAAGGATAGCGCGATTGAAATTGCTAATTTGGATATGAATTTTATCATTGATGTGCTAATTTTGATCAAAGAAATTTCTAAGCCCTAAGGTGACACATATTTGCAGACTGCATGTCTTGGTCTTTCAATAAGTTAGATTTTGATTCATATCATTTATTATTGAGCACTTGAATGTATGTGCTGCTGTATTGAAGTGCCAGAACAACTCATGATTAGTACAGTTTGAAATCCTTCCTGAGTACTCTATCATGTACTATGATCATTTTAGGTACACAAGTTGCTTCTAAATTTCTTGGAAATTAGGTAAATCGCAAAAGTTATCTCTTGGACTCTACTTGGTGAAATGACATTATAATATTGCTCTCTTATGATTTGATTCCCTTTTTTTTGTGTGGGTGTGTTTCCGCAGCTTTTGGCGGCAAGCATAATGGGGATTCAAATGATATCAATAAATATTGTGGTATCAGGAATTGCTAAATTGTTTGTTGGAGAGCTTGCTGAGACAGGCAAGCATATACTCTTTATTTACCTTTTACACAGATTATTTGCTTTATAGTTAATAAATATATTGATACGAAGTTTTCCAAGGAATATTTGTGTTCATAATTTACGGTACCATACCAATATTTGCGATGTCAACTATTATTTGTGGCCAAAAGGTATTGACATCTTTTATAAGATATTATACTATGCTTGATGTATGCAACATATTTTGTGAATGATCATTGATTAATGAAGGTGTCTAAAGATGATTAACATTTCTAATACAGCCTTTGATTTGTGTTGTGTAGTTTCTTACTAAAAACAAAATATTTTGTATACAATTCACCAAGCTTTCAAAACAATTGCCGAAGCAACGCGAGGCCTCTACCTAGTTATATTTAATTCTTAAAATTGTCCAAGGATATTTCCTTCTTCGTTGAGCTTGTTCGGCCAACTGAGATTTAGTGAGGTTTTTGTCTATTAAGATAATATTCTCAACTTCGGTTCGGATAGCTTATTTATTCTCACATTTTCTCATTGTATTTATTGAACAGTGAGCTTACAACTTTACGGCTCAAATTAACTTTCAGTCGAATCTAACTCAATCTATGCTGTTTCAGTCGAATCTAACTCAATCTATGCTGGGGTGGCAAAAAAGCTCGTGGCTCGTGGCTCAATCGTGACTCGCACTTGACTCGCTCACTAACAGCTCGTTCGTTACTGGACCTAGCTATTAACAAGCCAGCCCGCCACTAGCTCGATCCAGAATTAACGAATTCAAGTTAGGGCCTAGCTTGCTCGCCAGCTCGGTTAGGCATCAATTTGTGAATTTGTATGATTTTGTGTGCATTTTATACAGTCTAGCTCGGTCCAGCTCGATCCAAAAAGTTTGTAGAATTTATTTTCTTCTTAAAACAAGATCTAGCCAAACTTAGCGAGCCAGCTCTTCAGCTAGCTCGGGCTGGTTTGTCACGATTTCAAGTTGAGATTATAGGTCAGATGCCCTACGTCCAGCTCGCTCGGCTCGGTCCAGAATTAACAAGCTGAGCTAGGACTTAGCTCGTTGCCACCCCTAATCTATGCCTCTTTAACTGTAGGAGGTCTCTTTTAAATTCGTGCACAGTTAAAAGAACGATCCGATCTACTAATTCTGAAAGATTCCCTTGTCCGGTACCGGAGAGGATCCGAATTCCTCTTTTATGAAGCCACAAGACCGAGGACACCTTAAAAAAGTGTATTTGTCGATTATTTAGAACTTCAAAAAGTAAATGTATTCCAGCCCAATATCTTGTAGAGGCATTTTTCGTGGCCCGAGGGCCGAGGACACATTGTGGGCCTACAGCTACTAGTTTGTCGTCGATCCATCGTGGGGCCCACTTATCAGTCTCATTATGCTCAGCATCCTCTCGCATTGTCATCTCCCTCTACTCTCTAGTCGTGGCACCGCACTTCCCGTGATTTGTATTTTTACAATCAATTTCTTTCGATGGATTCTAGGTATATCAGCTCAATGTCGTCAAGTTCCACTGCTCTCGAAGCAAACAATACATTCTTTAGAGAATTTTATACGTATTTCAATTTTTTTTTTCTCAAATCCTCTCAGTTTTTTTTCCAACTTTTATATAAAATAAAAATATAGATAGATAAGCATGCATTGTACAATAGTCCTAGTGTGCATTTTATGAATGCTCTGGACAATAAGAATGGAAGATCATCAAAACAAATATACATTATGCAGTTATCTACTGTGCAGAGGCAGATCTACTTGTGATGAATGGGAGTCAATTGACCTCATTTAATTTCAAAATTTTTGTACTTAAATACGATTTTGATGTATAATTTAGAATAAATGCTACGAATACTATAAAATTGACCCCCCATATTTTTATAAATTTTTTATAAGATTGACACCCATACGAAACTTTCGAGATTTGACCCCATAACTTGAAAGTCTGCCTCCACCCCTGCTACTGTGTATTTTGTAAAAATCAAACATGTATTTAAGAGTTTGAAAAGTGTTGAAAGTTCAAAACAATTATAAAAAATAGACAAGTATGTAACATATAATAATTAAGTGTAGATTCCAAAATACATTATAAATTTATAGGGAGTGTTTAGGAGATGAGTTAACGAGATTACTTATCTGGTTTGTTTCCTTTTATGGTATTAAAAGACTTTTGTGAATTTTTTATCTATCCCAATTTAATAAACATAATAACAATAATATTTTTATTGTTAATGTTTGACAATTTAATGTTTTTTTTCTCTGTATGTATGCAATATTGCAGTCAGTCAGTGAGTCAATCGTAATATTTAAATTAATGTGTTAGTATTCCAATCAAATATCTTAATTTTGGTTTACTTTTTTGGGAAAATTGGTTATTTGCCACTCCAAAACCTTCAAATTGTAAAAATGCCATCCCGAAATTTGAAATTGTAAAAATACCATTCTAAACTTCATTAATTTCTAATTTTGTCATTTATACTGTATTCTTGTATTATTTTTATTAAAAATTAACTGAAAAATTCATACCCTCCGGAAATACAGAGTACAAGAATACAGTATACGTATTTCTTTGGATCGATACCTTTGTTATTTTTAGTAAAAATAGTACAAGAATACAACATAAATGGCAAAATTAGGAATTAATGAAGTTTAGAGTGGCATTTTTACAATTTCAAATTTCGGGATGGCATTTTACAATTTGAAAGTTTTGGAGTGGCAAATAACCAATTTTCCCTACTTTTTTTATTGTATCTATCTGAATGCACGTGTAAGCAAAAAACTTCTTATGACAATACATAATTGTTTGTGCATTCAAAAGTTCGTAGGGCTTTACAAACTACTAAACACACGAATTGTTTTTTGAGGAGGGATCCAATTACACCTTTTTTTTTGATACATCTTGACACCGTTTTTTTTATAGGTCAATTTTGCGATTTCAAAATCCAAACAGTCGATTGAACCGTTCAACATGATCACCATATTAAAATGTGCTTGGAGATCAAATTTTACATTTTTTTGAATTTTTTTACTATTTATTAAGATGGTTACAAAATCGCTGTTTTTTAATGGTCTGAAAATAACAATTTTGTAACCATCTTAATAAATAGTAATAAAAATCAAAAAATATAAAATTTGATCTCCAAACACATTTTAATATATTCATCATGTTGAACAGTTTGGATCGACTATTTGAACTTTAAAAATAATAAGTGTCAAAGTGTGTAAAAAAAAAAAAGTTGTAATTTGATCTCTCCTCTTGTTTTTAAGTCCGTTCATAATGTGAACATTATGTTTAGACAGCTACAATTTAAAATTAAAAACAAATCAAGATATTTGAAGGATGAGAAGATATTAATACATGAGGAGGGTTCAAATGCCTCAATTATTTTGTGCCTCCACCATGCCTCTATTTTTAAAAACTTTAATAACTCAAAATTTAAAACTTAAAAGTCAAAATAAAATCGTTAGATATGATCTACATCATTTTATCTATGTACATGTAAAAAATTATAACATTTCAATTTTGTTTTGGTTGTCATCAAGAGCTTACAAAAAACGTACTAATATGGATAATTTCTAGACGTTGATTTTTCAACTTATTGATTCATATAAAAACAAAATTGCAATGTGATAATTTTTTATGAGCACATAGAGAAATAATATAGATCACATCCAACGGTTTTTATTTTGACTTTTAAGTTTTAAATTTTGAGTTATTAAATTTTTTAAAAATAGAGATATAATGGAGACACAAAAAATAGAGGCATTTGAACCCTCATCTTACTACATATATCGAGCTATAACTCAGTAAAAATATCTAGCAGAACATTTGAAAATGAAATATTCATTTAAAAATATCGGGATACACAGAAAACGTTCGAATTTGTAGGGTTATTACTGGAAAGTAGTTCCGAAATATAAATTCGATTTATATCTCAAGGACAAGTTTATTTTATATCTTGGATCCCATCAAATTATATCTGATTCCGGGCCCCCCGAAGTAGAAATCTAGCTGACCCCACAAATCAGTGATATGAACTCCTTCAAGCTCGTGCTCCTGGATCACCCGATCTCTCTCTCTCTCTCTCTTTCTCGTGAGATATTGGGGAAGCTGTTTCCTGTCCGAACTCCGGAGAAGAGAGAAGCTTAGCGCCGGCGTAGAAAATCTCTGTAGCACCCTTTTATTTCTCTCTCAAGTCTCAATGCCTCCTTTGCTCCAGCACCAAATCCGCCATTAATCTCTCTGTGCGATTCGTATTTGTATCTCTCTCTTCCTGTCTTGATTTGTCTCTCTAGGGTTTCTCATTCAAATTTTTGGCGACCTCAGCAAACATTTGCAGCGGTAAGGTTCTTCGGATCCCTCTTGCTTTCTCAAACTTGTAATAAGCGGAGACTTGCAGAGAATTCATTTAGTCACTATTTTGGTTTACATATGCATTTGATTTGATCTTTGCAGGTACTTTTATCTCTGATTTCTGCCCTGCATAATTGGAGAGGATTTGTTACATTTCTAGCTGATTCAGCTAGTTCTGCTCAGTTTACTTTTTCAATGTGAACCAAGGTTCGGGTCTACAGATGGTTTCTGGGAAAAACCAGTTGAGTTGATGCAGTATTATGCTAAGCTCTCTCTGATTTTTGTGTCACCAGATAGAATCCTAGTTTAAAATGGCCGAATCAATTGACCTTGTGCTCGACTTTCTTCGCAAAAACCGCTTTGCAAAGGCTGAAGCTGCTTTACGAGGTGAGCTCACTGGTCGCAATGGTAACCCCAACCTTTGTTCGAATCCCAATCCTAATTCAGATCTTAAGAAATACGAAGCAACTGTCACGGCAGATGAAGATGACGGATTGATCACTACTAGCAATAATTCAAAGGACCTCTCCAAGGAGTACATTGTAAAAGAAATCGAAGTATCTAACAATGGCTCAGAATTAAAAAATGCCATGCCTTTTGAAAGTCAAGGGGATCTCTACCCATACAACTATAACATTTCCAACAACACAATGGAGAAATTTGCTGATCTCTTAATCTCTGAAGAGCGCAGAATAGTCAGAGGGAAAACCAAATTAGAGGATAAGTGCTTGAGCATAAACACGAACTCGAACTCGAACTCTTTTTCTGAGAGAGATGATCTCCTAAACGGGTGTGCAGTCAAGACTGTTTTGCCCTTCTCAGGAGATAATGTTAATAATGCATCTTCAAGTGTTTTCTGCGATGGAAGGAAAGAAGGGAAGAAGAAGGGGGATGTTAATGAGGGGCATAGTACTGTGGGTAGCTTTGAGCTGCCTCTGATTGGTGCGACCCAAAAGGAGGACTTTCCAAGATTGCCCCCTGTTAGGCTCAAGTCTGAAGATAAATTGGTTAGCATGAATTGGGAGGAGGAGAAGACAGTTAAATCAGGATCGAAGAAGTCTGAGGATAATGCTTTTATGATTGGTTCTTTTCTTGATGTACCAATTGGCCAGGAGATAAGCTCTTCAGGTATTGTCATGTGGTTTGAATTTTTACTGTTACTATTACTTTTACCCTAGCCTATTAAACTTTTGAAATGACATAGTTTGATTTGGACTACCGTATAACACATATATCTGCCCTTTAATTTATATTTATTAGATTGCCAAAGTTTAAGAGCTGTGTACATTGTAAAATGGACTGCTCCCCAACAGTTACTGGGTTATGTCCATACCACACCATATCTATGAATAGATATAACTGTCACTGGTAAGGTAGTTATTCAGTCATAATACCCCCAAATAAGCATACTTGAAACAACCATTAGAAAAAAGGAGACCAAGTAACATCTGAAATTGTAAATAACATTACCAGGAGGGAAGCGCATGATGGGAGCCAGCTGGCTCTCTGTGAGCCAGGGGATAACCGAGGATGCTTCGGATCTTGTTTCTGGATTTGCGACTATTGGGGATGATTCCCTCGACTACCCAAATGACTACTGGGACTCTGATGAATACGATGATGATGAAGATGTCGGCTATATGCGCCAACCAATTGAAGATGAGCCCTGGTTTCTAGCCCATGAGATTGACTACCCCAGCGACACTGAAAAGCCCTCCCCTGATCCCACCACTCGAAATGACCAAAATACCGCCACCAAGGATACAGATGATAATTCATTTGCTGATGAGGATTCATACCACTCTGAGGGGCCCATGTTTGCTGGGCCTGGTGAAAATGAACTGATTGCTCAGTATGATGGTCAGCTGATGGACACTGAGGAGTTGAATTTAATGCATGCGGAGCCTGTTTGGCAGGGATTTGTATCACAGAGCAATGAACTAGTGCTTCTGGGTAATGGGCCCCAGCCTGACGAGCATGACCCATTTGGGGTGGAGGATGAGCATCATGGATCAGTGCGGTCGATTGGCGTGGGCCCGAGCAGCGACACAGCTGATATGGGCAGTGAGGTGCGTGAGAGTTTAATTGGAGGAAGCAGTGAAGCAGATAGTGTGAGCATAAGCAATAGGCGCGACCCACAGCCCAGTAAGCTTAAGATGAACCGATCTAAGAAAGGGATGTTACCACCATTGGCACCTGGTTTTGCTGATAGCGCCTTCTCTTTCCCTTCTCCTTCGAGCAAGGATAATGACAGCACTGCACTTATTGTAGGTGCTGATAATACTCTGGATGATTGTGGGAATAACAGCATGATAGCCTCATCTGAGGATATGCTTGCCACATGGCGCAAGAAGGAGAGTGAGGGTTCGTCGCCGGCACAGGTAGGGTCGGGTACACAGTCAGGTTCGTCAGACTCGAATGATGGGTTTGATGAGGCTGAGGATATGAAGAAGATGCAAGAGGAGGAGGAAGAGGCAGGGGCTGCAGCTATGGAGGATGAAGAAGTGGCTGCACTTCAGGAACAAGTTAGACAGATTAAGGCACAAGAGGAAGAGTTTGAAACATTCAATCTTAAAATTGTGCACCGGAAGAATAGGTAGTGCCTTCTCTTTTGCCATTTTATTGTTCAAATATCTGGGAAATTGGTCTAGTATAAATCATTATATTCATGATTAATGATGGAAGAGGTTAAGATGAAATTTTATTTGCATATGGGAGTTAGTGAGTTCTTTCTCATTTCACAATGATATACATGATATTTTGGTGTTTGACAGTACAGATGAAGTTGTTCCAAAATCAAAAGTTGCATCTTCTTCACTTAGCAGAAGTTTTATGATGTTTTTTATTTGAATATCCTGGGAATGTGGCACATTCCATGGCAGTTTGTAGCAAAGTGATAGTTTGTTTTCAATCCCTTACTACTTGAGAACATTTTACTAATTTTCACCTCTTTCTCTAACCCTAAATTCACAGAACTGGGTTTGAAGAAGACAAAAACTTCCACGTGGTCCTGAATTCCGTCATAGCAGGCCGCTACCACGTAACCGAATATTTGGGCTCAGCTGCGTTCAGCAAGGCCATACAAGCACATGACCTACACACTGGCATGGATGTCTGTGTCAAAATTATAAAAAATAACAAAGATTTTTTCGACCAAAGCTTGGATGAGATCAAGCTCTTGAAGTATGTGAATAAGCATGACCCAGCTGACAAGTACCATCTCTTGCGCCTCTACGATTATTTTTACTATCGGGTATGTAAAAAGTATTGTATTGTCAATTTAAGTTGAGGAGGGATCCAATTGCACCATTTTATGGTGACACATCTTGACACCATATGTTTACAAGTCATTTTTGCGATTTCAAAATCCAAATAGTCGATCCGAACCATTCAACATGATCTCCATATTAAAATGTGCTTGGAGACCAAATTTTACATTTTTTGAAAATTGTTTACTGTTTGCTCAGAACTTTTGAAAATTGCTGTTTTTCAATGGTCCAAAATTGTCTGAAAACAACAATTTTGTACACATATAAATAAATACTAAAAAAATTCCAAAAAAATATAAAATTTGGTCTCCAAGCACATTTTAATATGGAGATCATGTTGAAAGGTTATCAACTGTTTGGACTCTGAAATCGCAAAATGACTTATAAACATATGGTGTCAAGATGTGTCACCATAAAATGGTGTAATTGGACCCCTCCTCATTTAAGTTTGAAATGTTCCAGAACCAAGATCTAACCCACAGTTCTTAACAGTTAAAAAAATCTGCATGGATTTATATGTTTTGTTCCTTCCCTGATTCTCTATTTTGAACAGTAAATGTGCCTTTATTCAAGTATAAATTTTGATCCTTAAGAGTTATTATTCTTGGTTATCAAAAAATATGTTTGAATATCAGCATCTTATCGAAAGTTGAATCTATCATGTGGGAGCACTAGTTTTTATTCTTAATTCTTATTGTCATTATTTTGTATTTGATTGTGAAAAACTGTTATAGGAACACTTGCTTATAGTCTGCGAGCTTCTTAAAGCGAACCTATATGAGTTTCAGAAGTTCAACAGAGAATCTGGTGGCGAAGTCTATTTTACTATGCCAAGGCTACAGGTCAGTACCCCAACTGCGCGTGAGATTTTTCACCTCATATGGCTGCCCATTAACAAAAGAGTGATAATTTGATGTTTTACCCCCTGAAAAGCAGAAATCCGTATCTGTTGTAATAACCTACCAAATGCATTTTACATTTTTTTTTTGAAGGTTTAAATGCATTTTACTTATCATGTATACGTTTAAAGTATCTGATGGACCTTGCCATTTTTCACAAAATGATGCCCTACAACTCACCCTTTATTCAATGTGCAGTCTATAGCAATCCAGTGCTTGGAAGCTCTCCAGTTTTTGCACAGCCTTGGACTAATCCATTGTGACCTAAAGCCAGAGAACATACTAGTGAAGAGCTATAGTCGTTGTGAGGTCAAGGTCATCGACCTTGGGAGCAGCTGCTTTGAAACTGACCATCTCTGCTCCTATGTGCAGTCTCGCTCCTACCGGGCCCCAGAGGTCATAGTTGGCCTACCTTATGATAAGAAAATAGACATTTGGTCACTTGGTTGCATTCTTGCTGAATTATGCACTGGAAATGTGAGTAGATTTTTCATTACATAATTTTGGCAATCACATCTTTTAAATATCTGCACATTACTTGGTTACTTATCTCGGAGTTGCAACTGACTCCAATGATTAATTGCGCTTGAAATTTTTTCATTAGCTCACTCAGACGATCAGGAGGATCCACTAAGCTTGTTTTTGTATTGGATTGGGAAAAAAAAATATTTTCATCTTTACTGAAATAGCTTGTAATCTTGAGCAAAATTTGAAGCAAATCCAATTGAAATATAGATCAAACAACCAATTATAAAGACACGAAGTGAATAAAGTTAAACAGTAAAAAAGGATAAACAAAATGGAAATTTATAATTGGATAGTTCTGAAACATATGTGCACCATTCTAACTTGTTGCTGAATTATGTAAGAGGTGATGCAAGTTACTCTGTCATTATTTGATAGTTTGCCTATCTGTATGCCTAATGTGATTAATTTTTGTTTCTGTCAGGTGCTGTTTCAAAATGATTCACCTGCGACTCTACTAGCACGTGTAATAGGGATAATAGGCCAGATAGATCAAGGCATGCTAGCTAAGGGACGCGATACCTACAAATATTTCACCAAGAACCACATGCTGTATGAAAGAAATCAGGTATAGCTCCTTAAGTATGTTATATATACATATAGTAGTTTATTATCGTTATATGTGGCGTACATATATTCTATTGAAGATCATTATATGTAATATACATGTATTTTCGTGAGTGTTACAGTTCCACAATGTTTTGACGTAGTTCCCACAACCTCACACGATATTTTAAATCAGAATCCAATGGAGATAATTAAATTGTTCATCCTGATGTACCTGACAATATGTGTATGGAACGTGATTCAAAATTTGATGTTAAATCCAAGAGACCAAAATAAAGGGCACTGTTCATTTGTGAGCCTCTTATCTTTTAGAAAGCAAAGACTGAATTTCATAGTTGTGGCTCCAATTCTCTATACTAACTGAAAATTTACTGGCACGCCCGTATTTAACGCAATAAAGTCTATTGTTCCCTCATATCCAAAGCAAAAGGTTACCAAAACATTTTATATCATTTTAGTACGAGTAATGGTGCCATATGGATTCTATTCTATTATTGGACGACTACCAGCTTTATTTTATTTCTTTTTCTCTGTAACTTCTTCTTGCATTCGTTTGTTCCAAATTATTTATTGTTTGCACGAGGAAATTGATGCTTGAAAGGTGCACAACCCAGTAAACATGTCAAACCCCTCCACACACACACACACACACAAAAGCCCAAAGATAATATAAACAGAGAAAAAAGAAAAGAAACAAAGTAAGAATACACAAAAAGTCAGTTAATTGTTACTTTATAAATGAGGTCTATGACTGGTATGTCTGGTGAACTAGGCTTCTGGTTTGGTGGTTTCATGCACCTCAATACACATGATGCCTTTGTTGAACTAATATGAATATGTATGAATAGGAACTGTATAAAATGACATTCTTCATTTTCTTTTCTTTTTTCCCAGGATACAACTCGGCTAGAGTACTTAATTCCAAAAAAGACGTCGCTAAATCACCGTCTAGCCATGGCTGACAAAGGGTTTATAGATTTTGTGGGCTACCTTCTTGAGATAAACCCTAAAAAGCGTCCTAGTGCATCAGAGGCATTGAAACACCCCTGGCTTTCCTTTCCCTATGAACCCATTTCCTCGTGAAATGAAAGGTTAATCCCCCTGCCTACCTAATATTTATCTGTTTCGTTAGTTATTCCTGCAAATGAGCTTACCCGGAACCCAGTTGCATTGGATTTCCTTCCAAGGAAGGTCAGAATGAAGGCGGTTATTGGCAACCAACCGTGTTCTCTTTTTTGTTGTACTATAACCACTCAGGGTTTTATTTTCTTGTTGCTGTTTTGAGTAAAACAATGTAGCATGTAGGTTATTATTTTAACTTGGTGGTCTGCAACTGGTGTGATCTTTTGTTGTACATGGTAATGTGATTATTTGTTTTGACGGCCTTCGCAGCAATTTCATGATGCATGTATGCACTGTGGTTCTAACATTTTTTGTGATGTTTTGTTAAACCTGCAATGGTTTATTCTGATTTTGTGAACAAAAAAAAAAAAAAAACTGCAGGTGAAGTTGTGGTACTTATCTCTTATTAATTTTACCATTTTGTAAAACAGAGTGTAATTTTATGGATTAAAAACGAGCTGTATCTGAGATGCTTTCTAATGACTCTAAGAGATCTATATCATTAAAATTAAAAAATAAAATAAAAACTACTGTCAAGCATCAAATAAAATTAATCTTAATTTCTAGACCTCTACATGTACAATTTATTTTTTTATTTCTAAACATGTCTTCACAGTGATCTCTCCACTACACAGTGATGACCTCTCTCTCTCCATGACTCCCTCTTCACAGTAAAAGGGAGAGTACAATTTAAGTTAAAGGGAGCAGGGGGGATGGCGGCAGGTGATAATGGGAAAAAAAAAAAAGGGAAATAGAAGTTGTGATAAGAGTGAAATTTTAATTTGATTGCTACCTGGTGCTGTAATTAGTTTTTTTTTTTTTCTTGTACTGGTACACTGTCAGCCCCTGACAGCATTTAAAAAAAAAAAAGAAAAAGAAAGAGAAGGTTGAAAAAAGAAGGAAGCTGGATTAAATACGTGTGAAAGAGATGAATCCGGGATAGAGTAGGAGAAAATGAATATTTCTCAACTGGAGGTACAGCGGTACCAAACATTTTTCCCGAATAAGGTTATTATATGATACGGAGTCTTCATTACAAAACAATAATGAAATGGTAAAAAGAATGTTCAAAAAGATAAAAAATGTGAAAATCTATCTCTTAGATCCAATCATCCAAAACAAAAATAAATGAAAGCTGGTGCGAAAAACAGTCCGTGACCCCTTGAACTGCCGAAACCAGTGAGCTCAAACATCAGGTGTTGGCATAAACCATTCCCGTGCAAAGTTGTTCCAAGGTCTGATATTTCTGTCCCAAAGAGCATGATCGGGTTGAGTATGGTCCTGGATCAACTGGCTACAGACCTACAGTGGTTGCGGGCATTTGGCACTGCATGTTGAAGCTAGGACTTTGGTTATCAGCTTCATATAGGGATGTTGGTTGTCATTGGGGAGGGTATGCTAGTGAAGCATTAGTTGGGAAGACTTTATTCTGGAGACACTATATGATGAGCTCTTAGAAGCGCTCGCGTGTTTTTGAACATTACAATTTAGTGGTTAAAGTAAGAAATGGATTTAATTATAATTGACATAATAACATATTTTTGCTTACAAAATATAAACTAAGATTTAATTAACTATACATGGATTTCAAATCAGATTTTCTTTTTGGTAGCCTAATGGTTTAAGTTGCTATACGTCTTTTGAACAAAAAAGAGCCTCGGATAAATCTGTGTCGGCTAAATCCCAGATCGACAAAATTCGAGTTATAATTGTTAATCCGACTGTATAACAGTCAACGTCTGTACCAACACCACCAAAAGGAATAAAAAAAATTGAAACAAGAAAATGGAAAAGCAAAGCTGCTCTAACTGATTCTCTAACAACAACAATATACAATGCTACTACAATTTTCATGACGCACAAATTGCCTAGCCATATCTTTGCTTCATATTCACAACCTCAGCATAAGCTAATTGTAAATGTTGTTGTGCCAAATTAAAAACCTCATCTGATGTAGACCCCTCCTTTGCAAATCTGACTGCATCTCTATAGAGATTGTTAAACCTCAAAACCTCATCTAACACAAACCCACTTTTGGCATCTTTGGTCCACCTTTTTAACACATAAAATTCAGGTAATGACCTCACATCAACCGTTAAATATACCCGTAGAATATGCCTACACAAGATCCCACACTCCTCAAATTTACCACAACTACACCTCACCCTTTTATCTGAAAAATCATAACTCACCATGCGTGCTATAGTGGAACAGGTACTGGCACCAACACCATCCTTTATCACTTTAAATTTGCCAACCAAGCCATCCTCAATTTTTTCAACATGATAACCCAACGAATCAATAAACTCCCTTTCAAATATGTTAAAAACAGCCCGAGTGTATACCTCAGATACTTGCTTTAGTAAATTAGAGGGGAAATTTAAAATTGGCTTTGTGAAGGAGGCAGCCAAATCTTCTAGCGATTCTCTTTCTGACCAACCAATCATTGCTTGGTCCAGTAGTGTGATAAAAACTGGTAAAGGCGTCTTTATATTAAAATACTTGTTGAAAAGTACTTCTCTAAGGCTCTCAGGTTTTAAATCCGGTAATTCAGCTGTGAAAGTACCTTTCAAAAATGCTGGGACCCACTTCCCGCGAATACTATACAAATATTGAATCCAGTTGTTATTACCCAGATCATACTTTTCAAGCAGTGAGTTCCAACTAAATTCAAACTCTTCGACTGATTCGGGTCTGTTAATTGCATTCTTAAATTCTTCCTCAAATGATGGATAAAGAGAGTACATGTTGGCTAACCTCTCAGCACACTTGTTGAACATGTCATTCAGGCAAAATCTATGACGGGTCTCAGGAAAGACACTAGAAACTGCTGTGCCGAGTGCTTCATCATGCACGGTTTTCAAAGAGGCTGGGTGGTGAGCGCCCATGGAAGTTATCCAGTTCTCCAAAAGCCAAACAAATGATTCCTCCGATTGGTCGACAAGCAAACCACATCCAAACAAGATGGACTGGAAATGGTGGTTTACACCCATTAACATCACAAACGGTAACATGCTCGAATCTGCTTTAAAATCAGTGTCAAGTGTAACGGCATCGCCAAAATAGTAGTATGAACCCCGGGCCCTGACATCAGCCCAAAATGCATGTGTGAGGCAATTGTTGTTGTCCACTCGGTATGCATAAGAAAATGTATTATTCTCCCCATTCATGCGCTTGAAATAACCCAAAAGCTTTTGGGTATCATCTACGTTGAAAGTGAAATTTTGTGGCAACTTTGTTTCATTCCAAAGTGGAATATTATTATCATAAGCAGCAGTCTTGGCACCGTTGCTGAGCATCCCCAATTGTTCACCAGAAGTTTTTGAGAGAACAACAACTTCACTCTGCGATTGTATATAATGCACCTTACTTGGCATGACCGCCAACTCATGCGTGTGATCTAAAACAAGTTTTGACACAATCCATTTGTCAAACTCCTTTTTTATTACCTCAAACATAGCTTTGCAACCTTCCCGAGCAGGGGTCCTGCTTCTCTTCTTCTTTCCTGTTGCCACATCTTCCCCATTCTCCTCCGAAGGTGTAAACCCCTCTTTGGTACACACAAATCGCCTCATGACAAACGACTCATCCTTAGTTGATCTCCTTGAAAGCCTTATTCGCACATCAAACCCAACCCTACTGGCATATGCATAGTAGAAAGTTTGGGCCGCCTCATGGGAAGAGAACTCCATGCCCAAAAATGGGTCGGCATGTGCATATTCCTCTGGAGCAACAAATCGGACACGACTTGGTGGCTCAACTATGTGGTTATGGTCTTTAACTAACTTACTGACAACCCATCTGCCGTAGTATTTTTGTATAACCTCTATCATTGCTTTGCAGCCTTCTCTTATAGTGGCACGTTTTCTCTTCTTTTTACCTTCATCTAAATCACCAGACTTCTTCAGGTGAAATCCTTCTTTTGAACACACAAATCTCCGCATAATTATGGACTCGTCATTCCGGGAACGGCGAGACTTGCTAATTCGAACTGAAAATCCAACTCGGCTAGCATAAGACATGTAAAAGAGCTTTGCATCTTCCTCTGACTCAAATTCCATGCCGATAAAGGGTTCAACAGGGCTTGAGTTACTGGGTTTGGGTTCATCTGAGGTTGAAAATGGGTCAGTTGAAGAGGTGATGGGGTCAGCTAGTTGGGCAGTGACTTCTAGCTCGAGTTGGTGTGGGTCAACTAAAGTTGCATCATTTAGGTCTACATTGTTATCTCTTAGTGAGCCTTCATCGTCACTCGAAGGATTTTCCATGTCAAGACAACAAAAGGCTAAAACATGGGAAACAATAAAACAAGTTAACTGCAGTTATTATGGTACATTGTAGGAGAGTTTACGGAACCAGTTTTAACTGGTACCAACATCAAACAATATGCCCAGTACAGTACATATCAAGAAAAAGTCCATTGTTGGTACCATGATTTGGATAATCTATCGGCAGCCCACGGTCCGATTTCTGTGCGAAAAAAACCCTTGGATCGGAAGAGACTCACCGTCCGAATGACGCCGATTCTTCCTTCTAGTCTTTGTGTGACTGATTGAGTTTTCAGATTGATTTATTTTACCGATTGGATGTGATTGATGATCGGAAGAGAAATTTGGGGGTAGCAGCCTAGCAGAGTAGCAGGTAGCGAAAAGTATGATTCGTTAAATGAATGAAAGAGGAGGAAAGAAGACAAATGGGTCTCGCAAAAAGAGGAGATTTTGTAGATAACCCTCATAAATAAAATATTTACCATCAAACGAACTTACTAATTGCCGTAATCCTTATTAATATCCAAAGTTAATTAGAAATTAATAAAAATGTTCATGTCTTTTGGGAATTAATAAAACTACCCATACCGGCCATTTTCTGGCCGGTTTTAATTGATTTCGGTACTAAATATATATTTTTTTAGAGACAAATAGCAAAAATGTTGAAATCTAACACTAAAAAATTGAATTTTTTTAAATATTTGTTAGATTATTATTTTTTATATATAATTAGCATATTTATACTAAAATACGCTAAATTACTTGAAAATTATGTTAAATTATGTTAAATTACCCTGAATTACACTAAATTACGCTAAATTACAATAATTATGTTAAATTATGCTAAATACGGTAAATTACACTAAATTATGTATGAATAGGGCCGATTTTAGCATAATTTAACATAATTATTGTAATTTAGCGTAATTTAGTGTAATTCAGCATAATTTAACATAATTTCAAGTAATTTAGTATAAATATGCTAATTATGTATCAAAAAAAAGTAATCTAACAAATATTTAAAAAAAAAAAAATTTAGTGTTAGATTTCAGCATTTTTGCTATTTGTCTCAAAAAAAAAAATATTTAGTACCAGCCATTTTCTGGCTAGTAACGAAATCAATTAAAACCGACCAGAAAATGACCGGTATGGGTAGTTTTATTAATTCTCAAAAGACTTGGGCATTTTTATTAATTTCTAATTAACTTTGGATATTAATAAAAATAGCGGTACTAATTGTCGAATAAGTCCAGTTTTTTTTCTCGTCCTTCTTATAACAATGTCATTGTAACTTTCTTTTACTTCATGAGGTTTCACATTTCAAAATGATAAATTAGTCAAAACAAAATTTCGCCTTTAAACTCTTTTTCCTATTTTTTTTCCTGTTAATTTGGTTGCAATTTCTCAATTTTTTTTCCCATATCTCACATTACAGCATAAAAAAGCAACGACTTGCTTCACCCAAAAAGTTAAAAAAAATATATATTGTCCATAAATTCTTTTATTTTCCCTTCTTTTAACTAATTGTTGAGTTGAAGCCGATTAATGGGCCGCAGCCCATTTGGTTTTACCATCGGGTGAGAATTAGAACCGATGACATTTGATGTTTTTCCCATCAGCTACAAGGTCAAACCGATGCTGTTTTGTTTTAATATAATGGTTCATCCGTAACTTTGACATATAGTGAGCCGATTCATTGAGTTTTTTCAGGGACGCTGCTCTCTCTGAGCTCTTTTAAGGCCATGTTCGGTACCATGGTTTAAGAGGTTGAGACTTAACAATTTAATCTTCACTAAGAAGTTGGTATTTGACGACAATTCAAGTGGATTAAGTTGGGTATTGTTAAGCCTCAACTCCTTAGCGCAAAGGAAGCGAAATACCAAACTTAAAATTCGGCTTAAGGAGAAGACCTTGAGCCCGTCTAAGGCATAGGTGTTCGGCCTACTTAAGACCTTAAGGAAGACTAAGAAATCTTAATCCGCGTTGCCGAACATGTACTTAAGGTTTTGCTCTTCTTCTTTTTTAAATTGTAAGAGAGTATATGAGATAGTGCTATTCAGTTTGATAATCTCTTGTACTTGTAAGACTCTATTGATCTAGTGGATTTGTGCCGTATGCTTCCGTGATTTTCTCCCGAAAGAGCTTCTACGTAAATCTTGTGCCTTCTCTATTTCTTGTGCTTATTTGTTTACTATTTTGGTGTCTTGTGTGATTTCTTTATTTCTCCATTTATTTGTGATTTGATATATACACACAAGGTGTTCGAAGAAATTACTCTTAGAAGCTTTTGTGTAGTACAGCCTTGCTAATTTAACTCCCAACACTAATTTCATTATATTGCTTATTAGTCATGTTTCACATTTAATAAAACAAACACTCGCCTCACCAAAGGGTGAAAAAGAAATTCTCGTCCTGCAACAATTTAAGCATAATAGATTAGCGTAACTATCTATTTTTCGTACTCTGAAGTGATTTTCATGGTTTACTTTCATTAAATGCTAGACTGAGTAAATAAAGATAAAATTGCAACGATACGACAAAAGGATTTAAAGACGAGAAAAGCATAGGATGTCAATTCTTGTCTCGTCAAGTTGACAAAAACTAATTTAAGAATGAAAAAAAAAAAACATAGATTATTAATATTTGATCCGATCCAACAATATATTATGGTCTTAATCCGAAAAAATTGCGAACAGAGCTAAAAGCTTTTAGAATGTAGCCCAGAAATGACGTCAGAAAAAATCATTTGTTGTTGCAGAGTAAACTTTGATTCCATGAAAAATGATCACTATCTAAGGTCAGGATCAGGGTCAGGGTTCTAAATAGCGCACTATAGTATCGTTATAGCGGCTCTATAGTGTTTTCGGATCATAAAAGTTATGGCGCTATCGGTAGAGTGGGAAAAATGGCACGGCACGTGTGTCAGTTACGTGCCGTGACTCGCGTGTCCCGTGCAGTGACCATTCGCGTACTGTGTTCATTTTTTAAAACTTTGACACGGCACGGCACGACACGTAGTCACGCAAGTCACGTGTAATTAGAGCCATTAGATATTGATTTAATAGTGAATCTTGAATAAACTAACCTAAATTATGATTAAATGGTCACGTGAGTCACGCGAGTCACGTATGGTCACAGCACGTTAGGCACAGCGTGACTCATGGCATGACCATTCGTGTGCCGTGACCATCCCTTAACATTTTGGTCACGGCACGTGAAAAATTAACTTGGTCACGGCACAGCACGGCACGAGACCAAAGTCACGGCGTGTTAGTCACGGCACAGCACGCTTTTTCCACTCTAGCTATCGGTGCTATAGCACATAATAGTGGCATAACACTGTTTTTTTAACCGTTTCACTATGACACAATTAACGCTATTTAAACCTTTGCCAAGGACAAAGAAAAAGAAAAAAATATGTGAAAGAAGGGCGGTTTATTTACTTTGTACAAGCAACAATGTAATGACATGGTGATGGAGCTGTCATGGCAATATTTATTTGAAGGGTTTCCCGGAAATTCTTTCTCTAATGGCTTAGGTTTAACAAAAAAAAAAGAATAAAATTGGAAAATTTAAGATGCAAAACGCACAAAAGACAACAAATAGACAATTGTATAGTCTCGTTCTCTATGATGGAGGTGTTTCAAACATTATTTAAAGAGCTGAATCAAAGGGATCATGAGGAAAAATAAAAGAATTGTCCAGTTCTAGTTGCAAAGTGGAGAATGAGTTCAATATAGAGAGCTTTTATTTTTAGCGGTCAATACTGTCAAAGGTTGTTTCATAATTTGAGTAGAACTAGGGTGTGTTGTGCTCACCAAAGAGTTTGGTGAGCATAACACCTAAATCTATCGGATTGATTTCAACCGAGACGAATTCAAACCGTTAAAATCGATCTACTTCACGAGTAATGCGTGCACATACAAAATTTTGAAATTTTCGAATTCATTTAGTCCAAAGTCAAGATATCAAAAGTGATAAAAAATGAATGCACCAAAATAAAGATTTAGGAGTTATTTTCATGCATTCATTTTTCATCAATTTTGACCGCTTGACTTTGGACTAAATGAATTCGAAAATTTTAAAATTTTACATATACACACATCACTCGTGAAGTAGATTGGTTTCAACGATTTGGATTCATCTCGTTTGAAGTCAATCTGATAGATTTAGGAGTTATGTTCACCAAATTCTTTGATGAGCACAACACACCCTAGTTCTACTCTCATAATTTTGTTTCATTTCTTAATTGCTATAAATAGCATGGGATTGTAAGAATCGATATGCTATGAATCAAATTTAGAACTCTTTCTCGTTAGTCTGTTAAACTGAACCAGATTCCAACATAATTATCTCAAATTCTTGATGCATTAGTAATATTCTAATTCTAATTAGAGTGTGCGTTTATTCTTGTAATTTTGTGTGGTTGTGGCTTAAAGTTAGTCATGACTTAAACTAATTTTGTTTGGTTAGAGTTTGTTACTCAAGTTATGGCATAAAATAATTGTTGAATTGTGTATTATTATATTTTGTGTGGGCTGTTTAGAAAATATATTGTTGTATTCAAAATAATAATTTGATTAATATTGTGTATTTTTATGGCCAGAAAAAATTGTTATTATTTGGTTCATTTTTTTTATAACAGTTTAGATATCTTACATATTAAATTTGGTGCAATTAGAAAACCGATTAGCTATTTTGCTAATTTTATTGAAAAATTAACAGTTCAATTCTATGATAATCGATAAATAACCGAACAATTTCTAAATCGTATCAAAATTGATACAAGACTTATTTAAACTATAAAGAATATACCTACAATTCAACTTTTTTAATTTATCCGTATTGCAGTTGTCATACCAAAATGGTTTTCAATATCTTTGAATAACTGAAAATATAAGCAAAGCAGTAAATCAAGCAACAAATAAATTCAAATGTTACATAGTCAAAATAAATGATCCTATATTAACTTATCAAATGTTCCATTTTGATTCATACAACTAAGCAACAGCCACAACAGGTTAATACAACAAAGGAATAAAAACCAACTTCACATTTAACCCACGACCTTTCCTTGTTAATACCACATTAATTAAACCATAAAAGGGTCATCTTACAACGAAAAGAAGGGTAATTAAAAATAGTACAAAAAGAAGCTGCTCCTAAAGGGTTCATTTCATTAAACAGACGACAAATGCGCAAATTATGCAAATTACCATGTTACCCCCTGCCTTCACCGGATAGTAACAAACTTATTAGTCCCATGCTTGGCCCAAAAATTCCTCAGATCAATTGGCTGTGACAAATCGATCCCTTCTCCAGCAATCCTCTCTAGAACCTTCCGGAATGCTCCCAGGCTCATCTTTCTCCCAGCAATGCGGGCCCCACGTCTCTTATCACTCAAAGGTAGCGGGTACTTTGACATGGTGTTGGTGCAACATGCAGACTGCCATCCACCCACCCCCCACCTATAGCACTGTTGTGCGGAACCAGTACAGGAACAAACAGGAGTCGGTAACTTAGCCAGGTCAATCTCCATTCCATTTATAAGGATCCTCTCCATTTCTCCATCCTTATTCCTCTCCTTCTTGCCTACCCCATCAGAACTTGATGCCTCCTTCTTTGGCTTCTTCAGTTTGGGTTGCTTCTCCACCGGCTCACCTTGGGGCTTCTTTTTCTTTTTCTTTTTCTTTGGGTTATCGTTCAGACCATCCAATGGATTGGTCTCTGGTAGCTGGACCCCATCAGGGTTCAGAATTTGCAATGTTTGTGCCATGGAAGAGTCAACCATTGGGGATTCATAAAACTGAGGGATTCTGTTGACATGGTTAGTGTGGTGCATACCAGGGTTAAGGTTAGTGTTGGAGGAGTCTCTATAGGGGTGCAGAAACAAGTCACGCATGAATCCCACTGTCGGTACTGCAGGTTCAGCATTGAATGCATTGCCAGCACTGGAGAAGAAAAGATGCGGCTTGGTTTCTCGGTCATTGACAGATGGCATCAGTTGAAGGCCATGCCCCAAATTGGTACTCTTGATGGAATGATCGAACAAATTGCCCCAACGCATATTGCCATCATCATCCATTTTGTAATTTGAAATTTGAACCCCTCAGTTTGGAAAGTTTATTCTTAACCAAAAGTTCCAGAGAATTTGATATATAGAGATATAGAGATATATTTTTCCTTCACCAAGCTAGAATGCTGTCTTATAGCTGTTCCAGGAAAGAAAGAAAAAAATGTGATTAGTCAACCATATTATCTTAGACAGAGAATATTTGGTGGACTACGAAAAAACATAAAATAAAAAAATAAACCCATTTCATGAAATCAAATAAGAGGAAACCTATGAACCTAGGATTGATTTTTATTATGTCAATCAGCCTCGAAAAATAGTGAAAAAAAATGCACTCCTTTTCCTTTTCATATATTCACCTTACAAAGCCAGCATGAAGTTTAAATCCTCTCAGGTACCAGACAGGTTATGCAATGAAATTGATTGTTGATCTACATTGACACAAACCAGGTAGGACATATCAACTGGCCAATGCCTGACTTTTTTTCAAAGACTAAATTAACGAGTTACCATACCTAGATAGATTTTGCTTATCCTCTTTCCAAACAATCCAAGATCAAAACTTAGTCAAAAACATTAAAACTGATGGAAAAGGCAAAAAAAAAAAAGTCGTGAGGAGGAGCAAGTGCATTTTCAAGGAAACCCTAATTTAAAAAAGCCAATCGAATATTAAGAAAGCTACAGATCGGATCAGAAGACTTAAGAAAGATGTATCATTTTCACAATAAACAGGTCAATGTCAGGCCAAATTTGGATAATCTAACAAAAGAAATTCAGTTGAAAAAATAAACACAATAATCACGATAAAGGAAGGAAACACAGATAAGTGTAAGTAGGTGAAAAAATTATGACTTGCAATAATCAGATCTGAAGTTCTAAAGTAACGCCCGGAACCCCGGAGCGAGAGGGCCACCAGCGGGACTTCAGCTCCACCCCCCAACCCTCCCCCACCCAACCAATTCTATTGTTCATGGAGGACGTTACCTTAAAAATTAAAATTACAACCTTCTACCGTAGCAAGCAACAGGCCATTGTTGCGTTACTACGATGGTTCAGAAAATCTATCTATCGGCAGCCCCGATCCGATCCGATAATTCGGGCGATTTTCCAAACCGAATGGCCTCCTAAAAGCGTTTGTTTTGGGCGAGAAAACGCTTGAATCGGAAGAGACTCACCGTCCGAGTTACGCTGTTCTTGCTTGTAGTTTTGTTTGCGACCCAATGGTTCTTCAAAGGGGGATGTGATTGATGATCGAAAGTGAGATTTGGGGGTAGCAATAGCATCTAACGAGTGAGTATGTTTTGTTAATTAAAAGGAGAACGAAGATGGGTCCGTCGGGGGATCTTATCGTTTCCTGCGCAGTCAAATTCCAGCGCAGGAGATCTGACGGTGATTATTTGATCTCTCCCAAATACCATACCATTATCATGTGGTTTTTTTGGGCTTTGATCTAAAGTTGGATTTTGAATTGCAACAAATCTAACGATCGGAATTAGGAAATAGAAAGATGGGCCGGAAGACAAACGAGTTGACTGCATAGAAGACATTTTGATGAGCCTTTTAAGAGGAGCTGAGTCTTTTTTCTCCTTTAAAAACCATTTCTTGTGAATTAAATATTCCGATTGATCTCTTAACGTGCTGAGACATTTTGAGCCTTTTAGCGAGGCTTGAGTCTATTTCTCCTTTAAAAACTAATAAAAGAAAAAAAAATATATATCCTTTGATAGTACTCTTGAATGCTCAAATCAGATTTTTTTTTTAAAATAGAAATAAACAAACTCATTTAAGCGAAACAAGTATCCAATGTGATGTATTTCTGAAAGCAACTCTACCGTAGCAATGGACGGTGGAAGATGCTGAGTACGAGTATATATTTTTCAATTTTACGAAAAGCAGGTAGAGCTGCTTTTCGGAAATCTAGCATATTAGGTGTTTGTTTCGTTTAAATGAATTTGTTTATTTCTATTTTTTTTTTTAAATCTCAAACCATGTTCTTCAATAAATGAAACAGCATCATTATATTGTCAAAAGAATACCGTTACCATTACCGTTACCGTTACCGTCTGATTCAAAAGATATTGAACCAAGTTTTTATTTAAAAATAGCATTTACCAAAGTTTACATATATGCTAATAAAGAGAGAGGGTGAGAGATAAAGAGAGAATAATTTTGCTTGATCGGTGAACTGTAATTCATATATTACTCAATTCTTACTTAAATTAAAATTTCTTACTGGTAAAGTGAATGGTTCTAAACTTAACTTGCTATATATAGAAAAAAATAGTCAAAATGTATTATCGAATAAATCTATTTTCATGATTTTATTTCATTTTTCTAACTGAAAATTTTGATGGAAAAGTGATCCTAGCTCCGGTCAGATTCTACATTTGAAAGAAAAGAAACGTGAAATGGAAAATAGTTGATGAAATGAGGAATCAAATGTAGACAAGATCTGTTTCAATCATAGGAAGAACGCCTTTTTCTCTCCTCAATTTTATCCAAATGTAATAAAATATTAAAAAAAAAAAAGCTTGATAAAGAAACGGACAAATATAAAAAGAAACCGAGTATACAAAAACATATCAGTGATAGAATTCGTAACAAACAAAATGGAGGAATAGATTGGGTTTATTATGGATTTGTGAGGCCGAAGTATGGCAGCTTTATTATTGTTGAAAGGGAGCAAGAGAGAGAAACTTAAAATGGAAGGAAGAGGATTATTGGAGGGCTTGTTTTTTAAATTAATTATTTTTCGCAAAGAGTGATAAAGAAGGCGGAGAGAGAAAGAAGGAAGAGGAGAGAGAAGAATAAAAGAGGAGGAGACAGGGACACATACCTTGGAGAGTTCATCTTCATTGCCAGAGAGAGAAAGATAAAGAGAAGAGAGAGAAAGAGAGAGAGAGAGGAAAATGAAAGCTATTTTCTCTAATAAGTATATTTTTGTATAAATATAGGCTAGACAATACTTCATCAACATAATTAGAGCTACACGGAAAACAATTGATGACATAGCATTTTGACTTGTGCCAAATCATGTAATGCTTTTCCTAATACGTTCTAAATTTTCTTTTCTTTTTAAATATGTTTAATCAATAAGAAAATATTATGAAATACTGATAAATCAAATACAAGTAAACTCCATTTTTCAATTTATTTAATAAAAGTTAAGATGGGTTAAGTTGATGGGATAATATCATAAATTTAATGTATAATATTTGAAAACTTAACATCATAAATTTATCCTTTCAAATTGGTAATATCATTGATAGTCTTATGTAATGCGAACTATCTCACCTTTACCTAATAAAGATCTGTTCAAATTATTTAATTCAAAAGAAAATTATCAAATTTACCCAATCTACTTCCCATATGGCCTGTTCGGTGAGGGGAGGAATTGTGGAATTAAGAATTGATCACTCTTCTTCTCTATTCCAAGTGTGTTCGGCACTTTCAACAATTACAATAGAAGCACTTCTCTTCATTAAAATATAATAATTATAAGAAATGACTCTTATAACCTTTGTTGAATTTTGGTACTGCACCATACCATGTTAGCACCTTAAAATAGGCAAAGATTTTACAGAACTTCATTTGATCTTTGTCAATGAATTGAAAATTTTACTTAAAGAAGGAAATTCTATCATAAAATTCCATTTATGCCCTGAAAAAAAACATCTAAATAAAAACTACATACATAACTAGCACAAAAAGAGGAATTAAGAAATTGAAAGTACGTAACACAGTTCCATAACAAATTTAATACACTATAACGTGATAAATGTTAACACATGAAAAATTACATATTCAATAAAATGTTGAATGCAAATAGTGATAAATAAATTTCTCCAAATAAAAATACAATATAGTCATGCAATTCTCATTAAACCGTTAACTATAATAGCATTAAACATTAAATAACAATAAATTTAATCCAAATAAGCATTAAACAGTAAACTAAAATAGTATAATAGATCTTAAAATAGCAATAAAAAATAAATTTACAAGAAGCGTTTACAAATTTAATTCCTATGGCTTCTTCGGTTTTGCATATTTTCCCACAATGCATTTTTAAAACCAACCCAAGAATGTGCGTACCATCAATCGCATCTAAAACATCCTGTACAAAAGTTAGTCAATATTATATCACAACATAAAAATGGTACACCCTAGATAGATATATACACTCTAGCATGACGAGGGATAGCACAATTAAGGGGCAGTGTTGTAATTTTGTAGAAACATTTCTGTTTTTTCAGTCAAGCCTATTGTTTTCCTACATTTTATGTATAAGCTGTTTAAATTGATGTTTACTGGTAAAGGTTAGACAATAGCAGGTGTCATTATGTACCAAGTTTTTCAGAGAGAGAGAGGGGGTACCTTAAAAAGAAAAAAGTTGGTGTCATTAGCAACACATGCACGCCTTGGTGTATCGACAGTAGGTAGTTTGATGTAGTCTCCTCGTATGTCAATTACACTCCACATAACATCATTGAATGCTCTATGCACAGTATCAACTGTCAACTTAAAATTTGTTCCAATAGTTCTCATATTTGAAGCATGACCAAGAATGTGCAAAAGCATGCCAACTTGTTTTTCAATTGTGACTTCTTCAGTTTTCACAATTCCCTTTGACATGACTTCTTGGCATAGCACTTGGAATTTGTTTTTGTTCATTCAAAAATAATTGTACGGCTTTGATGGAATAGCATTTAATATACCCATAACATATTCATAACCTGTGTAGATATTATTATAAGTTTGATCGGTTTCTTCATTTGTAAGTGTTGTGCTAGAAGAGTTGATTTCTTCAAAAATGTTGTTGGTAAAGAACCATGATTCATCATCATTATTGAATAACTCCATCAATTGTTCAGTTGTTAATTCATCCATATTGCCTACATAATAATAAAAATGATAACATTCTGACTTAATGACATATTGGTACACGATAAAGAATGAAAAGGCCCCCGGTGAAAAATTGCTAATCTGACATACTGGTAGGTTGTGCCTAAGTTATAATTTGATTTAGCAGTTTATTAGAAGTTTATTTGCTGTTAATTTGTATGAAGGTTTAATCTTCAGTAGTACAAATGGCACTTTCATACCCTGATTATTTTCTATTTTTTCACAGTATTTTAAATGGCTTATTTCATTAAATTTTATATCTTGAGGGACAATTTGGGTATCTCTAATAACCTCCCTTGTGATTTTGTGTAGAATAAACTACAGATCCAAATTTGATGTTCTTAGTATCAAAATTCTTAGGACATTGAGATCTGTAACCATGATTTATTTCATATTTTTCTGGGATTTCTAACTAGGTTGAATTTGGGGTCTTGTACATGGCAGTTTGTGTACCTGGTTGGTGCTGTACCAGTTTTGCTTTCTTTTAGAATCTGAACTTTGAATCTTCACTATAAATTGTAGAAAAATCCAAAAAATACAAGGTTTGTTTCTATGCACTCATGAAGATGTTCTCTGTTAGAATGCAAAGCAGCTTGGCTAAATTCATTCTCTAAGTACCTTTTTATTTTTGGTTTGTAACAAGTGTTGGTTTTGGGGTTTATTGGTACCAGTAGTATATGGTTTGGACCTAGCTAACCTAATGTCTTGATACAGTGTTTCAGGCATGTTTATACACTAGATTGGGGCTTACTTGGCATAGACATATACTAACATGGGCGTTAAATATCAAAATTCAAAGTTAGATTTATTACTCTTGTTGATTTACAATATATGATAAAACAAATTTATCAAAGCATCAAAACTCAACAAAATCAACAAATTAAGTAAAAAAAAGTATCGAAATACCTATACTGGTAATAAACCTAACTTCCAAGACAGAAAAAAAAATTCAACAAATTAAGTAAAAATACTATCAACTATTATAAAATATATACTCTTTAATAGTTCAAATCGTACAATTTTTGACAAGGAAGAAGTATTTTCGAAAGGAGAGGACAGAGATCAAGAAGAAAGATTCATCGGGTAGTTTTCATGGTGACAAGTCTCATATGAAAGATAAAATCGAGTAGATTACTCTCCTAACTTTTAATTTGTTGTTTTCTCGAAGAATCATCGGAGATAGGCCAAGAAGAGGCGGAGCAGAAATTTCTTTCTCCTCTGGAGGTGTGCATCGAAGAAGGACGGAGGAAATATAAAATGGAAAAGAAGGATCCATGTCAGCAAAACGAGGGTAAAAGAGTCACATGCTAGTCTCCATGTGGAGATAGGAGTAGGTCCGATGGGCATCGGACCTAGAGTTAGGTTCAATTAGCTCTATAACCGTACGATTAGCATCAAGATCTATGCGCACGGAAATTGATACAGTATTGCACGGATTTTGATGCACAGCACACGCATCTTGATGCAGATCGGATGGTCATCACACCCATCGGACCTACTCTCATTCCCTATTTATTCCAGACCTCCTTTGGAATTGAAAAGTGAGAAAAGTTCTCTATTCCCTATTCTCTAATCCTATCAATTCTGAGTCTGTTCGGTACTTCGGTGAGAATAAAGACTCAATTCCATCTAATTCCCCTATTCTGCTACAGCCGAACAGGCCCATACTGAAGTTAATTGCAGTCAAATTTAATAAGATAAACAATGTCTTTAGATTGAGAAAAACAGATATAATATACCTCAGGACTCAGGTAAATAACTTTTTTAAGTCGCACGTATTTATTCAGAAATAAACAAAATAATTTAAATCAAAACAACACTAGTGTTTGAATTTCGGGAAAATAACTTCACACATCAATGGTACGGTGAAATGATTTGGAGTGATCATTTGCTTAGGCTCCCCTTCATCTGAGTCAAAAGCAAGTCGGAACCGGATCACCTGCCTCTCTGTGGGTAGGAAATTCTTGTTTCTAAAGTCACTGACACGTAAATTCGAACTGGATTTTAACATTTAAATATTGGATATAATTTTGCCTCAAAACTCACTCCGAACTCACATGTCAGTCACTTTAGGAGCAAGAGATTTGATTTCAAGGAAGTTTATCAAATAGCCTTCGTGACAGTTGTCGACAGCTCCAACTCTCTTAATTAATTACCAACTGAACTTTTTTTAATTGTTACTTTAATTTGTACAGTGTTTGTGCATATGACAGGGTATTTAATATATATATATATATAGAGAGAGCTGGGCTATGGTGAGTTGCGGAGTAAGATGTCATTTTTACTTCACGCTTATATTTTTATTTTGAAAATCTAAACAACCGATCCGAACCGCTCAACATGTTCTCCATATTGAAATGTGCTTGGAGACCAAATTTTATAATTTTTGGAATTTTTTTACTATTTATTAAGCCACTTTGAAAATCGCTGATCAAATGGTTCAGAATTTTTTACTGTTTTTTACTGTTCACCCGGATCTGAGATTTTCAAAGTGGCTTAATAAATAGTAAAAAAATTCCAAAAAATGTAAAATTTGGTCTCCAAGCACATTTCAATATGGAGAACATGTTGAGCGGTTCGGATCGGTTGTTTAGATTTTCAAAATGGAGTATGAGCGTGAAGTAAAACGACGTTTTACTTCACAACTCACCATAGTCGATCTCTCTCTCTCTCTATATATATATATAGATAGACTAATGTGCTTTCGGTAGCACTTCGGCCGAAGTGCTACTGATTCAAAATCGGATTTTCAAAGTTCAAATGGTTGATCCGAACCGTTCAAGTTGTTCTCCATATTGAAATCTGTTTGGAGACCAAATTTTATATTTTTTGGAATTTTTACTATTTATTAAGCCACTTTGAAAATTGCTGATCCGGGTGAACAGTAAAAACAGTGTAACAAAATTGTGGACCATGCGATCAGCAATTTTCAAAGTGGCTTTATAAATAGTAAAAAAATTCCAAAAAATGTAAAATTTGGTCTCCATGTAGATTTCAATATGGAGAACAACTTGAACGGTTCGGATCGACCATTTAGACTTTGAAAATTCGATTTTGAATCGGTAGCACTTCGGCCGAAGTGCTACCGAAAGCACATTAGTCTATCTCTATATATATTCGGAGATTTTATATTTATATCCTGCATTAATATGGGTTTGTGCAGTAATATACTGAGAAATGTTTGAGCTTAGATCTTGTAATAATTACGTGTAAATCTAGTGTTCGTGATTTATGTTTTTTTTTTCTTTTCGCTTTAGAGTAATATGAATTTTAGAGAAATGGAGAGAAAGAAACAGTAATATCCTAGAGAATACACTTTCTATGCATTATTAGATAGGCTTGGCCGCTCGAGCAGCAGGCATGTCTCATTTATTATTTTTTTTTTTAACGAGGGTACGATGCATAGGTATAGTGGTCTGTATTTTATATCAGTATCTGTGTTTATAAAATTTAAACAGTTAATAATATACTTGTAAATCAAATTTTTAAATTTTTATAGGTAGAAAATCATCTGATCTAAAGCTCTTGGATTCAAAAGTAGTGAGTTTTTACCTATCTAAAAACTAAAAAAATAAAAAATTTAAAAAATATATAAATTTTAGTTTGTAAATACATTTTAATCATATTAAATGTTTAAATTGACTGTTTGAATTTTAAAAACAAAAATATTAATTTAAAACACGTTGGTAGCCTCATTCTCCCTTTTATTTTATATCTTTTTGAAAAGAGGTTCATCTCATTTGTAATCGCGGTACTGGGGATAGAGGCGGAGGAAGTAAGAACTAATGGAGGTCAATTGACTCCCATTTTTTTTTCAAAATTTTGTACCTATATATGGTTTTTTATATAATCTAGAGTAAAATGTTACGGGTACTGTAAAATTGACTTCCATTCGCAGTATGAAAATTTTATATGATTGACCCCCATTCACGATTGACTCACATAGTTAGAAAGTCTGGCTCAACCCCTGATTGGGAAAGTTAAATGATGTTAAATTTAAAAAAAAAAATTATATACGGATGAGAAAGATTGAATGAGTCTTAATATATTTTTTTTAAGTAAAAGTTAGAGGTCAAACCATCTACTTATTTAATATCTACAATTGAAGCTGTCACTTCTCACACAGAGAATATTAGAAGTGAGAATATTGTCTTTGTCGCTAAAGCTGATTCTCAGTCTCAATGTATTTCTATCTGTTCGAAATTCAGATGAGAAATTCTTTGTAGACACTAAATGAAAATTGATAGGTTAGACTTCCACCTTTTTATATAAGAAAAAATTCGAAGTCAGATAATTTTGGAGATATGTTGTATCATATTCATACTCTTCAGATAAAAGCTTGACATATGTTTCCATCACATCTATAGTTTATGTATATGCCAACTATTTATCACATGTTTCCATCACTTCAGATAGAAGCTTGACATGTAAATGCATCACTCATGAAGTAGATCGGTTTCAACTGTTTGGATGCATCGTTTGAAGCCAATTCAATAGATTTTTGAATTAAGCTCACAAAGGGACTTAGTGAGCTTAAGAACACCCTAGTTCTACTCGTTTATGTGTATGCCAACTATTTTAGCAATATATTCAACACAAGCCATCTCACTCTAACATAATTCTATGCCTCCTCTCACTTTGATAGTTTGGAAATCCTAGTATATATTTTACACTGTATTACTGTGATAGTATCAGCTTTTCTGCCGAAATTTTTAAATATAGCACAGATAAAAAAAAAATAAACCAAAACGGCACCGTTTGGCCGGAATTTCAAATTTAGCACGGCCGCAGATCAGCTGAGCGGCCCCTGAAATGGGGCCGCATATTGGCTGAGCGGCCCCAGGGGCCGCAAATTGGCTGAGCGGCCCCTTCCCTTCTTATTCCGATCCAGGAGAGAGAAATTCATTTCACACTCTGATCCCCTCTCTCTCCTGGACAAGAGCTTCTCCTGTAAGTTTTTTTCTCTCTTTTTTTTTCATTTTTTTTTTCAGTAGATTAATAATTAATTTAGTTAATTTTTAATTTTAGGTTTCTTGTGTATTGGATTCAAAATGGCTCTTATGGTATCAATTTATACTGGTGGTGATGTTCTAACAGGTCCTAATGGGGTTTATTATAGTATCGGACCTGTTACTGTGATTCCGGTTTTACCGGGTACTGATTATGTGGGGCTTAAATCGAGTATATGTCAGAACTTGGGATTGGATCAGGGCCAGTATGACCTTAAAATTGAGGCCAAGATTAGTATGCCGACTAGTTCAGCACAAACCTGGTTCCAACTCTTTCCAATCCAGAATGAGGGAGTCTGGCAGGTATTGTACAACCAAACTATGAGTTTTTCTGGGGGTACATACAAGATAATTGACCTATATGTGGAGGTTACTAGAGTCCGGCGTACCAACCCAGCTATGAGGTTAATTCGGGGTCGGGGTAACTCATCCGGCTCTAGTCCGGCCCCTGTCCAAATTGACCAACCGTCCAGTAGTCGAGCCCCAGTTCAGAGAGATCGACCGTCCAGTAGTCGGCCCTCCCGTCGGGCCCCCACCCGGACCGACCAGCCTTCATCTAGTCGGAGCGCTCATTGGGGTCAATCTTGTGATCCAGATGAAAGTGCTGAATCAGAGGATTCAGAATTACAAGAGGCAGAGGAAAATTGGGGTGATGAAAATCCTGAGGGTACGGGCGATCATAGTGACGAGGAAGATACCGGGCCTGTGCTTGGACGGCCGAGGACTTTCGTAATGGATAGTGGTTTTCGGATAATGGATCGCGGGTTTCAGCACCCGTGTTCAGCTTTCAATGACACATCAGGGTTTCAGCCCGCAAATTCGAGTTTGTTTGGAAGGAGGGAAGTGTTTGAGAATGAACTGTCTGAGGGTCAAATATATGACTCAAAAGAGGCCATGAAGAGCGCAATTGCCAGGTTTCACATAGTTTGCAACAAAGAGATAAGGAATACGCATAGTAATACCACCAGAATGAGGTTCAAGTGCAGTGACAGTAGGTGTGGCTGGTACATACTCGCAAAGGCCACTGGTTACGGTACACAATGGCGTATTTCGAAGTGCCCAACACAACATTCATGTCACGCGGATGCGACAAGAATTGATCATGCACAGTTGTCGGCTAGTATGGTTGCCGATTGCATATCGGCTCACATGAGGAACGACGTTGATTTGAGTATCAACACAGTAAGGATCGTTGTTGCTGAAAGATACAACGGTCAGATACCGGCGTACAACAAACTGTGGCGTGGCCGTGAGTTGGCAATTGCCCGCTAGTTTGGTAGTTGGGAGGGGTCGTACTCTCTTATAGTTCCGTTGTTGGAGGCAATCAAGAGAAAGAACCCAGGTACTAAATTGGCACTTATTTTTTTTACGTCATTGTAATAAAATCAACAATTGAACTTATTTTTTTAATTTATTGACAGAAACATTGTTTGAGGTGACCTCATTTTCCACCGGTGAACCAGGACCATGGAGGTATTTCCATAGGGCGGCTTGGGCATTTGGACCGTGCATTGCAGCTTTTCAACACATCAGACCAGTCATCATTGTTGATGCATGTTTTCTGTCAGGCCGGTACAAAGGTAACTATTGATTTTTTTATCTTTACTTAATTTGATTTTTTATCTTTACTTAATTTGATTATTTTAATACAGGCAAGTTGTTGATTGCAACCGGGTACGATGCAGAAAACCAGCTTCTCCCGTTGGCTTTTTCACTGGTAGAATCAGAGAGTTTCGAAGATTGTGCGTGGTTCATGAAATGGTTGCGCCGCAATGTAATTCGCTCCAGATTCATGTGTGTAATAACTGATAGGGGCAAAGGTATAAAGAAGGTGTTCAGACAAGATGATTTGGGGTGGAACGATGAGGATGAGGATCAATGTGTTCACCGTCTTTGTGCTACTCACATAGCCGAGAACATGAAGAAGAACGGTTGTAGTGAGGCGGCAATCAAGTTTTTTAGGATATGTGTGGCTAAGAGAAAGATGAGGAGATACGAGCAAGGAATGCAAGCAATGGGGGATGTATGTGACCACGCTCTCAATTGGCTGGACGGTGTGGGTAAGTATTTGGATCAAGATGAGAACGAGTGTCCGAAACCATGGAAGATATTTCAAGCACTGGACGGCGGTTACCGTTGGGGAATTATGACTACAAACGGTTCCGAGTCGCTAAATAATGTTTTCAGGTCATCTCGTAGGTTACCGGTGGCAGCAATAATTGAAGACACATTTTACAAATGTCTCACATGGTTTGCGCAAAGAAGGGCCAAAGCGCTAAATGAAGCCAGTCTTGGTCAACAGTTCTCGTGTCGTGTGCATGAGGTACTTTTATTTATAGTTTTTTCTTCATAATTTTTTAGTAACTTTGTTAAAAAGATCTGACTTCTTCATTATTTTTTAATTTTTCTTAGCTTATTAACCACCGGTTCGAGAGGTCCAATACTATGAAGACGCTGGGGGGTTTGGCCACAACAACGAGTTCGAGGTAACCTCTACACAAGAGAGAGTTCACTCTTACATACCTGACGATTCTGGCCGGTTTACCAAGGCTAATTTCAAATACACGGTTCACATCAGGGATGATCACACGGTGGAATGCACATGCCAAAAGCCTCAATTGGACAGAATACCGTGTTCTCATGTTGTGTCTGTGTGCCGTCTCCGAGGCATCGACCCTGGCTGCTTTGTTAGTCACTACTACCACATCCGGACACTGATCAACACATGGAGTGCTGAATGGCATGTCTATGAAAATCAGTCGGAATGGCCTGCAAACGAGGGCCCTGTACTTGTTCCAGAAGATAAAAATATTTCTTTGGACAGAAGAAAACACAACAGGATTCCGATGTGGATGGATGTACTACATCGTAGGAGAAGAGGACACCAAGCCGGCCGAGATACAATGGAAAGACAGAACAGAGCTGCTCGAGATGCACGAGGTAGTTAATTATATTCGTAGGCTGAGAGCCGTACCAATGGACTGGATGTTTATTTAGTTTTAATTATATTCGTAGACTATGTCAGATACTGAATTTATTTGTTATATTATGTCTCTTATTTTTTTTGTTAGTTTGTTATTTGTTTTGGTTATTTATTTATTTTGTTCATTATATCACTATCTCCTCGTACAAAAAAAATATTTGAACCATACGACATATATAAAATATTTCAAACGAACGACATTTCTAAAATAACTTGCACCAAAATACATAAATTTAAACAACATTTCAAACTACAATACAAATACAATTATTTTTATAACACAATCATAAAAAAAAAATAACAGCATTTCCGATATTAAAAAAAAAAGGGGGGGCGCTCAGCCAATATGCGGCCCCATTTCAGGGGCCGCTCAGCTGATCTGCGGTCCCCAGTAAATGGGGCCGCTCAGCTGATCTGCGGCCGTGCTAAATTTGGAATTCTGGCCAAACGGTGCCGTTTTGATTTATTTTTTTTGGGTCTGTGCTATATTTAAAAATTTCGGGCTTTTCTGAATAACCCTTTTGATTAATTAATCTTTTTTAAAATTATAGTAGTTATTTACTCAATATTAATTTGTTCTATTTTTTATAATTTTTATTTGTCCCCATCATCTTGTTTCATTTGGTTGGCATATTAGAATATGTTATTTGTATTAATAAGGCCCAACCTTAATATTTAGCATTTTATCGATTTTACATTTTTTTAGATAAGCAGTGAAAGCAAATTTATTATTATTATTATTATTATTATTATTATTAGTATTATTATCAGCAGCAGCAGTACGTATTTTTCGAGATAAAAGATGAAAGTCAAATCTCATAAATTTAACCATTCACAAAGAATTTTCGATCAGATTTTGAAAATAATACAAACATAATTATAATGTAAACTACAAATGCTGGTTTACGAGGAACTAAACATGTGACTGAGTGAGCAGAAAGATATCATAAACAATCAGAAACAGATACAGAAAGAGAAAAATATGTGAGCTCATTGTGTCGATATTTGGATTTGAGGCAAACTGCCTCTCAGACTTTATCCAGTCAAATTCCCTAACAATCCACCTTTGAATTTTTAGAAGGTCGCTAACGCTGAACTGCCTTCTAGAACATCTTTAAATCTAAGATTTCAAATTTGTTAACTCTGATACACAATTTTATAAAGTGCTGATTTTAAATATGTAAATCTAACAAGCAATTTCAAAATTTTATCTTTTTAGATATGACGCCAGCTGAAAATCTAATATTTCAAGTCTATAAATTATGCTCCACAACTATGTAAAGTGATGATTTCAAGTTTGTAAGTCTAACAAGTAATTTATAAATTTTATCTTTTTAGATATGACGCTAGATGCTACATCAAATTATTTAAATTCAAACTTTTAAGTCTATAAATCTTACTACACAAACTCTATAAAGTACTGATTTTTCAGTATGTAACCTCAACAAGTAAACTAACTGCTGCGTCCAACTAATAAATTGAATATTTCAAATCTGTAAATCTTGCTACACAATTATGTAAAGTGTAGATTTAAAGTCTGTAAATCTAACAACTAATTTCAGAAAAATATTTCAATATAAATTTCATAAAAAAAATATAAAGAAGAGTGAGTGATGAGAAAAAAAAATATAAACAATTCAAAAAATGAAGGTATGAAAGTTAAAAAAAAAAGGTGTGCTCAAGACTCAAGAGGACAAATCGAGGGATGGAAGACCGGGGCCATACCTTTTCTCTTTGAATTTTTATCAAGTTGAACTTGTTCTAGACATGGACCTAGGTTTATGAGAATCGAAAAATGATTTGATGTCTCTTGTTGGTCTCTTGCGGAATCCTGTATCCACTTGGACAGTGGGACCACCTTTTAACTTTCATTTCACACCGTTTGTCTTCTGCTGTCCGCCTAAGAAGTAAGAACCAATCTCCTTCCGTTACAAATTACGGAGCCTTCAGGGACCCACCTCGAAAGCTTGACAATTTGACATCACTACAATGTAGGCCCTGCTGGGTCAGGAGACCATGGGTTCCACTTTCAGTGACAAGGTCTACGGTGAATGGACCACCTATAAAAATTACTTCTTAACCCCTTCTCGGCTTCTCCTCTTTCTCTCTCTACCTGTTACCCTTACCCCTTTTTCCCTCTAAGCCCGGCCGCGCCATGTCTTTCAGATCCAACGGCCGAAACCTCTCCTTCGAGATCCTCTCCGGCTATATCCCATCGTCCGGAGAGCCGCCCCCCGGCGAGGCCACACCGCGCCGCAAGCGCAGACGCAAGCCAAGGAAGAAAAAACACGACACGGACAGTAACATCACCTTGGAGACGATCCCCAACTCAGACGACGAGTCGCTGTTGTTGCATGCGCAAGATATTGGATTTAAGGTCCTGGAGAGCTCCAGATCAGTGTGCGGGGGCTCCACTACAGTGGTGAACCAGGTTGACGATAGCCCTAGCGTGAGTTGTGTCCGCTTTGAGTTGAGACAGAGAAATGTCAATGGTGGCTTGGGCGATGCTGACGTGACAGATGAATTGGGAAATAACAAGGACGTACAAGACGTTAATGCTGGATTTAAGAGGGAAGGTCATGATGTTGATGTTCGATTTAAGGGATTGGAAAAGGAGAAGTCTCTGGATTGGAATCAGGTTATGAAAGATAATGCTAGTTTTCGGCATGGTAAATTTAATTTTTACCATCTGTTTTGTTTGTTGAGTTGATGTCATATAGAAAATGTAGATTGTCATAGTCCGCTATTAATTTCAGATTCCTCATTTTTGGAGAAATCACCATTGAAGTACTTCATGGGAGAGGTATATAGTGGGAATTCATTGAGGAGCACCATCTCTGTAGGAAATGAGAAGAAACGACAGAGAGTATATAACTCTATGTTTCATGTACCATGGAGATGCGAAAGAGTAAGTTTGATCTGTTAACTATCAGCTAGTGATAAAGGACCAACTAATTTTGTTGGAATATATCTAAATGACATCCAATCGCTGTTATCAACATTAACCTATAATAAAAAGGTGAGCAAATTATGCATGACTTTCTGTTCTAATTAAATTGCTTCATAGCTGCCTGGAACCCAACATTTAAATCATATCGGTTTGATATGATGTTAATACAGACTTAGGAAAAATGGAATATTGGATGTTGCAAAAACTTGTCAACTTTAAACCAAATAAGGTTAGTGCTACTGATAATAGACAAGATTTCGAGCTTATTATTTTTTCTAGTAGAGACCCTCAAAATTTTAGCATAACCTCATTCTTACCAAGGTATAATTATAAAAATTGTGTAGCTCATGGTTGCGGGATTCTTTGTGTGCTTGGACTCATTTCTCTCTCTCCTAACAATCATGCCAGCAAGAATTTTAATGACCATTTGGAAATTGCTTAAGACCCGGTAGGTTTAACCTCTTCACCTAAGTTTCTACATATTTTTTTGTTCAGCTTTACTTGACAATTTCCATTAACGAGTTAAGTCCTTGTGGCAGGCAGTTACTAAGGCCGGACGCCGCTGAGTTAGTTGATTATGGCTGTTTCATTGTATTAGGTTTAGGTGTTGCATCTCTACAAATGATAGGTAACCTCTATTTGTTTTTACAAAATTTTCAAATATACTTGTCATACATCTTCTTGTTCTGAGATCTTAATTTTTCCTTTGTCAGATATTAGCTTGATTTATCATGTCATTCGTGGTCAGGGAACAATTAAACTCTATGTTGTTTACAATGTACTAGAGGTGAGTTGTTTTAGCAAAATGACTGATTTTTTCATTGGGAGAATTTTCAAGAAGCCCTTCTATTGGCTATGAAAGTTTCAATTTTTTTAATGTTATTGGCCGCTGACTGTAATAGTTCAGGAGGTGGCACAAGTTTTTGTCTGGCAATCTCTATATTTTCCTAGAAAAAATAGATTTATAATTATCAGTTCTTCTCTATTATATGTTTCCTGATTTAAACTTCAACATTTGATATTTACCCATCAAAATTGATATTCCCAATAAATTTGGTAAATTATTGAACATGTGGTTTGTTTCAAAATAAAAAATTTGAAGCTTACCATTACTTTGCTACTAGTGGTAAAAAAAGAAAAGCTCATCAAATTCATTTTCTATGTTCTCTCACACCTTTAAGGTTCCAGCCCACCTTTACCCCTGTTCCTCTGAGAAACAGCTCGTTTACTCGAAAACTTATTTGTTTTAGTGAGGAAGGTGGTGGGGAAGAGCTCAGAAGTATGTATTGTTGGTTTGTTAATAACTGAGATTAACAAAATGTAGAAATAGTTTTCCTTACCAACCAAAAATAAGTTAAATGTTTACTGAAATTAAGGTTATAAAGGATTATCTACAGGACTGAAATTTTGATGAGTACTTATTATAAGGAAGAAGTTTTGATGGGTATGTATCAAAATAGTTAAAGTTTTGGCGGGTAAAATGAAATTTTGCAATGAGAGAAGAATTGGTGATACTTGGCAGCCACTGCCAAGGTTTCAAAAAAAAAAAAAAGATAGAAGAATTGGTGAATATACGACCACACACCCAATCTTGCCTTTATGATTGTTGATATTTTTTTTTGTTTTTGTGAAATTTGGACAGATTTTTGATAAGTTATGCCAGTCTTTTGGTGAGGATGTGCTTCAAGTTCTATTTAACTCTGCTGAGACACTTTCAAGTTGTTCGGAAGATAATCTCACTTCTGAATTGATGCAGTTTGTTTTAGATGAAGCTATAGCTGTCGTAGCATTTGATATCCTTTCTAATGAATTCAACAATTTTCTACTTCTCAATTGTTTTTTCAGTATTTGGCTATTTGTTCTTTCCTCATTGTTGACACATTGCAAGCAAATACAAGAGCGGATGTGAAAAATTGAAACAGTAATAACAGCAAACATGATAGATAAAAACCTCATATGCAGAAACTTTTTAAATTTGAATATTTTTTGCACGTCCTTGCAAAAGAAGAATATTTCCTCACGTTTCAGAACATGCCCAACAAGCCCTTAATTTTTCATTTTCTTTCCATGGAGAGAAACAGTGAGGATGCGGAATTAGCTTTTTTAAGGCTGCAGGATATTTTGTCATCTCTTTTACGGGTTTGTGTTGGATATGTTTATAGGGATTAGGATATGGGTTGTTGAACTTATTTCAAATGCATAGCATATGCATCTGTCTTGCCTTGGTACTATATGTGAAACTTCAGTATATACAAACAATTTGGAATTCCTTAACTACTCAGTACTTGTGCATTCTTTTGTGTTATTAGCTCAGGCTATTACGTTATCTACCTGTATTATAGCCCACAACAATGCCTTGCTTGCACTTTTGGTGTCAAACAATTTTGCCGAGATAAAAAGTAACGTGTTCAAGCGTGTTAGCAAGGAGAACCTGCACAATTTAGTGTACTATGGTTAGTTACTCTCAACATATTTATGTAGATGTATTCTTATTTTTTTTTTTTAACTTTCAAGTTTGTAATTGTCTGTCATATACTAGGCGAAGGGTTAAGTTGCATTTGTGTACTTTTTAGATGTGATGGCTAAGTCATATATATGTCACTAATATGTTATTTATGTGTTGAACAGATATAATCGAGAGATTTCACATAATGGCATTTTTATTATTTGTGCTTGCTCAAAATTTATTGGAGGCTGAGGGACCCTGGTTCAGCAGTTTTGTTTGGGTAAGTTTTCCAGTAGCTATCATATATTATTGTACCAGCCATTTCATGTCACAAAGGGTATACGGCAATAATGTTGATCATAACAGGACAATAGGAAGTATCTACTGCCTGCCAGTTGCTACCGGACAATTAGAAGTGATACTTCACTGGTACCAAACAAGATGTAGGCACCTCTTGGAAATAATGAGAACAAATGTTCTTCATCCACCTTTTATGTTATATATTTGTGTTTATTACTTCTGCATTACTTGTATATTTATTTTCATTACTTGTGCAGAATGCACTGGAAGTATATGTTTGTGAAATAATGATAGATGCAGTGAAGCATTCATTTCTTGCGAAATTTAATGAGATTAAACCTGTTGCATACTCTGAATTCTTGGAAGACCTTTGCAGACAGGTCATTTTCTTTCCTTCCTACTATGATATATTGATATGATAGCCTCATATATTATCTTATGCACAGTAAAAACTAAAAACAAAAGAATAACTAAACAACACTTATTGGTGCAGATACTAAATGACAAGCCTGAGGAACGCCAAAAGGATCTTACCTTCATTCCTCTTGCACCTGCATGTGTGGTAAGATCTGTAGAACCGACCATATGTTTCTAAATGCAAAATGACCAAGACACCCTCCTAAAACATAAATTGTCCAACTTACTTTCTAAAAGAGAGAAGAGACTGTAATAACGTTATAAAAGTCGGATTTATTTGAATATGCCCTGAGTTGACTAGTTACCCTTGAAATTAATACTTCATTTCTTATACCATATAGGTGATAAGAGTTCTAACCCCAGTCTATGCTACATTGCTTCCATGTGGCCCCTTTCATTGGAGGATTTTTTGGATCATAGTATGGTCTAGTTTAACCTACATTATGCTCGCAGTTTTTAAGACGCTTGTAATTTTGCTTCTTCGCTTTCTGGCCACATGGTATGTAAATCTTCGTCTTAAGACTAAGCAACATGTGGATTGAATCTCAAAACTGAGCAGCATATGGGTACAGATTTCTTTTGCAACACACCAGTTTTGCCAAAAGGATTTCACTGAGACGCCCCTTTGGACATATATGTGAATGTCAAGCAAATTTGAATTAAAATTTTGAATAATTTTTTTGATGTATATAGTTGAGGGAAAGTTTCACAAAAATATAAGTATTTGTTGTACTGATATTATGGCACAGGGATAAATTGTTCTCTACTGATGAACTGTTCGTTACGCTATGTCCTGTAACAAAGGGCAATAAGCTTTAAACAAGGATGTTGAGATATTTAATATAAAACAGGGCAGTAGTACTCTCGATCAATAATTTTTGTTAGTGGCTGTTATGTTTTGCTAATAGCACAAAACCAGATAATTAAAAACTATATGATAAGAAACAAAAACCAGATGTTCAATACCATTGGAACATGTTTTTTAAATGTGCTGGCGCAAAAATCAAGAATTGCATCTGAGAGCATCAACATCCCAGCAACTCAAATGAGTTTCTAAATAACTGTTAACCACTATTTAGAAATTAAGGTCTCTAAAATTTCTAATTCTCACATTTCTGAAATTAATTTTAGAGTTTCTATTAAGCCACATCAACAACAAATTAAAAAGGAGAATTAATTTGAGCCAATCATTTAGCCAACATGGAGTTTATAAACAGTTTCTTAATAAGAAACTTTACTGCATAGTTTCTAAATAAGAAACTCTCACACATCCCTAAAACTGGATTAGAAACTGCCACATCAGATTAGAAACTCTAATAATACCAGGGATGTAGATGCTCTGAGAAAGCATGATAATGTATTGAGCGAAGGAAGCGCGAGTATTTTTTTTTTCTTGAAAGACGTCTTCCAAATTCCAGTACTTTTTTAAAAGGATTTTTCTCATTTGATTTCAAATTTGCAACCTCTCACACGCACGGAGGGATATTGCTTTATGACATTAGATCAAATGCCGGTTCTTGTCAATAGATCCGCTAAGAATTGGGTAGAGGCAGAGGTGGATGTAGTATACTTGAATGGGGGTTAATTGACCCCTATTTTTTTTTTTTTGTTGTATTATGTATAATTTTCTATGTAATCTATAGTAAAATGTCATATATCATGCAAATTGACTCCATTCTTAACATGAAAATTTTATATGATGATCCCCATTATGTGTCTGATCTCCATAGTTTAAAAGTCTGACTCCGCCTCTGGGCAGAGGTATTCATACCCTACACTTCTCTTAAAGATAACGAAATGAATAATGAATTATGAAAATCGATATTTTAACAGTCAGTTATTTGCATGCACGTTGGAACTTCGCGCGTGCAGACCTAACATTTGTTTATTCTAGTGAGGCCAATCTAAGGCTGTTGCCCCAATTTGATGGTGAGAAACCAAAAAATATAGTTTAAATTCTACAAGCGAGAACCAACACGCAAAAGAAAAGAAAAAAAAAATGCCTTCCTGCCTCATAATTCCATCCTGCTTCGCACGATGACTTCAATCTTTTACGTTTTTCTCTTTTAATATGCCTACCCTTTTCTAATAACGTCTGTACGCCGTTACTTCGATAACATGCGTATTGACTTGATTAGGTACCTTTTTATTTTTTTTTCGAACAATACGTTTGTAATTGTCGCGATTGTTTTCCAGCTGCTATTTGCAGCACTCCAAAAGAAAAGTATTTTTAGTAATTTAGATGTGCAGTTCTATGATTATTCAGAGGACTTGTGAAGTCACAATCTCTACCCTTGCTTGCTGCATTTCAGGCCTACAATTCATGTGCTGTCTCAACTAAGCCTGTTTAATATTAAAATGGTCCGCACTCGGCATCCTAGTCATAAAAATAAAAATAAAGTATGTATAATAAAACGAAACTAGAAAAATATTATCTTTACATAAAAAATTTCATGAACAACACTTGTAAAAAGAATCAGGAAATGCAGTACAGCTTACGTACACACCACAACATCACACAGCAGATTAATTTGTACAAAATAGAAAGTGTCGATAACAAATTCTCTTCATCCCATGCCTCAGAACAGCATGACTATTTACAATGAGCACCCCAAAGTAATTACAAAGGGAAAAAAATAAATAGATCTGCAAACAATACCAATCAACACATGAAAAAGAACAGCAAGAAACTCAGAGGCGCCTGGACTGCGCCCTGCTTCGACCAGACTTACTGCGCTGAGAGTCTCTGTAGCACACAAAATGAACAAGGGTTTTTCCATTGGGGTAAATTGCAAAGGCGCTATTTCCCATGCGTTTGTGACAGAGAGTGCACATGCTATCTGCATCTATCTTCACCACTGTTTTTCTATGTTTGTATAGTTCCTCCTTTACCTATGCCAAAATAAAAAAAAATATAACCAAATAAACTAGTTAGTAACTAGTCTTATTACACCTGATTTAGTTTCAGCAAAAGATTCAAATACCCACCTGTAAATTCTCTCTAGAATTTAAGTTCTTGATGACCAAGTAGTTCCGAAGGTGTTCACTCGAGTTCTTTAGCAGCGGCTCCAGAAAAGAGAGCAAATTCTGATAAGGAAACAACAAACAATTAAACTATAACAAAGAAGGCTGGATGATGTCTTGCAAATAACAGTTAATCAGATTGTACACATGAGATCGACTCAAGGGTTTCAGTACCAAGAATGCTACTGCTTCCAAGCCAGGTAGCACAAATGGTACCTCACATATTACTTGCATGTCACTTTCATCTTTTTATGAAATAAAATATTGCCTATTTTTTAACCTTCTAGAAATTTTTTCATTTGCACTCAATTGTTGAATTATAGAGCCAAAAGGAGATGTCAATATTTACTGGCAGAGTGGAAGCCAAGTGGTTCCAAGTGATACCCTGGCTCAAGTACATCAATATATTTTTTTCTTTCTATCACAGATTAGAAAGGAAGCAAAGAAAATATGATTGTAAAAAAAAAGTTTTCGGGAAACTTTGCCTCACTCTAAAAATTATAATTTACTTTTGTATAAATGTTCGAATGTTATTACATGGTGGCAATGATTGAGTATATGTCCTTTGTTTTGCCTCTAACAAAATTTTCTGACTTCGCACCTCTTTACTGGCACCAGCTAGTGTAATAACATCCGTTTCTGCTTACCTGAAGTTTGGTATCCCTCGGCAATAATTTAAGTGCCTGGGCTCCATTAATGCGGTCCCATCTCTTGCTCAACAAATCCATTGCCTCATTCAACATAATTCCCTTACTACCCCCTTCATCTTGACTTTGACATTGGCCATCTTCACTCAACTCATCCATATCCCCATCACTTCTACCACTATCAGTACCACTTGCACTAAATCTCGCTTCCTCTGCAAACTCAATCTCCACCACCTTCTTTGACAGCCGGAACCCTCCTTTTAGCTTGCTGTTTGCTGGTTTTGGTACCACCTGGGATGCAACAGGATCCACCTTGTGTTGCACGCCCCGTGCAGTTTTTCGCGGGTTTAAGTAGATTTGGAGGAGCGTTATGTAAATATTTGAGTTTGGTCTTGTTGGTTGGTTTAAGCCTTCGTCATACAAGCGGTCACAATATGCTACTGCTTTTTCAGGCAACTGCAGCTGCGGGAATTCCAAATATAATTGTTGTTAGCTTGGCATTATACAGTTCTTCGGACATTTGTATTAATTTAAAAGCAAAGTACTTGATTCAATAAGATCCTATTGGTCATTTAATCTTTTTTGGTATTATCATTTCATCGGACTAAATGTTTCAGTTTGGTGTTAAAGACTAACTATCACCAGGGACAGTTTTACCTTTCTTAAACTGAAAAGCAATGACATATTATAAGAAAAACAATGAAGTTTTTTCAAATTTGAAGTAAGAGCATACTAACCAACTCTAGTTTTTAAGAAAGTAAAGATTTTGAAGGGTCAACCTGAATTAGAGTAAAAGAAGCTAAATGGCCAGTCAGAAGGGTTAGGCAAAAAGCCAAAATATAAAGATGGGTTAACCGTACACAATCTTAAACAGTAACACTTACTAGACATTTATCAAAAAAATGGTTGGGCCTGTTTTTAGTTCTCAAGATTATGAACTTGGCAATTTCTCAAGTAGTTCTTTTAAATCACGAAATAATACATTTTCTATTAATAAAGATGGGAGTCAAGCCTCCCAACTTATATATCCACTAAGGATCTCAACCCGGGTTTCGAACCTGCAAAGTCCCACAACTTTGCCACTAGACCAAAGGCTGGTTCTCCAAACAATACAAATTTTGAATAATTTGAAATTAAATACCATTACACAATTGCATCAAGCATACTTATGTGGCTTTGCCCTAGCTTATACTTCACTCAGTGTAGTGCACACCCTTTTTAGTCCATAGAATTGTTTTAAATTTGTTACCAATAGACAATTGCATCGAGCATACTTATGTGGCTTTGCCCTATCTTAATTTCACCTATGTGGTGTACACCAATTTAGTCCTTTCATTTCTGAACAATTTTTCTACCTTATGAACATAGAGTGACAAGGCAAGATGATGTTGGTTAATCTTTCCGAGAAGAATCGCACGTTCTTCAAAAAGAGCATCACTAGGGAGGCGTTTTAACAGATTCTCAGCATTGTAACCAGAGATAACTTCTAGGGTAGAAATTAACTTTTTGCGTGTTGGAGAGAGCTCCTTTTCATCCCATTTTTGTTCTTCCTTTAGAACCCTGTACCAGTCTAGTACCTCTGACAGGTATAATTGCACCTGACAACCAGAATTTGTTCTCAATGTCAACTAAGCAACTTGAAAATTATAGCGGAGAATATACAAATTGAGAAAAAGGATATAAATCAAAGAAATTCAGGAGGCCATTAAATTTTTGCGGAACAATCCTCTATACCAGTCCTAGCCCAGGTAACAATTATATGAGGGTTTGGTCCATCTGTTTAAAAATATAAAGCATTCCCCCATTCCCTTCCCGAAACAAAGAATAAATAATAGCAACAAGAAGAAGAAGAACAAAAGAGAAAAGAAAACTTATATGAAAAGGATCTTGATGAACATAACAGGAATATAGTATGCACATAATGACATACTGTACTTGTATGATATGATGACCTAGTTTACAATAAATATGAAACGATTCCGTACCAGTTCATTTTGTAAATTAGGATTAATGCCAGTCTCGCTCATAGAGAGCATCAGCTCTAAGTAGGTGGATTGCAAATTTGGGGCACGTTGTTTTAGGTAAGAGTTGACCAGGTCAGCAGGGACATTTTCAGAAAGAAATAATTCTATTGTTTCTGTGGGGCAACGCTCGAGCACATACAGTGACGACTCCAAAACTAGCAATGGATCCGACCTGCACAGAGGCTGTAAAAATGCAAATTTTACAAATTGTAACAATCATAATATAAGTGATAAGAGGTGGCTACCATGCTTTACGATGCACAAAACCTAGGTGGTAAAGCTTCAAATCTCGGTTTTTGAGAATCCAGGTAACCCAAGTTGTCCACTGTATCTAAATGTGAAAAATATGCTTATAAGCCGAGTTTTACATTTCTTGAATTTCCTTTATATTCTCTTCTGAATTGGTGGAGAACCAATGTTTTAAGCAATCTTGACCATACGATTGTAATGGTTTCCAACCTATCCAAAATACTTCAGTAAAAAAAAATTAGCAATGTAAGGTCTGCTTGTAAGCATATTTTGACATATAGATCACACTGCAAGTGTTTCGTATTTGGACCTGAGAACTCCAGATATTCAGGTAGAAGGACAAGAATAGTTCTGAATTGTAATGCTCAGTAGCCCACCTCAAAAGCAAGTCTTAATAAACTAATTATAATTATCATGATGGAGAAGGCAACAGTAATAATTATGATAACAATATAAAGAAATAAACTTTTATGTGGAGGTAAGATACAGGAGGAACGAGTCTACATTTTGCACTTGGGCTACAAAATTAGTCAGTATAATTACAAAAACATCAACAAATATTTTTAGAGAAATTCAAAGAAAACTTTTTTCAGATTATGTTCATTAGCTAGTTCACATATCAAGGGAGATATATCAAATAATTTCAAAAATAACAAAGATTGAAGAGATACCTTGAGATAATTAATAATCATATTTGGCTTGAACTTCTCACTGATCTCGGTATTAGTCTCTTCAACAAGTTGGTTAAGTAATTTAAGTGCCTCATGGTGCATGCCGTTGCACTTGTAAAGCTCTAAGAGCACTGTATAATGATTCCTCTCCTTCAAAAATTCTTCGCATATTTTTAAATCACAATAATTCATCCCTTTTAGCATATCGAGTGCACCTTTTAGTTGGTTAGTCAAAACAAGTCCTTGAAGAAGTGCAGTGTCAAGTACAGTTGCAGTTTCTCTTGCTACCGAGCTTACATGAGCCTGTACCCGCCTCTGATAAAAGACACAGAGGTTGAAAAAGAGAAAACAATAAAATATGGTCTGACAGGCTCTTCAAACAAGTCTTTAAATGACGCATATATATTTAATACAGATATTTCACAAATCAAAAGGAATGTACTGTACATGAGATAACATCAAAAGTTTTACAACTAAAAAAAAATTCAAAATATTTGAAGCAAGCTCTGGGACCTAGATAACCTGCTGGCTAGATAGTGATTACTTTTTTTAATGATAAATTTGGTCCTTGCTTAGCTAACCTTTTTTTTTTTAGAGACACTTTGCACTAAAAAAAAAAAGAATACGAACTTAATTGTTAGGTCTGAGTTAACAAAAGGTAGCTGTGAATAAATTTGGTTGAGCAAATACAGAAATATATATACACACACACATATATATATATAAGTTGGGTTATGGTGCATTGCAATGTATATGCCCTCTTGTACATTGGACTGCAAACCGTTGGATTTGAAGTTCAAATAGCCGATCCAAAGGGCTCATGTTCTCCATATCAAAATGTGCTTGGAGACCAAATTTTTTATTTTTTTGGAAATTTTTTACTATTTTTTTAGAATTTTTGAAAATTGCTGTTTTTTAGAAATTTCTGGACCATAGAAAAACAGTGATTTTCAAAAATTCTAAAAAAATAGCAAACAATTTCTAAAAAAATATAAAATTTGATCTCCAAATACATTTTAATATGGATATCAAATTGAACGGTTTGGATCGGTTGTTTTGAAGTCAAAACCCACGATTTATAGTCCAATGTACAAGAGGGCCTATACATTGCAATGCACCATAGCCCAACTCTTACAAACACGAGAAAAGATGGTGAAATGTTGGTACAAACCTTTGAGGGCTTTAACCTATATGGGTCTGACAAGGACAGTCCATCATGCACAGCTCCTGAGACAACCTCATCAGTGACCTCAACTGTAGCCCTCTCAATTATAGCACTTCTCCTTTTTTGCAAATACTTCACAAGAGCCATTAATGCATTGTGGTTCATTTTTTTGGCTTCTTTTTCATCTAGCTCGCCCAGCTGCGTCGGAGCAGTTGAACCTGCTTCCATCTCATCTGATGCGTCAGATGACTGCCTTGATAACTGCAAAGATGATTCGGTCGACTCGGCCTTATCGGGTAAAATTGTGTGTGCTAATTTTGGGAGGATAAGAGAAGGGTATAGAGACAGAATGTAGGTTGTGTCAACTTGTGAAGCGAAAAATTGTTCCATTGCCTCCTCGTAATTTCCATTATCAAATAAATAATGTCCATATCTGAGAAAAGAAGGCAGCAATTGATATTTGGATAGATTACCTTGTAATTTGTATGAGCATAAACAAACTCCGCGAGACTTTACTCAAATACATCAAAAGGTTAACAAATGTTAAGGCAAGGTACAGTAATTTTGAATGCACCAACGGTAAAGAAAGTAACCTCATGTGAATAGAGCTCTCCTTTGAGGCACGAAGACTCGAATCTTCGGGGGGAAGAAGTTTGCATAAGGCCAAAGCCTCTTCAAATTCTCCTGATGCCGTCAATTGTACTATCTGAAATCCAAAAAAATATTGAAGTAATTATGTATCAAAAAAGAAATATATTTACTTATTGTTTGTTTATTCCGGTACGGAAGAGGTGGTGTTTATATTAACTCCGGTTTTAAAGCTGGGTAATGGTATTATCAAGGCCCTAACAGAATGTAATGCTTGAACTTCAATGTGGAGACTTGTCTGGCCCAGTACCAGTACAGGTCCCTTCAATCAGGTCAGGAACAGGAATGTGCTGCCCTGTACCAGAAGGAATAGACAGATAGAATCACTGGTATGCATAATGCATCAAGCTATTTACTAGCTCTAATATATGAAAAAAGATGCAGATCAATTGTGCTAAGTAATACAGTCCACCCAGATCAACTTGTGTTTGTTTTTAGGGCTTCATTGTATAGGAAGAAAATCACTTGGTCTAGAAATTCTGGACCATCCGAAAGTATTGATTTTCTACCAGCGAAAAAAATAGAAGTGATTTTTTTTAGATCCCTCATTACATATTTTAGAAAAAAAAAATTAGATCTAAAAAAATGCAGATCAATTATTACATATTTTAGGACTTTATTAATAATTTTTTAGAAAGGTAGAAAATCACTTTATCTAAAAATTCTGGACCATCCGAAAGTAGTGATTTTCTACTTGTCTAAAAAGATGGTAAAAAAATTCACAAAAATGAAAATTGTGGCCTCTAAGTACATTTTCATATGGAGATCAAGTTTAACAATTCGGATCGACTGTTTGAACTTTGAAAATAGAGATATAAACCCAAAGCACGGGTCGATTTGTAATATGCATATTACCATAGTCTCACTCATCATCATCATCATAATAATAATAAACTAACAAGAGCATTCTATTGCCTAGAAGTTATAATGTTATATTTATTCAGTTCTGTTTACAATTTAGTTAGCATAAATTTTGTCTCAACTAGTTACAGTTTGGTTGGGGTTGAATTGACCAAATTAAATTTTGTCTCTCTTTGTACATGTTCAACTTTACAAAGAAAATAATTCAAATTAAAATATGTCATCCCATATTCTTTTTCCTTAATATACCTGTGCTCCAATAGGGACTGGCATAAGACCATGAAGTGAATTTCCTTGTGCAGCAATAATGCAATTATTGATCTGAAGCAGCAGATTTACATCACGTAGCACCACCGTCTGAATCAACGGATTAGGTGCTCTGAGGGACCGAATCTGGAACATGTTTTCAACCATTAATTCCTCATCCAGAAATGAATAATTGAGGACAGTGCAATTTTTTTTCTTACTTCAATGTGTCTCGGCAAACGAGCAACCGCATAAGGTCGGTGGATTACAACCGTTGTGGGTGTATCTGACCAGCATATCTTCCCTTCTTGTAGTAACTTCCCATTTTGGTCAACAAAAACTCCAATATTATCCTAATAAAATAACAAAAAGGATGTCTAAATCAGCCACTAATATACTTAACAAATATTGCTTCCTACTTGGGAGAAGCTCTTTGCATAAACCTATGTAGCATCAGGATACCAAAACTAATTGCTGGCTAGCCTATCTTATTCTAATACGCAAGTCATGACCAAGTACTACAGTACAGTACTCGCATTTTTTATCATGGTCATTAATAGTTCTTAGAAGAAACAGAGAATAAAACACTCTTGCAATTTTCAGAAAAAATGATTCAAACTTTACCTTTCCTAGCAGAAGCTGTCCAGTTGGAAGTGATACAACTAGAGGCGGGGACCTTCCTGAAGGAAATATATCAGATAATGCACCAGTAATGCTATTCATGATCACATACTCCCTTCTAATGCCCAGGCATATGTTGTCACCGGACCATGCCATCGATCGCACTGTGTCCGGCACACTGAACTCCTTCACCTCTACAAATTCGCGCCCACCTAGAGAAACACTAAAATCAATTAATTCAAGCGTTGTCCATTGCACAGCTTCAATATATTCCATCATAATTACATGTAATTACACATCAGCATCCAAGTTACCTTCACTGAAATTAGTATAGTTGAAACCTAAGAATTTACTCGAGGTCAATTAAATAAAAGAGAAACATTTTGCATACCGTCGAGTCGATAAATTATGACCCTTTTCTGCCTCCCGACACACAAGAATCCTCTTCTATCATCCCAACTAAACACATTAGCTCCTTTAGTCTTTCCAATGGCAACGAGAGATTCCAGGCTAGGCAATCGATGCACCGCCACCCACTCAGACAATGACAACAGCAAATCCCTTGAATGCGAAACCTCCATGGCTGTCGGGGCCCTCCTCCAGAAGGAATTGACGGATCGCTCCATAGAGTAATTGTCCCTACGGATTTCATGGTCGGAGGGGTCGCTGGGTAGAGAAGACGGGGCGTAGATTCGGAGAGAGCAATCAGAGCAACCCAGGAGGAGCTTCCCTGAGTGAGACGCGACTGCGTCGATCCGAGCTTGGCATCCCTTGACTAGCTCTGTCGGGTCGTATGCAGTGTGCACCATGATTGGAGATTGGAGATCAGAGAGATGGATCGAAGCGGGGAAGAGAAATATGGGGTATGAGACTGGGGTTATGGGATCGCGTGTGCTAACGAGATGTGAGATTAAGTCTGTGGTTGTGATTTGATAAACTTTCCCGCGCACCTGGACTGCATTGGATCCAGATATTCCTTGCAAATGATAGTGTCTTCGGGTCTGATCGGAAAGGATTCTACCAATCTACCCCCAAGAAACGAGAATGGGATTTCTCTTTCTCGTCAATTTTCTGATCGGAACGATAAGAGAAACGAGAATAGAGACGAGATTTTGGGAGGGAATGGGTTCCGCCGAGAATTCATACCGGACTGAGTACAATTGAATCGGACGGCTAAAAATTGTTCTTTTTACTTGGCACGAATCTTGAAGCACAAATAATACTGCCCTGCGCCATCCCGAGCAAGCACCGGCTGAGCTGGGCCGTCCGTTTCAATTGTGTTGAGTCAGGTACCTGGGAGGATACGGATGTGAATTCCTTTTGAAAGAGACGAGATTTTGTCACTTTTGGGGTTGGAATACTTCGGCTTGCCTTGCTGATTAGAGTTGCTATGCCTTGTGGCCTATGAGTATGGACACCGTTTAAAATCATTTAACCCAAAATATTGGGTTTTAGCGAAAAGTTGTAATGGCCTATGAAAAAGGCCCACTTGTAATGATTTTCCTTTTACCGCTCTTCTGGCCCCAATGCTTGGCTGTGCTGTTTCTGATGGTCTTGGTCGGATACCAAAGACGTGCTTTCAATTGCTATTATGTTTTCTAATGCAATTCCAATTCCAAAGGATTTTCTTCTGGAAGAAGCCCAGTTGAAAGAGTTGGTCTTGTGAGTTCTGACAATTTTCTTCTTCCATGGAATTTCATAGTCTCTTTCTTATTCAAGAACATTATTTAGTCTTAGCGAACTTAACTTTTTCATGTTATAATATTTTAAGAGCAAAACTAGGGTGTGATGTGCTCACCAAGAGGGTTTGGTGAGCACAACTCTCAAAGTAGATCGGATCGGCTTCAAACGGCGAATCAAAACCGTTGAAATCCATGTACTTTATGAGTGATGCATGTATATGCAAAATTTTAAAAGTTTCGAATTTATTTGCTACAAGGTCAAGCGGTCAAAGAAATGATGAAAAATGAATATATAAAATAACTTATAAAATGTTCATTTCTTTGACCGCTTGACCTTGTAGTAAATAAATTCGAAACTTTCAAAATTTTGCATGTACATGCATTACTCATGAAATACATGGATTTCAACAGTTTGAATTTGCTGTTTGAAACCAATCCGATATACTTTTGGAGTTGTGCTCACCAAACTCTCTTGATGAACACATCACACTCCAGCTTTGCTCATATTTTAATATCTTTAGTAACTTAGACCATGAAGTTATTTCTTGGTCGGCTGGTTTTAGATCAGGTGACAAGTGTGAATTTGCCCCTTAGGCCCACAATTAATTCCTTTTTCGACGAAATGAAAATTTCACTCAAAAATAGGCAAGGGACAGCTGGACAAGAGACGGCGATCCAAAGGGCGTTTTGTCGGGTTCAATTTGGGTCAGTTCACCCTTTTCTACGGAGCCCCACTATGAATGCATATCTGCTGCGCTAATCATTATGAAATTAGTTGGTTGTTGAGCCGCTTATAAGTGATAAGGCCCGGAATGCATTTCACGGTTGTTGAGCTAGGGGTGGCAAAAAAGCTCGTAGCTCGTGGCTCGATCGTGACTCGCACCTGGCTCGCTCGTTACTGGACCGAGCTGTTAACGAGCCAGCTCGCCACTAGCTCGGTTTAGAATTAACGAGTTTAAGCTGGGGCCTAGCTTGCTCGCAAGCTAGCTCGGCTAGGCATCAATTTGTGAATTTGTATGAATGTGTGTGTATTTTATACTGTCCAGCTCGGTCCAGCTCGGGTAAAACAAGATCCAGCCAGACCCAGCAAGCCAGCTCGTTAGCTCGTGAGCTAGCTCGGGCTGACTTGTCACGATTTCAAGCTTAGTTTTTAGCTCGGATGCCCTGAGTCTAGCTTGATCGGTAAAAACTCAGTCCAGAATTAACAAGCTGAGCAAGGGCTCATTGACAGTCCTAATTGAGCCGTTTATAAGTGATAAGGGAATGCATACGTGGTAATATATATAGATAGTTATGCATACAGGCTTATCATCAATATATTAGCTGGGCTATTGTAATATCATATGCATATTAAAACTTATCTTATACGCTCATATTTTTATTTTCAAAACTCAAACAGTCGATTCAAACCGTTTAATATGATATCTATATTAAAATGTGTTTGGAAATCAAATTTTATATTTTTTTAAAATCATTATTTTTTAATTGTCCAAAATGTTTGAAAACAATAATTTCTTATTCATCCTAATAAATAGTAAAAATGTTCCAAAAAATGTAAAATTTAGAATCAGGGATTGAAAATCTCTATTGTAGCATGGTCAAGCTTTTTTCCCTCTTATATTAAACGACAAATATGGAAGAAATACGGAAAAGAAAAAACGACACACAATTTCGCACTGGCATTGTTGACGGTATGCATAATTTTTGTCTGGCATTTCCTTTTTGTGGGTCCCACTGGGAGGATGAACCACCCATTCACACTTTCAGGGTTTCAGGGTTTGAGCTGTTACCGCGTCAAACTAAATGGCTTTTCTACTTGCTTTTTTTTTTTTTTTTTTCTACGACAACAAATAAGAATCTCGAAAAAAATGCCCACGCTGTCATTGCCTTACTGTAACTCGTATTCAAACTAAAGATATGAGTAGGTCCGATGGATATCGAAGCTACATTTAAGTTCAATTAGTTCTAGGATCGTACAATTAGCATCAAGATTTATGCATACAGAAATTGATACAGACTTGCACGAATTTTGATACAGAGCACACGAATCTTGATGCAGATCGAATGGTCATCACACCCATCGAACCAAGGTAGGTCCGATGGGCATCGGACCTACTCTGATTCCTTCAAACTATTAACATACTTTCAATTTGCAGCCAATGTCAAGGATCCGTATCCTCTGCATTAACTCAGAAAGGAAACTTTTGAGTTAATGAATTTCAACTGTGTAATTTTAAATGGAGCCGGATCAGCTCGTGTCTATAACATAGGAGGCCTTTAATATTAGTGCAGATTTAGTTTGCACGAATTTTGAAATATATTGAATAGTCAAGATTCATTAACTCAAAAGATAATGCAGAGGATAAGAATTCCAATGTCAAGGTTCGTATTTTTGGAATTTCTTCTTAAATCGATTTAAGATATAAGACAATTCGAACTTTGATGTCTTTGCGTTTTTATAAGGATTTAAATGTCTCATTTTTTGTGTTTGGTTAATCCGTTATGCCTATATTTTTTAATATAAATTTTTTAAAATTTATATGTCAAAATAAAACTGATAGATGTGATTTACATTATTTTCTCTACGAGCACAAGAAAAAATTATCACTTTTCAGTTTTATATTTATATGAATTTATTATTTGAAAAATCATATGAAACCCGCTAAAAACCTAAAGCTGGTATTGGATCTGAAAGAGATCAACTACCGCACAATACTTTGATGTGGCCAGTGCCAGATGGCTCAATATTTCCTTGTGGAAGAAAATCCTTTCTCACATAAAGAAAAGAGGGAGGGAGAGGGAGACAGAGAGATGGTACATTGTTTGAAAGGCAAATTTGTCTTTTTAATTGTTTATTAATATTAATATTAATTTTTAAGTAATTAAAGTAATAAATGGGGATATTAATAATTTAAGTGAATTTAGATGGAGAAATAACTAATTCTAAAATTTTGATGGAAAAATATCTAATTGAACAATTTATGATGGGTATATATATAAATTTCTCAAAAAAATAATATCTACTAGTAGAAATGAAAACGGATCAGATATTATTTAATCCGTTTCCAAATAGGAATAATTAAGTCATAAAAGTTTCAGTAGTATAATCATCATAAATGTCGTCTCACATTTGCGTCACAATAAATTTAAAATTTTTGCTCTGCAAAACTTTATTGAAAACTTACTTCTACGCGATTGAAACGCAAGATAAATTTGTTCTCCTTCAAGTGCTACATTTCGCAAGATAAATCAGCATTTTAAAATATGGCTGTTACCAACCTGTAAAGCGGCTTTTTTTGAAGAGTGAGGCTATGGTGCTATGCATAGCACGGATGGCTAGTGTACTACGGCTCAATATGGTACTTTTTAAAATCCTAACGGTCGATCCGACCGTTCAATGTGATAACCATATGAATATGTACTTGAAAACTAAATTTTATATTTTTTCGAATTTTTTTACTATTTTTTCAGATAGGTAGAATTTTGATGGTTCAGAATTTTCAAAAAACACTGATTTTTCTACCTATCTGAAAAAATAGTAAAAAAATTCGAAAAAAATATAAAATTTAGTTTGCAAGTACATATTCATATGGATATCACATTGAACGGTCGGATCGACCGTTAGGATTTTAAAAAGTACCATATTGAGCCGTAGTACACTAGCCATTGATGCTATGCATAGCACCATAGCCTCACTCTTTTTTGAATATGTCATATGTATTACTTGACAAAACGGAAAATCTTCTATAAAGCCTAATCCAAATCGAAACTATTTGATTTAATCAGACGGTAGCAATTTGATAGGTGATGGTCGCAATTTATGAAATAACACAGGTTAAAGGAAAAAGAATAGGCGACGAAGGAAGCGATCATGTTGGGGCATATGAGCGGAACCCACACTTTGCGGGACCCACTCCGTAGAGCCAAATGACCGCACCAGAGAAAACCCCTACAATTATAAGAATAAATATAATTTATAATAGGGACTAATTTGGGTGTTGGCGCCAGCTCACATGAAATGTGCTTTTATGTGGCGCGAGTCCGCGACAGACCAGATAAAATTTAACAAGATTCCTCCCTCCCAAATTCACACGCCGATATTTCTTTGTTCCCATTTTACCCTCTTTTCAAATATGCATGCCCTCCTACAGACTGAGTCCATATCCTCTGAGGTAACGGAATATTTCTGTTTAAATCCGGACCGTCAGATCAGAATCCGGGCAAACCGGACATCTTAAATGTTCGTAGGAATCCTGATCGGAAGGTCCGGATCTAAACAAAAATATTATGTTAACTTAAGGTCCAGTGCAAACCTCCTTTTATATCAGTTGGAGAGTAGCTGCATAATCCTAAATTTTTTGTACCGTTGAACTTTTTAAAATACATTAATAAACACCAAATTTCAGTCCGTGCTGTTTATATTCATTCCTTTAAAGTTATTTTATCTCGTTTACAATTTGAAATGAAATTGATAAATGAGATAGAAAATAGAGGAAACTAATAGATGGCAAAAGAAAACAATAGAAAGAAGAAGAAAAAATAAACAACAGTGTGATGCCAATTTTAGGGGCACATAAAAGCACATTCCAATTTTATCTGGCCCCAAATGTGCTTTTACGTGCCTCGAGTCCGCGACAGACCAGATAAAATTGGCATCTATGCTTTTATGTGCTTTAGGGGCAGGAATTTCATGCTTGCAGGGAGGCAGGTGATCTGATTTCTATTAATGTCATTGTCCAGTGGAGTCAAAAATAAATTTTCTTTTAACCGTTTGAGATATATTTTGGAATCTATGCTAGGGGTGTCAATGGTTACGGTACGGATAGGGTTGAAGTATTTTCATACTCATAATGATTAAAAATTAATCTTATCCATATTCTATTCTTATCTATTAAGAATTGATTTTATCCTATTTTATCTTACCTTTACCCATTAATATTATTGGGTAACGAAATAATAATAATAGGTGAATAATAAATAATACTAATATAATAATTAGTTTTTTTATATTTTACAAAGAAAACATCAAAACTCGTTTATTTCATACATATGCAATCACATTACTAAAAATAAAATAAAAAAATGACTTCACAACTTCTGCGAAGCTTTTAAAAAAATAAAAAATAAATGTGCAATCAATTTCAACTAACTTATTTTTTATAAAGTAAGAAAATTTAAAAACACAAATACATTTTAGTACAAATTTAATTCTTTAACTAAATAACAAGACATGCAAAATAAAAGTATCTAAAATTATCCTTATAACAAAAAACACACACCAAATAACAAAAGTACATCATTAATTCTCGTTCAAGAAAACATGTACTTGGTTGAATTGAAATATATGTAATTTTAGATTTTATAATTACTTTATGGGATATCGGGTACGAAATAGTCACTACTCGTACTCTTATCAATAATAAAAAAAAATCTTACCATACCTTTATTCTTATCCATTTGAATGTTTTGATGAAAAATAGCCAATTTAGTATATTTTTTCATGGGCACAACAGCAGTCCTCCCTTTATTGTTAGACACGATATTGTACTATTCTAAATAATAATTCCATTACTCTTCTAATTACCACTTTTCCACTTTTCTTTCCAAATTACACTCTTTTATCATTATTGCATATATTGCCACATGACTTCAAAAAGAATAGAAAGTGCAAGAATTGTCAACACAACATCAAATAATAACTCTATAATGAAACCTTGATTTTGAGCTAATTTCCTTATGATTAAATATAAATTTATTGAGGAAAAAAAATAAGAATGAAAGACACGCGCATACACACATACCCTATATGTTATAACTGTACCTAATAAGTGAGCGATCAACCGACATTTTTAAAAATACCCCAAGTTAATTACAGATTAATAAAAATGCCCACGGTTCCCGAAAATTTTTAAAAATGCCCAAACCGGCCATTTAATGGCCGGTACCGAATAAATCTCTCAACCGGCCATTAAATGGCCGGTACTGATTTTTTTTTTTTTTTAGAAAAATAGCTAAAATACTGAAATCTAACACTAAAAAATCGAATTGTTTTGTTAAATATTTGTTAGATTACTTTTTTCATAGCATATTTATACTAAAATACACTATGAATAGGACCGATTTTGTGCTAAAATATGCAAAATCCGAGATTTTTATTTTTACCCAAAACAGAAAATATATATAAAATAGAAAATATATATAAAAGATACAGAAAATATATATAAAAGATACATCAAAGACCCTAAAAACTTTAAAATTATAAAGAAAGGTCCAAAAGTCCATGAAGGAAGACTCGGATCGCGAATCTGAGCCCGCAAAATGGGCGAAACTGATCGTAGATGGGTTTCGGGTCGGGTTTTGGGCTGTGGAGTTCCTGTCAAAATTTCAGCCCGATCCGACGGACGGATCAAAAGTTACGCTCATTTTCATGAAGCATGCACAGGCCCATATTGCATCATTTCCGATTAAGATTTTCATTTCTATTCTTCAATCTACGTAGCTCAGTAAATTACCGTATTTTAGCATAATTCTACATAATTATTGTAATTTCAGCATTTTAGTAAATTTACTGTATTTTAGCATAATTATTGTAATTTACCGTATTTTAGCACAAAATCGGCTCTATTCGTAACATATTTTCTAACAAATATTTAACAAAACAATTCAATATTTTAGATTTCAGTATTTTAGCTATTTGTCTCTTAAAAAAATTTAACATAATTTAAAGTAATTTAGTGTCAATCAGCATAAATTAACATAATTTCAAGTAATTTAGCGTATTTTAGTATAAATATGCTATCAAAAAAGTAATCTAACAAATATTTAAAAAAAAAATTCGATTTTTTAGTCTTAGATTTCAGCATTTTATTTACTTATCTAAAAAAAAAAAAAAATTAAATGGGGGACCGGCCATTAAATGGCCGGTTCCCCTCTTTAATAAAAAAAAAAAAAAATTGCGGGACCGGCCATTAAATGGCCGGTTTGGGCATTTTTTAAAATTTTCGGGAACCGTGGGCATTTTTATTAATCTGTAATTAACTTGGGGTATTTTTAAAAATGTCGGGCGATCAAACATTACTTTATTCATGACATGACATATCGTCCCGTGATATTATTTTTATGTTATCAGTAAAATATCAGTTTGAAATGACAAATTATGAAAAAAATGCATTTACAGATGAAACAAAAAATGAGAGTTTATTATGTCATTAATATTATTGTTATATTAATATATTTTTTATATATCTTTTAAGAGTAGAACTAGGGTGTGATGTGCTTATCAAACTTTTTGGTGAGCATAACTCTATAATCTATCAGATTCACTTCAAACAAGATGAATCTAAACCGTTGAAACCGATCTACTTCACGAGTGATGCGCGTACTTGCAAAATTTTAAATTTTTTGAATTCATTTAGTTTAAAGTCAAGTGGTCAAAATTGATGAAAAATGAATGATCCAAAATGAAATTTTAGAAGTTATTTTAATGCATTCATTTTTTATCAATTTTGACCGCTTGACTTTGTACTAGATAAATTTGAAACATTCAAAATTTTGCATGTATGCACATCACTCGTGAAGTACATCGGTTTCAACGATTTGAATTCATCTCGTTTGAAGTGAATACAATAAATTACGGAGTTTATGCTCACTAAAGAATTTGGTGAGCACATCACACCCTAGTTCTACTCATCTTTTAAATATAGATAAGATCACGCATCCAACTTTAAATATCCACATTTTTTACATTATCAATAAAAAATCAATTTAAAATGAAAAATTACGAAAAAAAACATGTTCATGTATAAAACTAAATAATTGAGAGTTTATAGTGCCATCAATGTTCAAAATTAACGGTTTAGTTCTTTTTTTAGTAAAAATAAAACTAGAATGAAAGCATCTAAGTTTAAATATCTACAACCAATCGAACTCAAGACGTCCGGACAATATTGCCCCAGTTATTGGGATTCGACTCTTCTTAGATAAAAGTAGGATTTTGTTTTTCCGATTCCAACTATTCAAAAAATTGCATTCGTGTATTGCGATAAAAAAACTTGTTCATGCACAAATCTCAACGAATTTGATTAGTTAGAATCGGAAAAACAGAAGTCTGCTTTTCATAGAGAAAAGTAGCATAGTGACATAGTCCGTTCCAGTTATTGAACGAAAAATGATTCTCCGGTTTCGTTACAATTAATTTGATAATATCACTATAAAAAAAAGTTGATAACATCAACTTTCTGATGATCCCCTTAATTTTGTAACAACCTATATATTTCTATCTTTTGCATGCAAATTCTCCTTGTTTTCTTTTCCCAATATGTTTTTAGAGATTCAGAGTTTGTACGTTTCATATCTAGTTTGTCATATCATATCTAATAGTTCTTACTCAACGCAGAAAAACCTAATACGGTATCTATCGGACAAAGCTGCATAATAGTGTGTAATCTACACAAATTCTAACGTCGGTACTCGGTGCAAGCTGCATAATAGTATGTGTACCTGCCTACTGGTTTCCACTGTACAGCACTACGACCCCACAGTTACAGTAAGCCCCAGCTCCCTGCCAGCCAGCCACCCAATCCCAGTTTTACACGCCAACGCCGCTCTATGGGCTTTTTCGTCATTGCATCTTGCAAAACCCTACTCCTCCCGTCCAGCACTTTATCCTCGAGCTTCACTCATTTTTTATACCGGATGAATAATTTGTGAAGAATAGTACCCGCAATACGATTTCCTACACAGAATTATAGCTAAGAGATCTAATTTGTACCGTATCCGTTTCCTGGTCCCACCTCTCTCTCTCCTTCACTACTCCCCATGTGCCCCCTCCGTGTGCACTCTCGCTCTCTCTCCTTCCTTCCCCTCTGTTTTTTTTTTTGAAATATTGGCAGCAGCTGCCAATGAATCACCTTCCCCTCTCGGCCTCTCTCTCTCTCTCTACACTTCTCCACCCTGCCTCAAAGGCTCAAACCATAACCCTTGCATTCTCTCTCTTCTCCACCAATGCCGACGTTACGACCACCTTCACACCAACCCAGCTCTCTCGTCATGCTCCCTGTCTACCTTCTCCTTTGCGTCCTCACCTGTCTCCCCTCCATTGATTCCATCGAAATAGCCGCCTCCGATCTCCCTGCCATACAAGCTGTCGCCAAAGAGCTAGGCGTGGAAAACTGGACCGGGTCGGAACCGTGCGGAAACTGGACCGGGCTCACGTGCTCTTCAGACGGTCGCGTGAGCGCCATCCAGCTAGGCAATCGCAAACTTACAGGCTCTATCTCGCCGGCCGTCGCCAACCTCACCGGCTTGACCAAACTCGAGCTTCAGTCGAACACTCTCTCGGGTCCACTCCCTGACATCTCCACTCTCGCACTTTTACAGAGTCTGCTTCTCCACAACAATCAGTTCACCTCGATCCCGTCAAACTTCTTCTCTGGTTTATCTTCTCTGCAAGTAGTTTCGCTCGACAATAACCCGTTTCAGCCGTGGGTTATACCCGATTCGTTAAGCTCAGCGGCTTCTCTGGTCAATTTCTCGGCCGTTAGCACGAACCTAACGGGTGCTCTACCGTCTTTCCTCGCCACCGCTTTCCTTTCGTTCAGCCACCTTGCATTGTCATTCAACTACCTTAATGGGTCTGTACCTGGTTCTTTTGCTTCGTCCCCGTTAAGGTCTCTCTGGCTAAACAATCAGCAAGGACCGACCCGTTTCACTGGTGATATTGGTTTCCTCTCCAACATGACCTCCTTAAATCAAGTGTGGTTCCACTCCAACGACTTTTCAGGTCCTATACCTGACCTATCGGGTTTGAATTCTCTCACTGATCTAGAATTAAGGGATAACATGTTAACGGGGCCAGTACCTCAATCACTACTCAGACTCAAATCACTCAGTAAGGTGACTCTGACCAACAATTTGCTCCAAGGCCCAGTGCCTGTTTTCCCAAATTCGGTTAAAGATGTGGATATGAAACCCGAAAGTGAAAGGTTCTGTCTTTCTATGCCTGGCCCCTGTGATTCCCGTGTGGATATTCTTCTTTCAGTTGCTGCAGATTTTGGGTACCCGGTCCGCTTTGCACAGAACTGGGAAGGGAACGACCCGTGTGCTGGGAACTGGATGGGTGTTACCTGTGATGCCTCTGGTAACATTACTGTGATTAATTTTCAGAAAATGGGTCTGAATGGCACTATTTCTCCCGACTTTGCAAAAATAACCTCTTTGCAGAAGTTGCTACTTTCGAATAATAACATAACAGGCACCATACCATCTGAGCTCACTAGGTTGCCATCTTTAAAGGAGCTTGATGTGAGTAACAACTCTATCTGGGGTAAAGTCCCGACCTTTGCCAAGAACGTTCTGGTCAATACAACTGGTAACACTAATATAGGGAAGGATCAACCCCCAATCGGTCCTGGTAGAGGCAATGGTACCACTGAGAGCAACAGCGGTGATGTCAATGGATCAGACAAAACAGGACCAGCTGTTGGAACCAGTAAGAAAGCCTCTGCGGGGGTCATTGTTGGTGCGTTGCTTGGTGCAATTGCAGGTTTGTGTCTTATTGGGTTGCTGGGTTTCTACTGTTACAAAAGAAAGAAGCAACCATTCGGCCGTGTCCAAAGTCCGAATGCTGCAACTGTGATCCATCCACGGCATTCTGGGTCAGATCCTGACACAGTGAAGGTAACCATTGCGGGGACCCACTCAAATGGTGTAAGGGGTGCAGCCAATGAGACCCATATCAGTAGCGGCCCCAACGCCAGTGATGTAAATGTGGTTGAGGCTGGTAATATGGTAATTTCTATCCAGGTACTTCGGAATGTGACGAATAATTTTAGTGAGGATAATGTTCTTGGTCGTGGGGGGTTCGGAACTGTTTACAAAGGAGAGTTACATGACGGTACCAAGATAGCAGTTAAGCGAATGGAGTCAGGAGTAATGGGGAAAGGGCTAAATGAATTCAGATCTGAAATTGCAGTTTTGACAAAAGTGCGGCACCGTAATTTGGTATCTTTGCTGGGTTACTGCCTTGATGGAAATGAGAGAATACTAGTATATGAATATATGCCGCAAGGTGCACTTAGTAGGCACCTCTTTGACTGGAAGGAACAAGGAATCAGGCCACTGGAGTGGAAGAAGAGGTTAAGCATTGCACTTGATGTGGCCAGAGGGGTTGAGTATTTGCATAGTCTTGCTCACCAAAGTTTTATACATAGGGATTTAAAGCCAAGTAATATACTATTAGGCGATGATATGAAGGCCAAGGTTGCAGATTTCGGTCTGGTACGGCTTGCACCTGCTGATGGGAAGTGCTGCTCAATTGAGACCCGTTTAGCCGGTACATTTGGTTACCTTGCACCAGAGTACGCAGGTAATTTACTATTAATTATACTTTCTTATTTTACTATATGGTTCAAAATTGTTATGTGGGTTAATAAATTTGTTGATCTCTTGAGTGACGATTTTGAGCCAATGCTATTGATATATTGCGGATCGGGTTGAACATTATTTCAAAGGTTAAAATGTTTTAAATTTTCCAAGTTTTGAAAATAAATGGAAAGTTGGTGCATTTTTGTGCGATATATGACTGTTTCCTCTCTATCAATAACATCACTGTCTAGTGTCTACCTAGTCAATGACCAAAGGAAGGATATGGTCCAAAATATATAGTTTTAATGATATTTTGGTATGATGCCTACCAAAAGTGTGATGTATTGAAGGCCTTTGTACCCAGAGTCAATTGGTAATATTATGTCACTTTATTTCATTTCATAAATCTGTGTCTATTCAGAGCGTAACATCTTTGACATGTTAATTGCACAATCATCTATTCAAGGCTTATAAGTGTTCATTCATGGATATTAATTACTTGTCTTTTATTACATACTGTTGACAATATGTTTTATGCAAACCCAGTCAAATTGAACTAGTTCACTGTGTTATCTTCAAATTCCAATGCTACCAAGGTAAATTTGCAGCCGAAACCAATTGCTCTTACCATTCCCTCTAAACAGAGCTTTCTACATTCCATTTACTTTATTAAGAATTTAGATACTTGTACCCTTCATTGACACATTTTTTTTTCCTTTTGAAACACAGTGACGGGTCGTGTGACTACAAAATCAGATGTGTTCAGCTTTGGTGTGATCCTAATGGAGCTTATAACAGGCCGAAAGGCTCTTGATGAGACCCAACCTGAGGAGTCTATGCACCTTGTGACATGGTTCCGTCGGATGCAGCTCTCCTCAGCCAAGGACTCCCTTCGCCAGATGGTGGACCCTACCCTCTCCCCTCTTGATGAAGAAACCCTCGCCAGTGTGGCAACAGTTGCTGAACTGGCAGGCCACTGCTGTGCCAGAGAGCCACACCAGAGGCCTGATATGGGACATGCTGTAAATGTCTTGTCCAGCCTGGCTGAGTCATGGAAGCCATCAGATCAGGATTCTGACGACAGTTACGGAATTGATCTTGATATGACCCTGCCACAAGCGCTAAAGAAATGGCAGGCGTTCGAGGATAGCCAATTGGATGATGCCACATCTTCTTTTGCAATGAGTCAGGATAATACACAGACGAGTATCCCCACGAGGCCACCTGGATTTGCTGAGTCATTTACTTCAGCTGATGGGAGGTGATAGAGAAAGGGCATTGGATTGGGGTGTTGTAAATTTTCGCATGGGAAGTGAACCTTGTTTGGCGGTTCATCTTTTAATTTGGTGGTTCTTTTAGTATTTATTTTATTTTTGTGGTGCTCTGTGTTATGGCTGTTTTAGGTGTTAATGTGATACGATTAGTAGGCTTGAAACAAGTTAACTTTGCAATTAATTCTAACTAGTAGGAAGCTATTGCCTGTATTGTATGTTTTTATGGCTTCAATTAGGTCGGAAAGAAGTAAATATTTAGGCGCATTCTTCTTCTTTTTTTCTTTTTTCTTTGAATGAAAGGCATGAAAGCCCAATGTATTATTAGGAAGTTCAATTACACTGACCTAGAACAAATATCTAAAGAAACCCCATTTTGCACCGATTTTTTTATTAATAGGAAAAACGAAAAAAAATATTGATAATGGAATACAGTTTTGTGAGATTTTGAAATATAGAAAAAATATTATGATTTATAACGTGAAAAAAAAATATTGATAATGGAATACAGTTTCGTGAGATTTCAAAATATAGAAAAAATATTATGATTTATAACGTTGAGGACACTGTAGAAACCATAACGTCCAGTTAATCTGATGTTAATAATCGCTAATTAAAAAGAAGAAGAATCGCTAATTAAAACGAAGAAGAAAAATAAAACTGTACGTGGACGTTATTATAAACCAGAAAAGGGTGATTCACGTGCATAAATTATGGATATGGGACTTGTAAGCCTTTTTCATTAATTTAGAAAAGATCAATGAATAACATACTGGCCGCAACAGAGTTTGGAGAAAAGAAAATCAAATTAAGCATTTTACAGATAGGTGCTGTTATGTACAGTACTTGGTTTGGAACGATAGTCATTTGTTGATATAGTATCTGATCAGCACCTGCTCCAGTACCAGTTGGAACAATTTTATTTTCCTTTAGCCAATAGTGAAAATACCAAATTTTTGAATTTGTTAATAGAATCTTTGTTAAATAATTATGTGTCAGATTTATGATATTTATTTTTTGTGCAGAATGCGAATGATCAAAGACCTGGTACCGCTTTTAGTAGTTAGGACATACCAGTATAATTCAATGTGTCAAAAGAATGCCAACCAAGCAAAAAAAAAAAAAAAAAAAATTGTAGCTGGACATTATAAACCATAACGTCCACCTACAGTTTTATTTTTTTGTTTTTTAACGATCATTAGTAATTGGATTAACTGGACGATTTATAACATCCAACTACTGTAAACCATAACGTTCTTCTTATATTTCGAAATCTCACGAAACCTTGTCCCATTATCAATATTTTGTTTTTATTTTTCCTATTAATAAAAAAATCGTCCATTTTGCAAATAGAAATTCATTTATTACTAATCTGAAAACTTGGGATATGAATTTAAGTTTAAATCACACCTTTTAAATTAATAACTAACGAGTTTTCAAATTAACCCTGGAAGGGACGAGTATTACGAAGTCAGGCTCCAACTACTGAAATACAATATCAACTTCCAATCAAAAGAGATAAACCAATCTACTACATCGATGTGCGAGGATTTATCTCATTTATTAAGTGGACTCACTTTTGAAACGCAAGTTGGGGAAACAGGGACCATGCCAATCTGGCAATGACGGGTGTTCCTTGTTCGAACAGATAATGTCAACTTGTTCCTTTTATTTCTTTCCATTCATTTTCTTCTCTTTCATTTTCATCGTTTAGTTGTCAATTTGTCTGGGATTGTAATGCTCTGGCCATGATAGGGTATGGGCCTGCTACCTCTCTATGATTCCCTCTCATTGTTTAATTGCCTGTGATCCTTAATTGAAGAACTAAAATCATCTCTTTGACATCTAAGTACCAAAAAAACATTTTTTAGATAATATCATGATACCAACAGGGGCGAATTCAGAATTTTTGTCAGGATAAAAAAATATCGAATTGGATTTAAATACCTAATCGGAAATCCATTAACCAATTGGGTACTCGATAAAAAACAATGTTTTAACTTATATTTTCTAATACTTTGACTTGTAATTTATGATGCTTTGACTTATAATTCTAATTACCAATCAAAATTCAACAAATCTATTTCAATTTTGACCCTAAATTTAACCCGAATTACAAATCAAACGTCCAGAGAGGGGCAAAAAAAAATTTTCAGGGAGGACAAAGTCGGTCGGAACCGATAAATTTCCACTAAAACTCAAAATTCAGGGGGCAGCTGCCCCCCCTGGAACCACCTGGGTCCGCCCCTGGATACCAAACATTATCCCATCCGAAAAAAGTGTAGGTTCGATGGGCATCAGACGTACTATTTGGTCTGATAGGCACCGGAGTCATCCGATGCACTTTAAGATTCGTGCATCCCACTCTGAGATTCGTGCATACGGATTTTAAAGCTTATCGGATGGGCCAATCAGACCCAAAGTTACACTGCTCCCACCCTGGTAGTAATTGCCTGATAATTTTCTTTTCCTTGTAATTTTTGGGGTCCAACAAAATAAAAATTAATTAGAAGAGTGTGTTGTTTGGTTTTCAATAATTCAATTTTTGAAAAGGAAGATATTGTGATCACCTAATTCTATATATGTGGGGCCCTTCTATTACACCTTTCTGGATTAGGAAGAAAAAGAAAGCAGATGACTGATGAGTTGTTGTATGAAGATAATACTGGTTCATGTCATTTTCCTGTCTTGCTTCTTTCTATCTAAATTTGAAAATGTAACGCGGCCCCATGTGCATCTAACTCTTAACTGTTTCATTACAAATTGGTATATTTGTGAATTGTGATGTGATACAACAACGTAAGAGAGAGAAGATAATTTAGGTCTCTTGAATTGAATGAACATATCCATGATATACATTGATTATTGAATTTACATAAAGAAAGATAAAAATTTACTATATATCTCAACAAAAGAGCCCATATTAGCAAAAAAAATTGTTCAAATCTAAGTACATATTAACTTTTTATTTTGCATAGAAATATAAGTGAATGATTTAATCGAGCCAGGTTGAAAATTATTGATTTCTAGAGAAATAATCGTATGTGAATATTCAAACATAGGAAAATGCGAATCACAAAATTAATTGTGTTTGGGGGGTCACCAAAATTTTTAGTTACCACAGTATAAAAACGAAATTAAATGATTATCATCCTCTCCAGCGTAATTTCAATCCTACCACCCACACGGACCAAGTTCGTTCACCAAGATAGAGCGGTGCGCAGACTGGGTTGGCGCCCAAACCCTTGTGCGCGGACTGGGTTGGCGGATTGTAGTTCTGTTCTGAATCAACCACGCGAAATTTTGGTGCGCCAACTAAAAAAAAAAAATTTGGTGCACTAACCCGATTAGAGTACCAAAAAAAAAAATAACAATCAATTTGATGCGCCAGCTCAGAACCAACTTGGTGCGCGCACCCACCCTTTTGATGTGCAAACTGGGTCCACGTGGATGGTAGGATTGAAAAAAAGAGAAATAGAATGGTATTCATTTAATTTGATTTTTTTGGCTGTGGCAACTAAAAAAATTTCGGAGGGGGGGTCATATAGACCATAAAACTAATATTACATTATTATTTTCTAAAGACATGTTTTATTATTTTTCTCCTGAAATCAGCATAGTTAATTAGTTGATCTATTTACTGTGGTATAATTTCTATCAACATATTGTCAAATCTTAATTCCTTTTTTTAATTTTTTTTACAAGGTGTGTTAATTACTTCTCATTTACTTTAAATTTTTTTGAATGTATTGACGATATTTTGAACACAGCGGCCATCAATAGACAGTGACTAATATTTAATCTCCTTTTTTTTTTCCTTAATAAAAAAAATTAAAATATAATCACCGACCAAAGGAAGTTATTGTTACATGTGGCTCTAGCCTCTAGCTACCTGAAATCTAGACAACTCCCAAATATTCTGCTATTTAATTAATAAACGCCGTTTCAGAGTTCAAATGCTATTTTACCTCTACTTGCAAATAAATTTAAGAAAGAATTATAATATTTATAATATGTTCCCACATGGATACCCATTTGGATAAGTAGTAATTATTTTAAAAAAAAATTAACAGCTGGTGTTTTGGTGTATGCATCCGTGCTATATATTTATTTGATGATGTTCCATTATTCAAATGGAGGATGGTTTAAATATTTCACGTCTTTTATATTTTATTTGTGTCTCACATTTTTCGTTTTCAAGATGCAAATCTGTTGATTTTAATCGCTCAATATGATTTCCATATTAAAATGTGTTTGAAGTTGAAGACCAAATTTTATGTTTTTTGAAAAAAAAAAATTACTATTTTTTTTAGATAGATACAAAATCATTGTTTTTTGGAACTTTATTTAAAATAGTGATTATGTACTATCTAAAAAATAGTATTTTTTTTTCGAAAAATATAAAATTTGGTCTCCAAACACATTTTAATATAAAAATTATGTTAAACAATTTGAATTAATTATTTAAATTTTAAAAGCAGAAATAGAAATACTAGATATAAATAAGACATGAAAAACATGAGATATTTGAATCTTACTCATTCAAATAAATATTTACGAATACTAAGTCTTTTGAATACCTTCCAATTATTAATTCAAACACCATATCATTTCAAAAACTTGAGTAAATTTCGTTGGAGGTCGCTAAACTTTGTCATTTGTCACGAATTGGTTATTCAAGTTTGATTTGTTTATTTTTAGTCACTTAACTTTGACATTTGTTTCAACCAAGTCACTCTATACTTTTCCTTCCAAAATGCTAACAGAATATTATCGTTCCGTCCAAATATTAACGGAATATACTCATTCCGTTCAAAATACTAACGGAATAAGCATATTCCGTCAAAAATACTAACGGAATGAGAATATTCTATTAGCATTTTGAAAGGAAAAATATAGAATAACTTGATTGGAACAAATGTTAAAGTTAAGTGACTAAAAATAAACAAATCAAACTTGAATGACTAATTCGTGACAAATAACAAAATTTAGCAACATTCAACTAAATTTAACCCCCCCCCCCCCCCCGCCCCCCCGCCCACCCACCCACCCATAAACTTACTACTAACAAGGCTTCACACCTGAGGTCCAATTTTTACGAACACGTGGGCTGTCGGGCATTCGATTGTTTTGTATGCATACATAAAATTAATGGTTTCTTCGAGAATTGAGAAGAAAGAAAAAGAAACTGCTAGAAACCTTCATGTTAGATGTCACCTATGTACCGAGATGCAATGTCATAAGTCATAACCTTCTCAAATGAGAATTAAAGACACCGAGTTTTATATCTGTGATCTATCTTTTATATAGAAGACAATATTTTTACGAATTATGCTAAACGTAGTTTATTTTGCATGAATTTATCGGATGCTATCCAACAAATCTATATCGTGTATTTAAGTATTTTAATGTACTTAAAATTATGTTAGAGGAAGTTTGAAAATATTCAATTAATAAATAGCCCAAATGAGAGCATCGCTACAGATTATTGAAATCTCCATCCAACTATCCAATGGAAGTTGGGCCTGGATTTGCATTGCAGCTTAGTTTAGGCTTTTAATAGGCCCAAATTTTTTTTGAAAGCAATCTGGGCCATCCAATTTTGTATAATTACTCCTCAGTCCTCAGTGGTGTGTTTTTAAATAAGAGGGATGCTTCGGTGGACATAAGGACCTATTTGTAAAATGAATATATTTTCATTTTCAAAGTTCAAACAGTCGATCCGACCGTTCAACATTATCTCCATATTAAAATGTACTTGGAGGTCAAATTTTACATTTTTTTGAATTTTTTTACTATTTATTAAGATGGTTACAAAATCGTGTTTTCAGACTATTGAAAAACAACGATTTTGTAACCATCTTAATAAATAGTAAACAAATTCAAAAAAATGTAAAATTTGACCTCCAAGTACATTTTAAGATGGAGATAATGTTGAACGGTCGGATCGACTGTTTGAACTTTGAAAATGAAAATATGTTTATTTTACAAATAGGTCCTTATGTCCACCGAAGCAAATGCCTTTTAAATAAACAATTATTCTTATGAAGATTCTTAATTAACAGATGTTGATACCTACCGTTTTCTTAATTTAGTTTAGTCCAAGTTGTGAAGAAGTTTAAAATATATTCATTAAATAACAAAGGACAACCAAATAGTTAATTTGAATTTTGTGAAAGAGTTAATAAGGTTTTTTAAACCTAATATGTAGTTGGAGGTGTTACAATTCCGGGTGTTTGGAAGAAGAGGAATAATTTTCAAGTTAAAAGTTGAAGAATACTAAATATATTCCTTACTTATCCACTAGACTTAAACCTAAATAATTGTCATCCACACTAAATTATTCCTAGCCCACATTCTAGTCCAATACAAAACTAATAATTAGAGGTAACTTGTTATCTTTGCATAGCCTACTGTACTAGGATCCTTTACCTATGTTCTAACCTGAACTTATACCAAACCCAATTCCTGCAACTGTTCCTCTCTCTATTATAACCTAACTTCTAACATGCATAGCCTCTCCCAAAAACAGCTCTCTCTAACATGGCTCTTATGGGATCAGGTGCTTCTATGGTCTTGTTTGCCCGACATGTCACCACAGCGGCACACATTTTGGCCTTGATTGTAGCAATTCTAATGATCGTTTGGGTTGTTCACTACCAGGGTGGTGCAAATATCAATTCTGAAGATTCCAACAAAGTCTTTAATGTAAGCAATATACTCTCAATCATTGAGTGATTGACATGAATTTTTTTTTTTTTAACTTTTAAATTTATACGCTTCGCTAATTGGTTTTGTAGGTACATCCTCTGGTGATGTGCTTAGGATTCATTCTCATGATTGGAGAAGGTAATACAATGGAAAATGCACAAAACATCTTATCAAAATTATATTTGTTAGTTTCCTCTTGCACACGGCATGCACCTTGACATGTAACTTTGTATCAATAATTTCAGCAATCATGGTATATAAGACATTTCCGATGCATAAGATTGGGCAAAAGATGATGCACATGATGCTTCAATTTTTCGCATTAGTTCTTGGGATTTTCGGAATCTATGTGGCATTTAAGTACCACAATATGAGCGAAACTCAAAACATGACCACCTTGCATTCTTGGCTAGGGATGTGTACCATTTGCTTGTTTGGGTTGCAGGTACCGCTCTTGGCATCCTTTGATTTTTTTTTTTTCCCGCCATCAGTAAACTTCCATTTATGAATGAAAGCTAAAAAAAATGTGAACCATCCCTCAATCTGGGCATTAGGCCCAGCCCAATAACTGTAGTAAATCTCAAATGTAAAACAGGCCGGATCAGTACCCATACTGATTTTTATTTTATTTTTTCTATTTATTGTCATTTCATAGCACAATAAAAAGAAACCTTAAATCGAATTTTCTCTGAAGTTGAACATGTTACATATTCTCAATTGCTATAATCACTTTGGGATCTAAAACGAACGATCCAGATCGGACCGATTGATGATATATATACAGGGAGGGATTAGATGGTGTAGATATGAAAAGTAATAAGTTTGTTTATATGATGAATAAGAAATTAAAAACTAATCCTAATTACTTGGCAGTGGTTATTTGGATTTCTTTTCTTTTGGTTCCCAAAAGCCCCGTCAATGACCCGCGAGATGGCGGCCCCAGTGCATGTGACTGCCGGAATTAGCATTTTTTTTATGACAATTTGCACAGCCGAGACGGGCCTGATGGAAAAGAGCATTGCGCCTAATTCCATTTCAGAAGGCCAGGTGATCAATTTCACCGGGTTATTCATCCTCCTTTTTGGCGTTGCTGTTACCGTGACAGTTGCTCTCAGAAGAATATCCGTGTAGAAGTTTCTAAAGAATATATGTTTTGGACGGTGCCACCATTTGTTTTTATTGATTTATGTTACCAAAGCTTGCTTGATTCGGTTAACAAAGCATCTTGTACAATAATGTTGAATGAAGTGAAATACAATTTATTTATTTTAATTTATTTAAATTCAGGATGTTTGTTATCTTTATCGCCGTGGCCTGTGTGGTGCATCAACACATGTACTCGGAATGCAGCATGAGACATAGTGACAAATGAATTATTCGGGTTCGGTTCGGCGAGGTTAAAAATTCGTGATTCGGGAATAATTTGGGTATAATTCGGGAATGATTCGGAATAATCCGGATCAGAGATCTCAGTCCTACAAGGAAGCAAAAAAAAAAATATTCTGGAAAAAATTCGGGAAAAATTCGCGAATTATTTGGGAATAATTCGGTTAACAGGATAATTCAGCGTTCGGTTCGGCATCACAAAAAAAAGAATTATTCGGATATAATTCGCGAATCTTGTCACTATGGCATGAGAAACAAATCCCGGTACTGAAATCTTAATTTAATAAATATGCTAAACATTAATGGAAGATGAAGAAATTAGTTTGAATATTCAGGGGAGGGGATTGACAAAACCTTTGCATTGATTGGAGTCAAATAGCTTGGTCTTAGGCTCCTAGCAATTATCAGGCTATGACAACTGACAACTTGCATTGGGAACTTAGCTCCTATATTTAATACCTTAAAAACCTAAAATTAGTGCTGTTGAGTTATAAATTTAAGTCCATAATTGAAGAAGATAAACTTAGTATTTTTGTTATCCCATCCACATGATGACATGACCACCATAAACATGTGTGATGTATTCAAAGTTCAAACCAAACAAGGTGGTCCCCTTGCTCTAACATGGCACCCTGTGCTTCATATATAGTGAGGAGTGACTAATCCTTTCCTTTCTTTATTCCAAAAAGACAAGCCTCAATTAGCCAAATACACCTTCCACTTTTGTATATGTTCCATAATTAAGGTTTTTAAATTTATTGTTTAGTACTTCCTTCAATTTTGGGCCTTTTCCAACTAAGTCTTTCTCGGTATAAGAAAATATTCCTAGAAAGATGTATGCTGAGAAGTTAATTGGATGAGTGATAAAAATCTCATGGCAAAAAATAGAAAAAGAAAAAAAAAATTTCAGGGACTTGATTGAAACAGAAAAGGTTGGGTGTCTTTTATGAGCAAAAACTTACATGGGACTTTCTTATTAAAAATGGCAAAAGAAAGCAAGATGTATTAAAAAAGGAGTCAACATTGAAAGGGGCAACAGAAAGTGCAGTGGATGTGTTTCTTTAAAATTTCTATGTTGGAGTAGGGATTGGGTTGGGTGCTCAAAGAAAATGGGCATCTTTGTTAAATAAAGGAGCAACCCAACTTTTCCCCACCAAGAATTCCCAAGTGAGCTCATTGGTGTGATATCTTCCTTCCATCCTATCTCACTACGGGTACTTCAAATTATACACCGAAATTAAAATTACTAATTCATAAAGAAAAATGTCTTATAATAAATAAATGATCAAAGTCAATAAAATTAAAAAAAATTATAAAGGAATAGAATATATATTAGAGCGGATTTAAGCAACGTTGAGGAAATACTTTTGTTTTCAGCAAATACATTAAGTAATAATTTGGGTTAAATTCTAAAACATATTTGTTTCAGAGAATTTTAAGGAGTCAGAACTCAGAAATACAACAAATAGATTTCTCTTCATTATTGATATCAAAGAGTTCAACATAAATCACCTAGTTTAGAAAGTTCAATTTAATTTTGAAATGATAACAAGAACAGAGTATCCTAAAGTTCATTGAGAATAATAACTTATAAAATTGAATATTCTCACTAGCCACAAGTAATTTTGCACTTACGAAAAATAAATGAGTACATTCAACTATTATTGCAAATAGTAAAGTGAAACTTCAAAAAAAATATATATACTTTTTTCCTGAAAAGACAAAGACATGCATCAAGTCATCAAGCCAAAAAATATTTAGTTACCACAGTAAAAAATAGAAATTAAATTATTACCACCCGGTTCAAGCTATTTTTAATCCCACCACCTACGCGGACCCAGTTCGCGCACCAAATTGGGGTGGTGTGCGGACTGGGTTGGCGCACAAATTGGTGCTCTGACTGGGTTGGCGCACCAAAATTGGTGCTCAAACAGGATGAAACGCACTGAAGAGCAGTAAAAATTTCGGAACTGTTGATGCGCCAACCCAGTCCGTGCACCAACCCATTTTGGTGCGCAAACTGGATCCGCATGGGTGGTAGGATTGGAAAAAATTTGAACCGGGTGGTAATCATTTAATTTTGATTTTATGTTGTGGTAACTAAAAAAATTTCGGGTCATCAAGCAAATTAAGGGGTAGCACAAAGAGGTATCCCTAGCATTGCATAGCTTATCTCAACTCACAACACTCTGTTCTGTTCTGTTCTGTGCCGACTCTGACCTGACTTCTCTCTCCACCAGCAGTCGCCCCAACCTTTGCTTTCCATAATTAAACATCAGTACATGCCACTGCTACACACAGACTCAAGTACCATAACATCTCATACACTCATATCACCTCTACAAACAAAACTTAATTTCATTCTTTTCTTTCTTTCTAGCTACTTCCTTGCTTACGTCCGTCATGGATCAAAAGAATATAGTTTCATAGGAAGACCTTTTCAATTGGGTACGTAAGGCATTTCTTCAACTCTATCGTTTAAATTTTGCTCAATTTTGAATTATAATTATACATCTTTTCTTTTGCTTAATTCTTGAACCGGGTGCTGGTTTGCCCTTGTTTGCTTAACTTTTTAAAGAATTCAGTTATTTTGGAGACTTTATTTGTTAATTCAATTATTCGGTGGTAAGTGATCCCCTCTTTCAATTATTGAATCGGAGCTCAATTGTGCATGAGAAGCACCGGGTATGGAAATTTTGTAGGTCGTCTGACAATTTCTTATTAAAATTTTGCACCTACTGTTACAGATTTGCCGAGCATCCGATTGTGCCAAGTGCTAAGACATACATGGATTTTGGAAGGTTATGCATACAGAATCTACCAACTTGGAATTCTAGACTATCAACAAATTAAAAGTAACAGAGACTTTCTCAACCTCCTCTTGCCTTTTGACCTTTTTCTTTTATTTTTTTTTGTTTCTGCAGATTAGTCAGGGATTAGAGTACTTTTTCTGACACACTAGATATAACCAGATGGGTACTGTTAAGATTTATTTAACGATACAATCGGTAGTGGTACTGCACCAGTCAAGTCTTACACTGGTATGCATTGTACGTCGTATGGTAATTCTTGGATCATAGCTAGAACTGATGATCACCACACTGTAATATACCAAAAACTATAATTTTTACATATTAATTACTGCAATAAACCCAGTGACTAATATATATATATATATATATATAATTTCTTTTTCTCACTCAGCAAACGATTAAGCAGGTAACACAAGCACTTCAGCATATCAATTTTCAGGCATGAACAAATCAAATCCAGACCCATCAACAGACGACATTTCAGATGCCAAAAGTCATGTTGCCTCCAACATATCACCACCCATGCAAAACCCATTTTTCGCCCTGCCGAAATCAGTGTCCCAAACCCTAGATCTCTCCCTCACTCTGTACAAAACCACCAAGGAACCAACAAGCACAAGTGATGAAAGCAGTACTGACACAAATGCTCCGAATATGAGTGACGTCGACATGCTTCCCGGCCACAAACAATCCAAGGTGTTCTCATGCAACTTCTGCCAGAGAAAGTTCTTCAGCTCGCAAGCGCTAGGGGGACACCAAAATGCACACAAGAGAGAGCGATCGATAGCTAGAAGGAGAATCAGCACATTTCCTTACGCGTACCCAACCAACATGGCATCATTGCCTTTGCATGGGTCTGTCTTGTACTCGCCACTCGGTATTGAGGCGCATTCCTTGGTTACCCAGCCGATACCAGTACCAGTACCGTTTTATATGGAAGAAGAAGGGTTTGGTTTGCATTGGCCAGGAAGTTATAGAGAAAATTCAAACAATGAAAGGCATAGTAATAGTAATAATGCCCCGTCGAAACGGGAGGAGCCTGATCTTACATTGAGGCTTTGAACCCCTGAAATAAATCATTAGTCACCTTATTTTTTGTGCTTGGTTACTATATTGGATCCACAGCATGACTATTAATTGGTGAAAAATGTTTTCAATTCTAGCAATTGTACAGCAAGGTATGTACAATGAACTTATGGTGATGTACAATTTTTATGTGAAAATTCCCGAAAAATTAGGGAAGCACACTGACTCTCCCCCTCTTTCTCTGATTTTAGCACACTTTGTTTAAGAAGTACTTTGTAGCTCGGACTGCATAATGCAGTAAATTTTTGGATGAAGGTCACAATTAAATATACATAATGTGCAATTCAACTAATGTCAGAATTATACGTAGAAAGTCTATTTCCAGAGCTGCTTAATGTTATGCCAGTTTATGTTAGTGAATTTTTTTTCCCTACTTGAAATATGGCAATATATTGAAGTAAACTATTTCTTTAATGAAATGGGCTTAGGTCTTTTAACAAAATAAATGGCAATATATTGAAAATTTGACAAGATATTAATTGTTGGATATAGTTTGGAAAAATATCCAAAACTGAAAAAAAAAAAAAAAAAAAATCCTACTTGGAAAGAGCAGAGATTTTCTACTGCCACAAGCACATTTAAATTCTACTTGAAATAATAAAAGGAATAATTTTAATTGTCAAAGCTCTTGTATTATAGTTTACACTTAAACAACATATATATTAAGTTCATACTTGGACACACATGACGCATACTCACTTAATTTTTATGTTTTTTTTTATGAATCTATCCAATTCCACTTTTTTTGTTTCAGCCCCTGCCTCCTGTGGAATTCACATCCCCTCGGGTTATCGAACTGAGTACAATTGAATCGGACTGTCCAAAAATGTTCTTTTTAACTTGACATGAATCTCAAAGCACAAATAATACTGCCCCTGCGCCATTCTGAGCAAGCACCGTCTGAGAGTAAATCTGGGCCATCCGTTTCAATTGTGTTGAGTCAGGTACCTGGGAGGATACGGATCCGCCTGCTGTGACCGTGTGGCGCCATATAGCTCCGTTTTTTTTTTTTTTTTCAGAGATAAGAGAGATAACATTCTTTAAGAAAAAACGAAGAAGAAGAAAGAAATAAGAAAACATATCTTTGTAAGGGTATATTAGCAGATCATTTAAGTCGGAAAAGAATGAATCCAGTTTTGGTAAAGTCAATAATAGACTCAATACCGTTTGCGGTTTTTGTGTTTTTTTACCATTTGAGTGTTGGTGTCATGATTAAAGGGGACCAACTTGGTACATAACTACATACTCGTTTAGGGGTGGTGGTGCTAGGCATTATGTATTTATATTCCCTGACAATATGTCTCATATTAAATGCTGTTATGAGAAATGCTGTGCTGCTCCCAAAGTCCAATTTCATCATTCTGGCACTTGAAAGTTCATATGCATGTCATTATTGCGGCAGCCAAACCACTGTTTTTGTAGGATAGGAATATATATGTTGTTATTGATTTTTTGAGGAAAGTGGCAACAAAATGAGACCCTGTTCGGCGCTAAAAAGGATATGGACGTGGGCATAGTAATTGAACTAAATTTTACTGTGTTCAGGGTAAAAAAAAATTCACTCTGAGAGCCTGTTCGGCGGACGGGAATGGGCACAGGAATAGACAAAATTTGAACTGATTTTTACTGTTCACGTGAGAAAAAAAAATGCACTCTGAGTGAATTTTTTTTTCCCACGTGAACAGTAAAAGCAGCCGAACAGGCCCTGATTGAATTTTCTTTTTTCCATGGCAACAATATTCATCCGAACACGCCCTGAATTTGAAAACTAAAATTACAAACTTAGATTTAATTTAAAAATATTTGGTCATCAGATTAATTGTCTATAATATGAACTGCTTAGTTTTCAAGTCCACAGATGATTTTTTTTTTAAATCGAAAGGTGGAGATCTAACCTATCAGTTTTCTTCAAACCCTTGTTTATATTATAGAAGATTTTCTCATTTTGTGAGTTTCGAACTCATGACCTCTTACATGGGAGCCATGTGCCTTTGTCACTAGACTAAAAGCTGGTTCTCTAAATCAACAAATGATAAAACTTACAATTTTTAAATTGGACTAAATTTTATAAACATCCTATCGAAATATTGGAAAAATTAAATAAATTAACATTTATAATCTTCGGATTGTCAAATATTTTTTTATCACGACAACAGTATATTCTCGTCATTATATTATATTATCACGACAACTTTACATTTTTTTTTTATTGAGAATTAAAGGTGAAGCAAGCAGAAAGTTTATTTTCGCCTTTAGGCTTTAATAAACTTTCAATTAGTTCAGTGCGAAGGTATATTTAACGAATTCGTATCCTCTGCATTAACTCAAAAGAACTCAAAAGGAAATCTTTTGAGTTAATTCATCTCGATCATCCGATTTGTTTTAAAATTCGCACAAACTAGATCTGCACTAATATTAAAGGACCCTATGTTATAGACAAGAGCCGGAGTCATCAGATGGTTGAAATTCAATAACTCGGAAGATTCCTTTTGAGTTAATGCATAACAGTCAAGAGAATCAAGCTATATGTATGAACAAAACAAAGAACCAAATAAATGCATGCAGCCACAAGCATTTAATTTTTGTCGCATGCGCGCTGAGTCTAGCTGGCAGGGGTTTCTTTACTGCTGATTTTTATGTTTAGTAGTTGTAATTTGTTCTGTTTCAATAAAAAAAGAGGAGAATTTCTAGTGTGTTTATATAAATCTCTAAAATAACTAAATCATAATATTCAATATCTCTATAAAACTTGATATCTTTTCTTATATCCTCTTTTATTTATTTAATATTTTATTTAGTTATTTTAAAATTAAATTGACGAATATATCCTTCTATTTCTCCTCTATTCCTAGTCTCTACCCATCACCCCAATCAACACTTTTAATTAAAAGTAGTTAGAAAGACTTTGTTTTTTTTATTAAAAGATAATACATTGAAGTTGACGTAATTAACTCCTACCAGCTTTCTTTTTCTTTGATTGATTCAGAGTGCAACCTCTAATGTTGCCATCAATTTTCTTCCGAGTTTAGGTAGAATTGTGCCAAGTTAATTTTACTGGATAATATTGCCAAGTTTTTTCTTATAGATGTGCATAAAAGAAAAATCCCTTCAATTGATAAATTCTGACAATTGGGTTCTACAGTATCCGAAAAGGCCCAAATTGCAAAGATATGTCACGTTGACAACTGTTTTAATAAACGGGCTTATACATAGAAGAATGCTTACATAAGAATTCTTTATTATTGGGCTTTTATTGGGCCATCCTATAGGTCTCGCTAAGATTATTGATTTGGTTGTGTTGATAAGCGTCAGGGAGAGATAAGGACAAAAGAGGCTCCTGGCACCTCCCTATTTGATTCTGAGTGGAAGAACAATTATTGATTTGGTTGTGTTGATAAGCTAAAACTTCCCTCCAGTAAAAATAAGAAATGGAGATCTCAGCTCTCTTTGCCAATTTCATCAAGACAAAAATTAAACATAAAAGCTTCTGGTATTCTCTTTACTTCTGTAAAATCTAACTGGCAAATTCTTGTAACTAAACTTCTGATTTGAAAAGAATGAGAATGAGAATGAGAATCTCCCTTTAGTTAAACTTAAAAAATAAAATAAAAATTAAATAATTGTGAAACAAGTTTAGTACGAGAAATTACTTGAAAAATTGTTACTGATGTTATGGTTCAAATTTTTATAATTATCATATCTTAAAATCATTGTGAGAATCACTCTTTGTTCTAATAATCAAGACAGTGTATCTTGTGCGAGAGAGAGATTGTATGCAAAAAAAAAAATGCATAATTTTCTTTTATAAATATTTAAGTTGGAAGACTTTATCTCCATTTTTATTTACAATAAAAACTTAATGTCAAATGGTACTTTTTTTATAGAAGAAAATAAATTCTTAGAATTTTAAAAAGTAGGAAGACGTTTTTATCTATTTCTACAAAAGAGAGAAATCAGCAATTAAAACTACAAGGGAATCCTCCAGTGTTTTAGAAAATGGAGAGGAGACGTAGTGGTACAGAAAAAGGCAAGCAGGGGAAATGGTGTGAGCTTATTGGTACCGGACCCCGGTCACCCTCTCGCTCTCGCTGGGCCAGTATTCTGAGAAAAGATTTGGTTTTGTCTGCTATATGAACAAACTGTTTGACTTTTGTATAGAGTATTTCTGTGGCAATATCTTCCCTCAATACCGTGCACAAATCTTTCTGATGTTTAGGTTTTCCATGTAAATATTTATCAGGAGGAGGTTTTAAATGTTACTATTTTTTGTGTCTCTGTCATACTTTTATTTTAATTTTTTTTATAACAAAAACTTTAAAACGTATTTTATTAAAATAAAACTTTTAGATATAATCAATATTATTTTATTTACATGTATATAAAAAAATTATTACCTTTTGTTTTTTTTATATAAATCAATAAGTTTAAAAGCAACGTTCTTAAATTATCCATATCAGTGTATTTTGTAAGTTCTTAATAACAATTATAATAAAGTTAAAATATCATAATATTTTGCATGTGCATAGAAGAAATAATATATATCATATCTGACAATTTTACTTTGACATTTAATTTTAATTTTGTAAGTTCTTTAATTTTAATTCTGCATATCAAACTTTTGGAGAATCGATACTGAAATGTATATATATTTTTATTATTGTTTTTAATATTATTTTTTTAAAATAAAGAAAACTATTTCTATAGACAGTTTAAAATTTCTATAGTGAATATTTATTAAATCAAAATATAAAATATCTTAAAATATGTATAATTTGATCCTTATGAAATTTTATCGCATTGAATAGTTTACATTGGGATATTCAAATTTCAACAATCGAAACTTGACATTTGAACTTCCCTTAGTACCAACTACCAACCAACTAACATTATATCATATGTAACCCTGTAGTCTAACTATTTTTTTATATACACCATTGGACTCTTGGTTTGATCATGATATTTTACAATTATTAGAAGGTCGTATTATTGTCGACTTATAATATTCGTGAACAGATAATGCCTGCCTTAATTTTTTCATAAAACAAAAGATAGAGCCAACATCCACTAAAAGATAAATTATGAAATGAATACTAATTCAAATATAACCGTTATACTCAAGAAAAACCAATAAGGTAGGATTAAACTTTAATCTCCCTTAAGAAGATTATGTTCGATTGTCTTGAAGAAGTTCAGTTCGTAGGCAAGGACTAAGAAGACGATCTTAAAGATCTGGACATGAATTAAGACTTTGAATAAAAGAAAACTAAATAAGATTGATCGTAATCTTTGATAAGAAACTGATGTTCGAAAGAATTACATAACTAAAAAAGATAAAGGAGACTAAACGAGGTGTTGTCCAGATCAAAATAATTAGCACATATTGACAATAGATGTTCTTTTTAGGAAGAGATGAGACTAATTTTCAGTAAGAGACATCTAAAAATAGATGAATGTTGGGATGAAGCTCTTATTTCAAAAAAGGTATTCTGCCTCATCTTTAGGGCCTGTTCAGCCTACAACTGGGATTGGAAACATGTTCGGGATAGAGGTCAATTTGAACTGTCTGTTATTGTGCGTGTGGGAAAAAAAAATTCAATTGAACTGAATTTACAGTAACCGAGCTGAAAAGGGCCTTAGATTGTCAAACAAAACACTATGTCATGTTGTCTCTCTTGACTCTTGGCAGTTGGCACGGTGAAACATTTTTAGGATTTTGATTCATGCAATTGTGCTCGAGCTTTCCGAATACCCTTGATGTCCTCCAGTCGATCCCTGATGGCATCAATTAATATTTTAGAAAGTTCTAGAACCTGCAAATTATATAATTTTTTTTGGAAGATTTCAGTTAAAAATAAAAAATATAACAAAATACTAATATAATCTGTTAAAATGATTAAACGTTAAGAGTTAAATTTTGTATTTTATATCTAGGTAAAGACTCTTTATTTTTTAAACAATAATTATTTCAATTTTTATATAAAAAAATTCTTAATTTTTATTAAAAAAAAATAAGTATTTATTTTATGAATCCTACGAGAATTGATTTAGAAAACTTATAAAGATAGAAAAAAGAAGAATCAAGGCTCCTTTCAGAAACAAGTACACTTTTCTTGTTGCTTTTTATCTGAAGAAGTACAAGTTGGAGAAGAAAGAAAGAAAACAACGAATGGTGGGGGACCACAGAACTTCTTTTTTAAAGCTGTCAAAAGGTCCATGATATGGTTCTTGAGCTTTGACAAAGGTTTCTATTTCTATGGTTGGAAATGGTTGCGGTTCTTATTCCCTCAGATATTCTTGTCTCCTTCAATTCATATATTATTTGGAAAGCAGATATCATTTGGAAAGGGACCGTCTGTAGCACAGTCTAATGAATTTTTTTTATAAACCATAATTAAAAAAAACATTTTTAGAAACCAACAAGATTTTTTTTTTTTTTTTTTTACAAAAATCATAAGAACCAAAATGTCATTTCGGTCCGTTATTTTTTTTATTCCGGACCGAAATATCATTTCAGTCCGGTCCCCTTTTTGGATTTTCTGTGGTACTGGTTTCATAAGTTTTAATATGAGCCGCCAAAGAAAATCCAAAAAGGGGACCGGACCGAAATGTCATTTCGGTCTGGAATAAAAAAAAATAACGGACCAAATGACATTTCGGTTCTTATGGTTTTTGTAAAAAAAAAAAAGTAATCACGTTGGTTTGGTACAAATATTTTTTTTAATTATGATTTATAAAAAAAATTCCTGTCTAATGCACTGTATAAACACATCACAGTAGACTGATAAGCTTTAATAGAAGAGTAGAACTAGGGTGTTCCTAAGTACACCAAGCTCTTTGTGAACTCTACTCTAAACCTATCAGATCGGCTTCAAATGACGAATCTAAACTATTGAAATCCTTCTACTTTACGAGTGATGCATCTACATGTGAAAATTTTAAAATTTTAAATTAATTTAGTATAAAGTCAAGTGGTCAAAATTAGAAGGTTTATAAATTAATTTTAATACATTTATTTTTTGAATGCCTTTTGACCACTTGACTCTATGCAAAATTAATTTTAAATTTTAGATTTTTTGCATGCAGACGCATCTCTCGTAAGATAGAAAGATTTCAACAGTTTGAATTTATTGTTTGAAACCAATTCAATAGTTTTTAGAGTTGAGTTAGCTTTGGTGCACGGAATGAGAGTAGGTCCGATGCCCATCGGACCTACCTTGGTTCGATGGGTGTGATGACCATCCGATTTGCATCAAGATTCGTGTGTCTGCATCAAAATCCGTGTAAAACTGTATCAATTTCCGTGTGCATAAATCTTGATGCTAATCGTACGGTGATAGAGCTAATCGAACCTAACTCTAGGTCCGATGGCCATCGGACCTACTCCTATCTCTTGGTGCACTTAGGAAAACACTAGTTCTGCTCAGAATTCTATTATGGCTGCAACAATGCTGTGTCCTGTGTGTGATGGCTGACAATCTTCTAACACATGATGCTGACGCGCACACTAATATTTTTGCAATTAAACGTGATGACGCTATCACCACATCTAACAGTAGCCTGGAGGTCAAATCAAAACGGAAACAAACAAAAAAGAATAACATTCAAATGTTAGTTATATTATATCTCTGTATATCCTCGTCTAAGTTCCATTTTTCTTCTTTAGAAAGGTTATCTAAGCTTTTTCAGATTCAACCGTTTAAATTTGTCGAGATTTGTGTATGAAAAAATTTCTGTATTGAGCTGCGGGAAATGGAAAATTTTGAACGGTGGGATGCAGAAAAGCAGGACCCTGCTTCTCTGTCAGAAAAGCAGCAGAGTCCGTTCCCGAAAGTTGAGCTCAAAATTACTATTTTCAAATTTCAAACATCAATTTGTGCTTTTTTTATCTACACGCAAAAATATTGAGGTAACTAACTTGTAAAATATCTATTACCAAATTATTGTACAAGGACAGTACATATGGTGTTTCTCTTTTCATCTTTGTATTGTGCTTTTCATTTTGTAACCACTAAATGATATATTAGTTGCTTTTGCATGTATATAAAATAAGAGAGATGCTTCGGTGGACATAAGGACCTATTTGTAAAATGAACATATTTTCATTCTCAAAGTTCAAACAGTCGATCCGACCGTTCAACATTATCTCCATATTAAAATGTACTTGGCGGTCAAATTTTACATTTTTTTGAATATTTTTACTATTTATTAAGTATTTTACAAATTCAATGGTTTGAATTTGACTAGTTTTTGTAAAATACTTAATAAATAGTAAAAAAATTCAAAAAAATATAAAATTTGACCTCCAAGTATATTTTAATATGGAGATAATGTTAAACGGTCGGATCGACTGTTTGAACTTTGAAAATAAAAATATATTCATTTTACAAATAGGTCCTTATATCCACCGAAGCAAATGCCATAAAATAATATAGGTTTTTGATATTGATATGATGAGAATCAATAACTTAAAGTTTAAAAATTATCCATGTCATTGACTTATTTACAAGTTTTTTACGACGACCAAAATAAAATCAAAATGTTGTCATTTTTTTATACGTTGAAAAAATTATATAAACTAATTATTAGTCTAATATTTACTATTTATTACTTCAAATTTAAATTGAAGCAAGACAATAATTAAAGGCATTAAAACCTCATTCAATCGTAATATATAAACAAGAGTAGAACTAAGGTGTTCTTAAGCTCACCAAGCTCCTTTGTGAGCTTAACTCAAAAACCTATCGGATTGACTTCAAACGATGCATCTAAACCGTTGAAACCGATCTACTTCATAAGTGATGTGTTTACATGTCAAATTTTAAATTTTTTGAACTAATTTAGTATGAAGTCAAGTGGTAAAAGAAGAAGATGATTTATAAGTTCATTTTAATGAGTTCATTTTTCATCATTTCTGTACCGCTTGACTTGATACTAAACTAGTTCGAAAAATTATAAATTTGACATGTAAATGCATCACTCGTGAAGTAGATCGGTTTCAACAGTTTGAATGTGTTGTTGAAGCCAATCCAATTTCGTACTCTATAAACAAATCCGATAAGGTAATTTGGATCATAAAAGACAGAGTGCACCGCGCTCAGGCATCTGTTTCGAATAGAAACAACCAACTTTTTCATACACCCCGTACGACCGTACCACAACACCAGGCCATAGTGCCGTGGTATTGGACTACTGGTACAGGTAGAATCGCATGTGAGTGCACAGAGGCCCCTCCCTCCTCCTTGGACCGTATTTTTCTGGATTTTTCAGCTTACGCTGTTCCCCAATCGTACAAAATTCATTTATGGTTCCAGCAGCATCTGAACAGTTCATTTTGGATCGTATGGTTTTCGTACAACCGAAGAGGATCTAAACTCCTGTTCTGCGGGACCATCAGAACCCATTTCAAGCTTAAACAAATCGGCTTATACATTTGAATCGATTTAGGAATGATTTGTTGGAGCCTCCCTATATCGTGATTAAAAAAAAATGACCAAGTAAGAAATGAAAATAATATCAGATCAGAGGATTTTGAACACTGACAATTGACAACATTCAATAAATTCTTCAGTTTAAGTTTTCAAATCTATTTTTTTTAATTCTTCTTTAGTCCATAAGATATTAACTCAATTTAATTCAGTCGATATTAAGATTTTTTTTCCAAATTTAATTCAAATATACCTGGTATTGATTCATATACTTTCAGAAATAATTTATTATATTTAATCTCCACGCTATAATTCTGACATAATGCGATATTTTCAGACAAAGAGGGATTTAAGTTAAGAATTATGCATCCAAAGTTGAGATAAAAACACTAGCAAGTTGATGTTACACCTAGATCAATAATTGAATCCACCATTAAGTTGAAAACTAATTAGTTATATACAAGTTGATGAAATAATTAGTTATAAATATTAGCTATATTTAATCTACAATGCACGCCACTTATTTTATGATTATTTGTGGGGTTTTGTATGATACAAACTATGTTGTAAAGTGTGAAGCGGGTGGTAACGGAAAGGGTTTAAAAGAAGACTAGGAGGGTTCAAATGCCTCAATTTTATCTACCTCCATCATGGCATCATCTCTTCACTTTTTTTTTTTTGAATTGAAAACACAAAAATAGTTTATAAATATATATATTCTCGTATGCTTATATAAATACAGTAGCCAAACTTTATATATTTGATGAAATAGAGTCTACTGTATACATATATTTCAAAAGAGAAATTATATTCTTTAAGGAGCACATAATTCGAAGTCTTCCGGTTTGACCATCTCTAGACCTAGCCAATATAGTCTCAGTAGCTAGAGTCAATAAAGTGACAACACCTATTAATTATGTGCCGCATTAGTGTTGCAAGCTTTCCCATCAGCACTAATATCAGATTATCTTTCAAACTTATCGCATCATCGCCAAATCTCATGTTGTCACAAAATTATTAGAAGATTTATAAATTAATCTTGGGGGAATTTCATGTATATCCCTCAAAAGTTTCAATATTACGTATGTATCCCTCCAAAATCAATAATTACATATTTATCCTTGAAAATTGTACAAACTGACATATTTGTTCAATTTAACTCTATAACATATAAAATATATCTAAAAATAATTAAATAATATTTTTTATAACATTGAAATTTATTTTACAATATTAATTAAGAATATGTTGACCATTATGCCCTTCGTTTATGTCACTTTAGTCTGCCTGAGTTCTCTTCTCTTTAAGGCGTTGAACCTCCCGCTTCTCTCCAAACGATCCAAATCACAGATTTCTCCCCGCCTTCTCTTGTCGCCTCCCCTCTCACAGATTTCTGCCACCCCTCGCTGCTTTAATTTTTCCATCTTCGTTTGGGGAGAGAGGCGGGAGTTTTGGCATCTTAGAGAGAAGAGAACTCAGGCGGACTAAAAAGACATCAACGAAGGGCGTAATGGTAAATATATTATTAATTAATATTGTAAATTAATTTTAAAGTTTTAAAAAATATTATTTAATTATTTTTGGAGGTATTTGATATGTTATAGAGTTAGATTGGACAAATATATGGGTTTCTATAATTTTCAAGGATAAATATGTAATTACTGATTTTAGAGGGATAAATATGTAATATTGAAACTTTTCAGGGATATACATGAAAATTAATTCGAAAATTTAAAGTTTTCACATGTAGACGCATCACTCGTAGACAGATTTTAACATTTCATATTCGTCATTTGAAACCCATCCAATAAATTTTAGAATTAAATTTACAAAGAGACTTGGTGAACTTAGAAACACCCAGTTCTACTCGATATATATCATTATATATATAAAAAGACTTTTGCGAATGACTTCAAAATGATTTTTATTTAAATCACCGTGACAACCGTTTCAAATAAATTTAAATAAAATTAAAAATTAAAACTTAAATTAAAAATATGTCATTGGAAATATGGATGTTAAATTTCACACAATTTGAATATTTTCTGGATGATGTATTATGCCGTCAATTTTGACGTTATGAGATTTTAAATCACTATGCTAATATTGCAAAGTGAGGTTATGGTAATATACATATTGCAAAGTGATTCGTGCCATGAACTCATATTTTTATTTTAAATTACAAACAATTGATCTGAACCATTCAACATAATTTCGTATGAAAACGTATTTATAAATCAAATTGTGTATTTTTTAGTATGTATTATCTTGTAAATAGATACTTGATTTGAAAATTCTGGACCATTCAAAAGCACGATCTCTACTTATTTAAACACATAAATTTTGTTCTATAAATATAATTTTCGTATGGAGATCATATTTAACGGTTCGAATCGACTGCTTGAAATTTAAAAATAGAGATAGAGTCCATAGCACAAGTCGATCCATAATATGCATATTATTATAGCCTCATTATGTATGAATTGAATAGATCAAGTATATACTTTTCAATTTTAATTTTTTTAAGATAAAATATAAATAATTGTCGAGTAATTTTTCTTCTTTACTAATATATTAATGTTTGCATTTTGAATTTTTCATCGAAGTAATTTAAATTTTAAATAATGACCTGGATTGTCTATTATGAATAGGCACTGGATTGAATTAATCTGAACCGTGAACCGTAAAGTAGTGGGTCCCACCTTCCAATACCTGAGAGAAATTTTTAGAATATTTGTCCCTAAATTCCCGTCTCGTCTGGTGGAACTGCTCCAATTTCATCCCATAAAATATATAATTAATCCTCCCTCCACTTTTCCATTAATTCCGCTGTTATGAACTATTAAGTAAGATCCAGTGGAATTGAGATTTGACCGTGATACAAAACTTTGAGGTTCATATTCTAAACGCAACTCTCCATTTTTGTTTGATCAAAGTCAAAAGAATTTGACCAACAAAAGCAGACTTCGCCCTTTTGAATTGTGGAGCACCTCCGTTTGGGAATTGAATTCACATCACCTCATGTTACCTGACTGTAGACAATTACGATCAGATGGTTCTTTTAACATGGCACGAATCTCAAAACACAACCCCTATAGTCTCCATAGACACTGGATTGAGTTTGGTCCAGATAAGTTTAATCTGAACCGTCCGATTCAATTTACTTGAGTCAGGTACTTGGGAATTGGGATGTCATGTGAACAGATAAATTTGTTACAAATGTAAAATTTCTCAAAGGACATGCACTTTTAAGTTAATGCATCTCGACCATCCGATCTGTTTTAAATTTCGTGCGAACTAGATCTGCACTAATATTAAAGGGCTCCTATGTTATAGGCACGAACCGGATTGGCTCTGTTTAAAATCAGACGGTTGAAATTCATTAACTCAAAAGATTCTCTTTTGAGTTAATGCAGAGGATACGGATCTTTTGGGAATTGGGATGTCATGTGAACGAATTCAGAGTAGGTCCGATGCCCATCGGACCTACTTTGGTTCGATGGGTGTGATGACCAACCGATCAGCTTCAAGATTCGTGCACTCTGCATCAAACCCGTGCGAGTCTATATCAATTTCCGTACGCACAGATTTAATGCTAATCGTACGGTGCTAAAGCCAATTGAACCTAAAAATAAGTCCGATGTCCATCGGACCTGCTCCTATCTCCATGTGAACAGATCAACAGATAAATTTGTTACAAGTGTAAAATTTCTCGAAAGGACATGCACTTTATCAAAAATAAAAATAAAAAATGTTATGCAAAAACTTGAGTGCTCAAGCATGCACCAGCTAGATTATACGCCTGTTGGATTGGGTATACTGAAAATGACATATTGAAAAAAAAAAAAAATCAATTCCACTATGATATAGCTAATTTATTAATTAAAGCGCTAGCGACAGGTGGCATGTATTAATTTAGTGTCCCAACCTTTTCTTAAAAGTGCCTAATTAATCATGTTTAATTGAATTTTGTTAAAGGAGATCAGATCAAGAGTTGTGTGGATATTGGATTTGGACCATTACGCATGCATTAAATTTTGATTTGTGCTCCAAAGGCTTTTTAGTTTTTACCTTACTCTTTTTCTAGGACTTGCAAATATGTTCAAGTATTGTTAGATAGCAATTACAAGAAAATTAAGTAGCTCTGCCATGTTGAAATGAATAACATCTCTATCCAGAATTTGGTTGCACTACTTTTACTGTTCACCCGGATCATCAATTTTTAAAGTGGCTTAATAAAAAGTAAAAAAATTCAAAAAAATGTAAAATTTGGTCTCCAAATATATTTTAATATAGATTGAACATCTAACGGTTTGGATCGACTGTTTGGACTTTGAAAATATGAAAACGACTTGGTTGCACGAGGGCCTTGGTGCAAACGTTTTGATATTAGCCACTCTATATATATAGAGAGAGAGAGAGAGTGACTAAGCTACAAACGTTTGCACCAAGGCCTTGGTGCAAATGAATGGTTTTTGGATTTTCAAAGTCCAAACGGTCGATCCAAACCGTTAGATATTTAATCTATATTAAAATCTGCTTGGAGACCAAATTTTACATTTTTTGGAATTTTTTTACTATTTATTAAGCCACTTTGAAAATTGCTGATCACATGGTCCAAAATTTGGTTGCACTGTTTTTACTGTTCACCCGGATCAGCAATTTTCAAAGTGGCTTAATAAATAGTAAAAAAATTCTAAAAAAATGTAAAATTTGGTCTCCAAGCACATTTTAATATAGATTAAATATCTAACAGTTTGGATCCACCGTTTGAACTTTGAAAATCAGAGAACCAAATCGTTTCCACCAAGACCTTGGCGCAAATGTTTGTAGCTTAGTCTCTCTCTCTATATATATATTTTAAGATTGTCGGCGAAGTGCGCCAACATTTGAATTGATATTAATAAAAAAAGTTATTTACAAAATATTTAGCCAAAACGGCTAAAATGCACAACATGGCAAAAAAGAATGCGGTATCTTTTTAAAATTGTATTCATCAAACTCTATACACATCCTACGGAATGATTCGGCTGCTTGTACTGTTATCATTTTCTCTTCACCTTTGGTAAGAGACGTAGTTAACTAGGGAAAATAGGTGACTGTTCAGAGCATTTACTTGGTTGACTGTTCAAGGAGACTTCGCAAGAGAACAGTATAATAAAATAATTTCTGACAAATAATTAATTTATTTATTGGTTGTCATACTGGCATAGTTTATGCAATTTTCCAAATTCTAAAAGCATTATATTAACATAAAAAACATCAGTGTGAATAATAAAAAAGACCGCGACCTTTGTTCTCGCAAAATTTGCTAATTGAAATTCTTGGTATGTAAACTGACAACATATTTATTGCAAATTTTGTTATAATTTATCTGAAAATTGAAGTTAAATTTAAGCGTGCCTTTCCAGACAAGAGAATACATAAAAAAGGCCTGAAAAGTATGGGCAGATAGGGATTAAGAAATAACAAAAGGATAATTAAGGAATAAACAAATCCCAGCGTATCTTGTGATATCCAGCAAATTAGATACAGTTGGCATCATGCGTCAAAATTAAAAGAAAAGAAAAAGAAAGCACTGTCTTTTATGCCTCCATTACTCTCTCTGGGTCAGAATTTCTCTCTCCATCACTGTCCGTCGTTCTTTCGCAGCTCTACTTTCCTTTTTCGGTGTTTCTCGTTGGGTTAAAACAAGTTGGGATCATTTTTCTATTTCTACTCATTTTGCTCTCTCCCCAACTTTTTCTATAGAAGTGGGAGCTTGTGAGGTTGCTCTGAGTTGCAGTAGAGAGAGAAGAAAAGAATCCACCAAAGCTTCTCTTTCTCTTTCTTTCTGTGTGTGAAGAGTAGAGGTCGTTTGCAAAGCAGAGTTCAGCCAGAAGATAGTGATTTATTTGAGGGTTAGAGTCGAGGTCCCTTTCTCTTTCTACAGTAAGGAAAGGAACAGAAACCATAATAAAAAAGTTGGTATTATTTGCTTCCTTCTTAAGAGCTCACCTCTGATTTGGTACTTCTCCTTCATCTCTACCACCTCTCTCTCTCTCTCTCTTTCTCTCTCGCTCTCTGCGAGGATATTCCAAGCTAAAAGAATAGTAGAGTATTTCCATTGCGGAATCGATAAACCCCAATTTTTAGACTCTTCTCTCAACACCAAAAAGGTATCCATTGCGGAACCCCATTTGCAGCTTTTTTTTCGGGGTTTTTTCTGCCAATAGCACACTGTCGTTCTTCAAATTTCTCACCGCTTCCTCTCTGAAATTGGAGCCCTAGGTTGAACTCCTCTGAGGCTTAACTAGTGCATGAAGGAAGAATGGGGTCGGTTGAAGTGGACTCAAAACCCACCGGGAGGCGGTGGCGGCTGCACCAGTCTGCAATGGTGGTGTTGTGGGTGGTTGCATCGCTGACGATATGGGCCGGGCTGCACTGGCACATCAGGCGGCTCAGCATGAGAAAAGCTGAGGAAGGATTGGTTAGCATGTGCGACGAGCGGGCTCGTATGCTCCAGGACCGGTTCACTGTCAGTGTGAACCATGTCCATGCACTTGCCATTCTTGTTTCCACCTTCCACTACCAGAAGGAACCCCCAGCTCTAGACCAGGTTTACTCAATTAGTTTAATCAAGCCTTTCTATTCTGAGATCCAACTACTTAGCATTTATGTCTATTTTGGTAATTCATGTTTGTGCTACCTTTTTACAAACATCCAAGATTGTCCCGAATCTCTTTGCATAAGGTAAGAGCAATTTTGGAAACTGTCCTGAGTGCACAAAATAATACAAATATGTGAGTTCTGAGGTTGCAAGGGACAAATTTCGGGGTTGACTATTTGTTTCTGCAAAATAAGATCTTACATGATTTTTCATCAGTTTTTAATTGCAAAGCTTTGCATATTTGTTCTCTGGTTTAAAATACGTTTGTTATTGGCTGCCTAGGATGCCTCTGGTGTTTTTTGACCAACTTTCATGGATTACAAAACATAAAAGGGCAAATTTAGTAGTAAGTACTTCTTTTAAGTGGGCAACAAAAAGTTATTTATGTTGGAATAATATAAATATAAACACTTGTTAAATTCGGGACAAAAAGTACTTTAATAATTCTGTTTTTCTGAAAATTTTCACTTGTTAGCTGCCTAGTATGCCCCTACTATCTATTGACCAATGAACATGGCTAGGGACATGACACCGCAGGGGTAAATTTGGAAATTTAGAAGTACCTTTCTAAACATGCAACAAAATTAAAAACAACATATACAAAAGGTATCTGTGCCAAATTGAGGATTAATTCTTTAACAATTGTGTTATAATGTATATAAGGCTCTACCAATATTGTTCTGAAGAAAAATGGTTCAAACAATAACCCATTATTTGAGATGATTTGTGTCTCTTAAACCTAACTGTTTGGTTTTGGTGATTGATCTTTGCTGCTAAATAGGAAACGTTTGCTGATTACACTGCCAGAACAGCATTCGAACGACCTCTCCTCAGCGGGGTTGCTTATGCCCAACGGGTGGTGCATGCGCAAAGAGAAGTCTTCGAGACACAACAAGGGTGGGTCATACGAACAATGAAGAGGGACCCATCTCCCGTGCAGGATGAATATGCCCCTGTTATTTATTCCCAAGAAACGGTATCATATATAGAAGCCCTAGATATGATGTCTGGTGAGGTACGAGTTGCAGCATTTTTAAATATTTCACTGGCATTTTTTAATATTTGCAGATAACACCAGAGCTTCTCATTTTCAACTAAGACAAATGCAGTTAAAACTTACTTTATCAAGAAGGAAAATGTTCTGTTAAACATTTAAAATTTTATCATACTTATGATAAGCCCTTTTTAAATATTTTTTGAAGCTAAAATCAAATAATGGGCATTTAATTTGCTGTTAGAAAGTTACATTACAAGATGAAGAAATTAGAGCAGCATTTTTATTTTGTAATAACTTTTGGTTTAGCAGTTGCTATCTGCGAATTGCAAATAACCCAGAAATGATAGGTGTTAGTAGCAACCTGAGAAAGCTTTAGGATGTATTTTACCACTAGAATGCTTGGTTTGATATTTGCAGAAACCCATCTTCATATGTATCCCTTTTGAGATTTTTAAGTTTCCTTGGCTATCACACAATAATTGATTAGCCATTATATATCTAAATAAGGAAATTGGAGGAGCAAGCAGCATGTGTATAGCGAATGAACTTGTTGAGCAATTTTCCCTGCATTTTTCCAGGAGGATAGGGAGAACATAATAAGGGCACGGGCCACTGGCAAAGCTGTATTGACGAGCCCTTTTCGGCTGCTTGGATCAAACCACTTAGGTGTAGTTTTGACCTTTCCTGTGTACCGTGCAGATCTGGCTCCGGATGTGGCCGAAGATGAACGTGTTGAAGCGACTGCTGGGTGAGCCTCTTCTTCTCTAGTTAGCTTACGTGGTTTCCATTGGGGGATAAAATTAAATTCAGAATTTGAAAGGGATTTTATTGTGACTGGTACCAAGTGTTGGTGTCACACCATCACTTTGACTTACTACCAAGAATTTAAACAGACTTGTACCAAGTGTTGGTCCCACACTGTCATGACTAGTACCAAGTTATCAACATTTGGGCCTCCCACCTGTAAGGCAATGTAGATATTGATACAATAGTTTTAATTATAATTTATCTTTTCTTTATGTCATTTTTCATGGATAATCTTGTGCCTACCCCAACTTGTTTGGGACTAAAGGCTTGGTTGTTGTTGTTGTTGTTCATGGATAATCTTGTTTGGCATGTCAAATAGGTATCTTGGTGGGGCGTTTGATGTGGAGTCTCTTGTAGAGAATCTGCTGAGCCAACTAGCTGGCAACCCAGAAATTATAGTGAAAGTGTATGATGTCACAAATGCATCTGAACCGTTGATTATGTACGGTCCTGATTTGCCAGATGGTTTTCCTTCACCTTCTCATATAAGCATGCTAGATTTTGGCGATCCATTTAGAAGGCATAACATGGTTTGTAGGTACAAAATTAGTTTCTATGCGTTTCTTTAATTATATTTGATCTTCTATGCATCTCTATCCATCTTAATTTGTCTAAACAATAAGAAAATTTTCAGGAGTAACTCAAAAAAGATATTTGGTTTCTTCAATATATTTTCCTTTATTATGTTTTCCCTGACCAGGTATAGCAAGAAGCCATCTGTACCACTATCAGCCATTACCACTCCATCTGGTATTTTTGTGATATGCATGCTAGTTGGCTACATAGTCTATGCTGCATGGAATCGGTATGACAATGTAAAAGAGGATTGCCGCAAGATGGGGGTGTTGAAAAAACAAGCTGAGGCCGCTGATGTTGCAAAATCTCAGGTTTCCGATCATTATTCCAAAATTAATGCTAATTGTTTACTAAATGGCATCTTTATTGCATTCTTTCTATTAATTTATTTTTGAAATTCTGGTTGTAATGAATAGCTTTTGTTTCAATTTGGACAGTTCCTTGCAACAGTTTCACATGAGATAAGAACACCCATGAATGGCGTGCTTGGTAATTTTCATATTCTTTCATATGTACTTTTACTCTTACCATATTTTTCTTTGAGGAAATACAAGGGTCAAGCCCCTAATTGCTTGTACCACATTAAGCCGTGAAATCTAAAATCATATATATTATAAACTTTTTTTTTTAGGAATGCTAGATATGCTTTTGGATACAAGACTAAACTCAACTCAAAAGGATTATGCGCAAACTGCTCAGGTATGTGGCAAGGCGCTAATCTCACTTATAAATGAAGTGCTTGATCGTGCAAAAATTGAGGCAGGGAAGTTAGATCTTGAGACAGTGCCATTTGACCTTCGTTCAATCTTGGATGACGTCATCTCTTTGTTCTCTGCGAAATCACGAGAGAAGTGTATTGAGGTACGATCTCTGTTCATTGCTTATTAACTACGTTTATCAATTTTTTTGTTATTTATTTATGTTTTAAGTTTATCAAATGTAGCTTGCGGTGTATGTTTCCGATGATGTTCCGGAGGTATTATTGGGGGATCCAGGAAGGTTTCGCCAAATAATTACCAACTTGGTTGGTAATTCAATTAAGGTATCATTAACGTGCATTATGCTTTTTCATATTAGTTATTCTCAATGTTTCTTTTTATTTTTTTTGGAACGTACTCATCCTTGGCGTCTAACTTCTAATTCTTTTTCTATTTTTGATAGCATTAGTTCCTTAACTAATTATTTTTTGTTTGTTTATTTCCCCATTTTGTTAGTACACACTTTTTCTGTTCTGAATGTGATTGCTAATTTTAATTCTCGACTTGTTGCAGTTTACAGAACGGGGGCACATATTTGTACAGGTCCATATGACTGACCATTCAAAACTCATAGCCGAACAGAAACCAGACCCCAATATAAACGGGCACAATGAAGATTCTATCTCTACTCCCTCTTCAGTATCTGCCAATGCAGATTTTGACACGCTTAGTGGGTATGAAGCAGCTGACACCCGAAACACCTGGGAGAATTTCAAGCAATTTCTCTTGCTTTCTTCTCACTCAACTGAAAACGGGTCAGCCCACAACTCAAACTCAGAACCAGTAACCCTATTTGTCAGTGTTGAAGACACTGGCACTGGGATCCCTTTACATGTACAAAGTCGAGTTTTCACCCCTTTCATGCAAGCTGATAGCTCGACATCGAGAAATTATGGAGGTACTGGTATTGGTTTAAGCATCAGCAAATGCTTGGTTGAACTTATGAATGGTCAAATTTGGTTTGTGAGTCGTCCGCGGATTGGCAGCACATTCACATTTAATGCCATGTTGCAGCGATGTGAGAGAACTGGTGCCGAGGAGATCAAGAAAGATGCTTTTGACATTTTACCGAGTAGTTTTAGGGGCTTCCATGCTATTTTGGTTGACAAGAGGCCAGTGCGAGCTGTAGTTACCAAATATCACTTGCAAAGACTCGGAATTTCGGTTGAGATTGTTGGAAATGTCGAACTTGGGATTACTGCTTGGATTGCAGAAAAAGGAAAATTGATATCAGGGTAAGAATTCTGGTTTTATATTAACTTATAATAGTACTAACAATAGTAGTGACAGCAGAAGCACTAAGAATAATCACAATTACAATAATGATTACCCTAGTAATAATAGTTATGGTAGTGATGTACCATTTGGAAAGAGTATATAGCAATTGGCAATGAGTACTAAACTAATAGAAGCAGCAACAAAACAGAAAACAACTGCAACTCTTAAATACTTATATGAAGAAAGGAATACTTGAAAGGCTTTGGCTAATATGAAAATCTGAAACAAATACTAAGAATTGGGCAAGGGAAATGAAAGCTTTGCTATAAAAAAACTATGCAAGAGGACAAAAAGAAAAAATGATAAAGAGAGGAACAATTGAAATGCAATATCCTAAGTTCCTAAAAGACGACATATGTTTTAGTCGATGTGTTTCTATATATATAAAAGTAGCCCTTTGTTGCCTTTTTATCTAAACTTGTTGATGTTATGACATGACATCATACAGACTATGCATATTCTTTGTTATGGTAGTGATTGCATGTCCTTTCCTAGAATATATAATCTATATACTTGAATACTAAACAATATAATATATATATTTCAGGTCTAAAAGACGATGTATATTCTTAGTTGAGAGCGACTCGTCTGGTGGTAAAAATGGATCCTTCTCACTAGACCAAATCCTAGAAAGGAGCTGTAACGGGTCCACCCTCGACCTACCAAAGCTGTTCATTTTAGCAACCTCTGAACTTGAGAAGAAAAGATTTCCAGGGTTATCTGAAAATGCCTATATAATGAAACCCTTGAAAGCAAGTACCGTTGCCGCTTGCCTCCAACTAGGTCTTGGGGTTGATTTACAGAATTCCAATAAAAATGGAAATAATAGCGAGGGACCTTCTCTACATGGTTTATTGGTTGGGAAGAAAATTTTGGTTGTGGATGACAATAGAGTAAATTTGAGGGTGGCAGCTGGAACTTTGAAGAAATATGGGGCAAAAGTTGAATGTGTAGAGAGTGGAAAAGAAGCTCTTGCTCTTCTACAAGTGCCCCACAAGTTTGATGCTTGTTTTATGGATGTTCAGATGCCAGAAATGGACGGGTACGTCAAATCTACTGTTGTTTATTTTTTTCTCTCCTCCATGTTTGTTTCTTTTGGTAGTGATAGTAAGAATTTATCCAAGTTTTATTTGCGCAAACCAGATTTGAAGCCACTCGGCAAATACGACTTATGGAGAAGAAGGCGAATGAAAAGGTTAAAACAGGAGACTATGAGGCAAAAGATGATGAAGTGGCTGGTATGGACTGGCACTTACCAATTCTAGCCATGACAGCTGACGTGATACAAGCAACATATGAAGAGTGCATTAAATGTGGTATGGATGGTTATGTGTCAAAACCATTCGAAGAGAAACAACTGTACCAAGCTGTCGCTAAGTTGTTGGCACCGGCTGATTCTTGAGTCAGCTAATTATGAACTAACCGACAAGCATGGAAGGGTTATTGAGTTCGGCGGGTCTGATTGTTGTATAATGTTGTTGTATAAATTTAACAGAAGTTTGTATATGACCATGAATGAGGTAATTGACTTGCCATTTAGCGTATGTTAGCATGTAGCATTAAGGATGTCTTAAAGGGGCCTTTTGTGTACTTGTAGATGGTATGGCTGTTGTATGAAAAGAGCTCTTATGAGCAACATTTTTGGTATAAGATGTCTTTAATAAAAGATTTCTCTTGCAAAATCTTTTTGTAGCTTGGACCTTAGTAGAAGAACTGCTATGCTTTTCAGCGAACACAGCAATTTCCCTGAGCTCATAATTAGTAGCCTTTTCGATTCGCATTTGTATCTCTACTGTATATAATTCGTTGAGTCACCGATAACACTTCCTTTTTGAACTGAATTCATATCACCTAGTCCATATCAGTCCATATCCTCCGAGGTAACAGAATATTCCTGTTTATATTCGGACCGTCCGATCAGAATTCTGATTAATTGGACCTCTTTAATATTCGTATAAGTTACCGATTATGGTCGGCTGGTCCGGATATAAGCATAAATATTCTGTTACTTTAGATGAGTAAGTATTACCTAAGGTACCTGACCGTGTCAAATTAAAGGAATGATTCAGTGTCAGGTCTCATTTTTTTTTTTTTTTTATCAAAGTCCGTAGCTACACAACACCCACAATATACACACATACTTTTTATTTTTGCGTTTTGCAGAATTCGAACTTAGATTCTTCCGTAGGAGAACATGTCTTAGCCAGCTGAATTACACAACATTAAACGTCAGGTCTTCTACATGGCATGACGGCCTGCCAAGTAATGCACTGGACCTGAATTCGTGTACTATGCCAGTCCAAACACGACAGAACATTTTTAGCTACTCCCCCGATGGCATGGGTCCGGATCCCCTGAGATAACTCAATTTTTTTAGTTTAGATCCAAACCGTTAGATATGAATCCGGGCCAATCTGGACCTAGATGGAGCGCACGGCCCCCTTTAATATTCATATCAGATTCGAATCTGACGGTCCTGATCTAAGCTCAAAAATTGGGAGGTTGGCTAATATATCAACGTTGGCACTGAGGACTTCGTTATACTAAGCGAGTTTTTGTGATTTCGAAGTTCAAATAGTCGATTTGAAGTGTTCAGCGTGTTCTCCATATTAAATTGTGCTTGGAGATCAAATTTTATATTTTTTGGAAATTTTTTACTATTGTTTGGATTTTTTATAAACCACTGTTTTAATATGATAAAAAGGAATAAAAAAAGAATATGAAAATAATGATTTTAAAAAATCCGAAAAAAATAATAAAAAGTTTAAAATAAATATAAAATTTGATCTCCAAGTACATTTTAATATGGAGAACGTGTTAAGCACTTCAGATCAACTATTTAAACTTCAAAATTATAAAAATCCATTTAATTATATATAAAAAAAATTCGAATTTTTAGTGTTAGATTTCAGCATCTTGCTATTCATAGTGTCTCTAAAAAACAAAAAATTTAGTATCGCCCAGAAAATGACCGGTACCGAAAAAAATTAAAATCAGCCATTTTCTGGCCAGTATGGATATTTTTATAAATTTCCAACATTAGTGGGTATATTTATTAATTTTTAATTAACTTTGGATATTAATAAAAATGTCGGGCATCCATTTGTCATTGCATCCATTTTAAATTTCAGAATTTTTCATTTTCTATTGCATGTCGATAAGAGTTTGTTATTCATTTATTTAAATATTAATCAATTATTATTAACTTTAGAGAAATTATAAATATTGGTTATCCATCTAATTACTTGAGATATGTTTTGTTATACTTAAAATTAATAGTTTTAATTAATTTGAGATTAATTCCTATGTATTGTTTATATAGTGTTTCAATGATTTTGTTCACTTCTATTCATGTTAATCCTGTAAGTTTAAATTTTTGTTGAACTATTTACGTTTAATTCATTTAAGTTAAATTTTTAATTGGTTGCAAATTATTAATTTATATACGTTAATTATGATTTATAATTAATTAGTCATTTTTTAAATTTCAGGTTATAACAGATTTGATCAACATAATCACTATATTAAAATGTGCTTGAAAACCAAACTTCATATTTTTTTTTTTTTAGATAGATACAAAATCATTATTTATGGACTATTCAAAAACAACGATTTTGTATCTATCTAAAAAATAGTAATTTTTTTTCAAAACATTTATAATTTGGTCTACAAGCACATCTAATGTGGATATCATGTTGATCTGTTCGGATCAACTGTTTCTACTTTTAAAATGAAGATAAATCATATGAGACATGAAGCACCTAAACCCTCTGCTTTTAGAAAATATTGATGAAATATAATTATAATGTTTAATTTAATCAAAAAAATAATGCTAATGTTTGATGTACATATCTTCCATCAGAAATATCCGATTGTGTTAATTCTTTTCTCAAAATGTTTCACTATTTTATACGAACAAAACAATATCAATAGTGAATTTTTTTGACATTATTTGATAATATTAGCTGTTTATGAATTAAAATGTGACCTGAGTTAATTGAAGTTATCAAAAATTGCACACAATATCATGTAAATGTATTTGGACAATATATATTACAAAAGATTCATGCTTACTTTAAGATTTACACAGGGGCGGACCTACAGTGGCCCAGGGGGGGGGCAGTTGCCCCCCCCTGGATTTTGAAATTTAGTGGAAAAGAGAGGCCTGTTTCAGTTTTGCCCCCCCCCTGGAAAGCAATTTTGCCCCCCGCTGGACCAATAAGTCTAATCCTATATTGTATTCAGTGCAGTTTAAAAATAAAATCATGGGCTAACTGCAGTTTTGTATCTAACCAATCTCTAATTGCCTAGTTGTTGTTACTGTTATAACAGTACCAGTATCTTCAATATAACCTCATATTCAAATGGTCAATTGAGGCATATATCATGATAATTAAATTAATGTAAGAATTCATAGAGACCCGATTAGTTAATGGGTTTGAACCCGATAAGTTATTTGAATCCGATTCTTGTCCCCCCTGACAAAAATCCTGCATCCGCCCCTGGATTTACACAAATAATTTTTAATTGAATTATTCGATAGTAATTGAATAATATTATCAAGTTATAAGTATCGTACGTATGAATTAACTCATGAATTATATCTGTTCAAATATTACAATAATTTATCACTTTGACTTACTAATTCTAGAAGGACGGATGCAAAATTTGGAAAAGATAAACAACACAATTATGCTTCCCACAATTAAATATCTTTTATCTTTCAAAAAGAAATATCGGGTAAAATTATTATCATGGCTGACTCACGCGTTACGCGTGGTTGTGGCGCTCACAAGAAGAAGAGAACTTAATCTGTGGTCAGGGCTAATTGAAGTTTCCGTTTTCTACCTTCTTCCATTTACTTATTTTTGGACCAATGACAAATCAGTGAAATTGTAGTTGCGGTGGTGCCAAGTAACATTCAATAATGCATGGCACGGCGAGAGATGGCCCCAGACCCAGATGTGACGTGGAAGCCTATGGACTCTGGAGTCATGAAGAAGTGTTGAAGGCTCTCTCCTATTAGGACTTGGGAGGGAAAATATATCGCCACAATTTTTACTTTCTATCCCCACATTTTTTACCCTGTGGCACATGCGCCTAACCTAAGATAAAAAATTATAACAGTTAAACCCAACTCCACAGTATCCACATGTTATTTGCCACGTCAGCGTGGGTAGGCGCGTAAATTCTCAAAGCGGGTCAAAGAATGCCCAACGAATCAACGATGGCAACGATATATAGAACTGACATATCGATGCATACTTGTCCAAGAAACTTATCTGACATAAGTTGCGATCTTCTCCAGTTCTCCTTCCCAAAACCCTAGCAGAACCGATTTCTCCAAATCCTCAAATTGGTAAGAGAGAATCACGAAATTGAAAAGAGTTCGTGTTGTCATCTTAATTCAATTCCTCTCCTAAACTCTTTTCCACTCTCTCTGATAAATTCTCCTCGCGTTTTTCTTTTCTGTAGATCTTAATTCATGGAAGTTGGTGCGGCGCTTCGATCTCCTGTATTTCTCTTCCAATCGTCGGAACATGGGTCTAGATCGCGTTCTCTACTGCCCCGTTGTGCCAATTCGCTCCAGCTCGGTCAAAGAGGCCATGTTTCCTATGGATCTGTCAAGGTATTGTTGATTCTAGCTCCAACGTGTTTTGGATGGAGTTTAAAAGTCTCAGGTTTTTTTTGTTTAGCTTGATTAGTTATCTGCTTGAATGGCTCGTTATTTATGATGAATTTGGGTTGCAGTTTCTTCCTTGGAAAACCTTTAGCCTCGTTGAAAGTAAACCGAAAAATATTGAGTGAGCAATACCTGCTATTGGTGTACAAAATGGTTCGTTCCTGCTTTAGAGAGTTATGGAATCTGTTGCACTTTTGCTATTTTGGTTTTACCATTGCCTTTAAGGAAAGATCGCATTTCTTTCAAGGAGAATCGTGATGGTACATACTTATTGTTAGAGCACTAATTCCTATTCAATGATTTAACATTTGGTGTATGACTTGCTACAGGGTCTTGGCTTGGCACTGCAGAGGCCTCAGAGACCATCAATTATAAAGAGAAACAGTGTAATAAGAGCATCTATGTCTTCATCCTCTCCAGAGCCGACATCATCTCAGATAGCCCCTCTACAGCTTGAATCTCCAGTGGGACAGTTTCTGTCTCAGATCCTGGCTAGCCATCCTCACCTTCTCCCGGCTGCAGTTGAGCAGCAACTGGAGCAGCTCCAGACCGATCGTGAGGCTGAGAAGAGCAAGGAGGAGCCTACTCCTTCAAGCAATGAACTTGTTTTGTACAGGTAAATATTGTTCTTGTGTACAATTTGTTAAAATATCTTTTCCTGTTAAAATAACAAGTATATAGATTACTATGTGCAAGTATCAGAATTATTTTTCTGAAAAAACAAGTATCGTAATTACTGTGTATAATGACTTATTTGAAACACTAGTACATTTTTTTTTTTCCTTTCTCCATTTTGCACAAATGAAGTTTACGGGAAATAATATTTCGTTTGAATATAAAGTATAAACCCATCTTTTCTTTCATTTATTTTACTGTCAGCAAGCCTGTGCTATATAAATATTTATATATTTTCAATTTTGGGATGAATAGGAGGATAGCTGAGGTTAAAGAAAAGGAGAGGAGAAGAGCACTGGAGGAAATACTCTACACTCTGGTTGTACAAAAGTTTGTGGAGTCTGGCGTCTCATTGGTACCGGCACTGGCACAATCCACTGATGCTTCCGGAAGGATTGACAATTTGCCGACCGAAGAAGGCAAGCTCGAGCGGTTGCACTCACCAGAAGCCTATGAAATGATAGAAAACCACCTTACTCTCATTTTAGGCAACCGTTTTTCAGACTCTGCGACTCTCCCTCCCATTAGCAAACTTCGCGTGGGCCAGGTAATGCTGTTCAAATTTTAACAAATGTAGAAGAGTTGATTGCAGAAACAGTCATTGTTGTACAATTGATTTCCTATTTTGATTCCTGGAGTTTTTAGAGTTCCATTTTGGGACTTTAGCTCTTGTTGACTTGTATACAATTAGTGAAACTCTTTGTCAATGCTGCTGTGGTAGGTGAGATCTCTCAATTAGAACATTATCTGATCGAAAAGGGGCTTGATAGGGTTTCCATCAATTATGTTTTAGCTGAAATATTATGAAAACAAAGGGGTACAAATTGGAATATTCTGGTAACAGAATTGAAATTTTGAAGCATTTGAATTATGGGACTATTAGGGGAGTGAATCATATAACAGTCTAATATAAAAAAAGGTTGGTATTTCTTATGCTTTCCTAATACATCATAAGCAATTTGACTCGTAGATTGAGCCTATGGCTTACTTGAGAGCAACATTTATTATTTTGTTTAAAATATTTCTGATTTATTGTTAGGTTTATGCTGCTTCTGTGATGTACGGCTACTTCCTGAAACGTGTTGACCAGCGGTTCCAGCTTGAGAAATCCGTGAAGTCCCTCCCTGGTTCAGAAATGGAAGAAGTTGATTCTCTTAAACAACCCTTCATGCATGAAACTCAGCCTTCAGCTGATGTTTCATCCTCGCATCCTGAGGTTTCCTCCTGGCCTTCTGGTTTTGCCAGCAGTGGCCCCAGCCAGGCAATTAAGCCCTGCCGGCTTAGATCTTATGTGCTGTCTTTTGATGCTGATACATTGCAGAGGTACGCGACAGTTAGGTCTAAGGAGGCATTTAGCATAATTGAGAAGCACACGGAAGCTTTGTTTGGGAGGCCAGAGATTCTTATCACCCCCAATGGGACGATTGATTCATCGAAAGATGACCTTGTTAAGATAAGCTTTTCTGGGTTGAAACGGCTAATTCTAGAGGCAGTCACTTTTGGCTCATTTTTATGGGATGTGGAGAGTTTTGTCGATTCGCGGTATCATTTTGTGACAAACTAGGCAAATTGCTAGCAAGGCTGTCTCAAGTTGATATGTTATAGGGCTTGAGTATTAGAATTGCATTAATGTAACAGACAGGATTGTTGCGGTACTTAAGCAGTGGAACTCGATGTTGATGTACATAGTATATCCTATAACTATGTCACAAGTTAAAATTGCTTCTTAGTTGAACATGAAAAGAAAAACTTAGTTTTTGTTTTTCCCCCTCTGATTTTAATTAATCTTCTGTCCTTTTGTTTGGCAATACCAATGGAAGATAGCTATGAATTCATGGTTTTGTTTTTACTGTTTTCTTATGCTCCGTGTTGCTTTCCATTGTTTGAGTGGTTTTACATTTCTTATGGAAGATAGCAATGCTTGTTACTTGAACATTGTGGCCCCATTAGTAAAATATTTTAAGTATAATTTGCTAAGCCATACATATTGGTTCCATTGCAATGCTACTCGTGCTTAATTGTTGTTAATTGATTTGTTAACATTCTCTGTGGTGTAGAGAAGACCCTGCTTTTCGGTTGTAATGAAATGAAGTCTTTAAATTTTCACTATACAGAAACAAGTCCATTGCCAATGTTTGGATGAGGTATAAAATGTGAAATAAGAGGTTTAGGCATTGAGAAAGGGGAGGTAGCACAGTTGGTTAGGAAAAAAGTTCTAAGACTGTTGATTATCTAAAGGTTGAGAGTTTCAATTTCCCTCACGATTTCGCAGCTTCTGTGAAGATTTGCATCAGTTGAGCTATCAACACGGAATAGTTCGACTTGACTGTATGTCTGAAGTTGGGCCGGCCTAAGTCCTAACTCGTGGGATTCTAATTGTCACCCTCTTAACCTCTTTCAAGTAAACAAACTATATTTTTATAAATTAATATCAGTCGTTATGAATACATTTTGGATATATAAACTATCTTTTGTTATAGTTAATGGTGGGTGTCGAGAATTAAACTATATATTTTGTTTAGTAATATAAACTTAATTATTTTTCCTAAGCCTAAAGTTAGGAATATAAACTATATTTTTCGTTTAGTAATTGTGGATGTCGAGAATTAAGTCACGGGAGAGTGCTAAGTTGGAAGCCATCATGGAAGAGATCGAGTGATGATGTCTAACTTTAGGCTTATTAATATAATTTATATTCCTAAAATTAATTCATAATGACTGAATTATGCATAGTGCACACCATTGGTTAAAAAGTATGGCACGTTTGTGCTGACAGCTATGGCAGCAGACTGTGACTCCACACTCCGGAGAGAGCGGAGAAACATAGCGAGAAACTGGTTCCCAAAATGCAATATTTGAGGCAATGACCCAGATCATATTTGAGACATTGAACACCCCTGCTACGTATGTTGCTATTCAGTCTGTGCTCTCTCTTTATGCTATGGCAGGTTTTCATATGCTTTACTTATTAAACATTTTTTCTCACCTAGCTCGAAAAGTATTTGCCATGTTCTACTACAAAGAATATGTTTATATCCATCTGTTGATTAAATTATTTGATAACTAGAACAATTAACAAGAATCTATGGGTATATGTTTATAATTGCAGAAGAACTATGTAGAAAGAGTATAATTATCATTCATTTAACAATTCTATACTAGATGAAAGCTTTTTGAATTATTCCAGAAATGGGATACTCATAAATTATCTAAGGAAAAAAAAATGTTCATAATGTCAAAATTTTGCTCGATACAGGGAATGTGAAGGATTCGGGTGATGGATTTAGGCACACGATGTCGGTTTATCTGGGGGGGGGGTACCTGACTGATCATCTCATGAAAATCCTGACTGTACCACAGCCGAGTGCAAAATAGTACGTGACTGTTGAAGGAGAACCTTGCCTACACTGCCCTTAATTTTCAACAGGAGGTCGAAGGAGTGCTGCTTGACCTCCTGTATCGACAACACATATGAGCTCCCTGACGGCCAGGTATTGAAAGAGTATGTTATTCAAATTATACATATGAGCTCCCTGACAACAAGTGAATCTATTTTATTTTGGTTTTTGCATTTCTTTAGGATTTTAAAATTTAATTCTGGTAAATTGACTTCTAATATAGGTTATAACAATTGGGGCAGAGAGGTTTCGTTGCCCTGAGGTACTCTTCCATGAAATGACCTACTACTTACGAGTAGAACTAGGGTGCTCCTAAGCTCACCAAGCCCTTCGTGAGCGCGACTCTAAAACCTATCGAATTGACTTCAAACGACATTTTCGAACCGTTAGATGTTCAATCTATATTAAAATGTGCTTGGAGACCAAATTTTACATTTTTTGGAATTTTTTTACTATTTATTAAGATGGTTTGAAAATCGCTGTTTTTATTAAAATTCTGCACCATTGGAAAACAGCAATTTTCAAACCATCTTAATAAATAGTAAAAAAATTCCAAAAAATGTAAAATTTGGTCTCCAAGCACATTTTAATATAGATTGAACATCTAACGGTTTGGAAATGTCGTTTGAAGTCAATTCGATAGGTTTTAGAGTCGCGCTCACGGAAGGGCTTGGTGAGCTTAGGAGCACCCTAGTTCTACTCACTACTCAATAATAAAGTGTGACATTGACATAAGGAAGGATCTGTACAATCACCGCTCTCGCCCCCAACAACTTAAAAAAATCAAGGTTTTGGTCCCGTCTGAGAAAAAGTATAGTGTGTCGGGAGATCCATTCTTGCTTCCTTTAGCATCTTCAAATAGGTATGTATCATCTGTTCTTTACCAGTCTCAATATACTGGTATGGACTGATCACAGAGGATGTATCCAGTACAGTAAACTGGTAACTTAAACTTCATGTCAAAGAGTTACCAATTAGGGATGCCTGTGAAATTTGAAATATGTTGCGATTTTGCCTCCATCAGATTGGCACATCTCTAATATACTCCATCAAAACTCAAAAGTGATTGTTCTCTATGATCTTCTGTTAAATATTACTTGTAGAAGAGAGGAGTAGACTAATCTCTTTTATTCAAAACTTACAATATTTTCTCACATTCACTCGCGCACACATTCACGGACGCACACTCACACATGAGCCTTCACCTATTTATATCACTCAATGTCGGTGAGAACAAATTATAGATTATACATGATGCACCTATGTAGATGTTTCTAAATACATAATATTATAATGCTAGTTTCTCGAATTTTTCTTAAACTACCGACAATGTATAAGTCAGTTTAGACACTTCTTGAAGTTTATAGAATGTTCTTGATTTATTGCCGAATCGGGCTTAGGCCTCGGTGCTGCTATGTCAACATCTTCTTTTCCAATTTTCTTAGAAAATGTGAAATTACCCTTTGTGCCAATTCTCTCCTGTTACATAGATGAGGTGAACATGGATGGGAGTCTGTCACTTTTTCTTGTGCATATTGGTGATAAGTTCTTGATGATAAGTTCGTATGAATCTTCTTATTGGAGTCTTAATTTCCCTGCCATGTAGTATTGGTGATCTTCTTATTCAGCCAAATATGTATATCAGAACTTGGTCATGAGATAAACAAATAACCATAAAAGAAGATCACCAATACATTAATAGGCATCACACACGTGAGCGCACACACAAAATGCATTACAAAACCGAGAATTCCATGTCTGGAAAACATAATAGGCATCGGTATGTTTTTTTTTTTTTTTTTTAAATTCTTGTGTGAAAAAACCAAGCAGCCCCCTCCAATACAAAATGAAACTACTGGTATCTTAGCATATATAGTCCAGTTCAAATAACATAAAGTGAAAGCTCATATAGTCGTATTTCAATATAAAAAAAAAATACTAGAAAGTGAAAGCAGACCACAAAAGAAAGATTGGAGAAAAATATATATGAATCACATAAAAATACTGCAGCACACTCTCATCAAATTCATAATCCATCCGCTATTTGAGGACCTAATTAAGACCTACTCTTATTAATTAAAACCCTTCATTTCTCTGACAGCATCGATCGAATTGTTAACTGTAGTAAGTCGAGTCGCATTTGCTTTAGCAGCAAACATGTTTACTGATGCAACTACTTAAGAGTTCCAGTCTGGTCTTCCTAAGGTGAACTCGAGAGCCGGCATCTTGATTTGCTCAGGATGGTTCTCTCCTATTGATTCATTGACATTTTTTGTCTGATTCAAGTTCAGGTATAAATGATTAATTTCAGAAAACCAAAAACCAGGTTTGGCAAATTAATTTTTGAATTTTGTGTTCGAGACAGAAATTAAAGGCAACAAAAAAAGGAATAGTTAGTAGAAACTTTTTCACAAGTCAAGGTGCTGTTTTTCAAGCAGTAACAGCAAATATATAGCTGAGGTTATGAATCTCATTTTTTTCTCAAGAAATTAATTAAGAAATGGAAAAAATAAAACGAGGGAGAATTAATGAATGGATGTTACCTCTTCTTGAGATGCCAAATTTATTTCAAGTGACTCATCTACATCGCATGTGTTAATTGGCAACTCCAAATGTTTTCTACAACAAGGAAACCATTTCAATGAAATTTTGTATCCACATAAAATGGTTTATTTAAACTTGAACTATTATTTTTTTGAAGATCCTAATTCCTAAATATTTCAAACTTTATATATACACGCCTGTCATCCAAACCACCACTGATTTATTCATCACGGAAATTTGAATAAAAAACATGCAGAGTGAAATTGTGATAAATCATCTTTTGATTCAGAAATATATCACCAAATTAAGCAACTCTTTTTACCCCACCAGAGTTTGACTAAAGGTTATTTTTCATTTCACATTCCTAATTAGCTTGGGGGCAATTATTTCTTCATCTTTAGCTCGATCTTACTTCAATAACATCTATAAATTCATAACAAGTAGGTACCGATCCTCTAAATTCCAAATACCAGTTGTCTTTTAGCATTTGAATGGTACGAAGAGTACTGTATATACATGTCTCAAAATAAGATGATTTAGTGTATATAATACCCCTATGTATACATTGATTCAACAAATGATTTAAACTTTTCTAATAATTTAAATTTACAAACGGTACTCAAATTTAATAAAATATGACTGTTAGACTATTTATATATCTCTTATGACACACACATACTAACTTTTTAGCAACTTTTTAGCTGGGACCACATTTTAATTAATTAATATTGCCAGTATTATTATCATTAGGGGTGAGTAAATTGCTCATAACTCGCTCGCTAAATGCTCATTAACAACTCGCTCATTTACTTAATGAGCCGAGCATGAGCATACCCCAACTCGCTCATAACTCGCTCATTAGCTCATTAAGAACTGAGTTACATAAATCCTGCCACATCTAATTCCTTGATTCTTTTTTTTAGAATGGCCCAAGAAGCAAGTTTGAAACATGCATGCCATAGGATCGCTGGGCTAAAGAAAGCAAGCCCCAGAACCATCCGTAATATCCATTAACAAATTAACTACAGGCCCAGACCCAGCTACTATAGCTTGAAGCCTTGAACGGGAGTGGATAATAATGAATATTATTTGGTTTTGAACTTTTAGCAGAAAACTTTGGAAAGTTTTCGGCACGGCTGCAAAATCTCATCACCTAAAGCAACTCAGCAACTCGCTCATAACTCGCTCATTAACAACATGCTCATTAACAACTCGCTCATTAAGCTAATGAGCCGAGCATGAGCATATCCTAACTCGCTCATGCTCGCTCATTAATCAGCCCTAATCATCATCATATATTCATTATGAAATAGTTCTAATCTCCTGTCGCAAAGAAAGAAAAAAAATACTATTGAACAATTGCACCATTGTGGACCATCCTAAAAGAAAATTTATCTGGGCCTCTTTTTCTTAATTGGACTCGCCCTAAAGCAGAGGTGGAAGTCAAAAAATTTGAAGTCAGATAATTTTAGTCTTATTCTATATTCCAAAAGGTGGAAGTTGTAATTAATGTATAACACTTGGCTAATTCCAGAAAAGTAGGTTTTTGCTTCTTCTGTTTTCCCATCTATATATTATTACTTATTGAGTAGAATTAAGGTGTGATGTGCTCACCAAATTTTTTTGTGAGCATAATTTCATAATCTATTGTATTCATATCAAACGAGATGAATTCAAATTGTTGAAACCGATGTACTTCATGAGTGATGTGCGTATATGCAAAATTTTGAATGTTTCGGATTTATTTAGTACAAAGTCAAGCGGTCAAGCGGTCAAAATTGATGAAAAATGAATGCATTAAAATAACTTCTAAAACTTCATTTTGGATCATTCATTTTTTTATCAATTTTGACCACTTGACTTTAGACTAAATGAATTCAAAAAATTCAAAATTTTGCATGTACGCACATCACTCGTGAAATATATCGGTTTCAACGGTTTGGATTCATCTCATTTGAAGTGAATCCGATAGCACATCACACCCTAGTTCTACTCTTTTAACTTATTATCTCATGGCTGCGAGTGTGACTTAGAAGTTACGGATGGCCAAAATAATGCAATTCATTCACGGCTTTGTTTAAAATTTAAAATTCAAAAGTAGTGCAAGGAAACAATATTTAAAGCGCATGCAAGTTCTTTCACGAGGCACCAAAAGAAGTCAAATTTCTGAATACATGTACAGGTGACCGTCTTTAATTCTCCATCTCTTTTATGAAACCAAATCAAGTGCTTTTCTCATAGAAAAGCACCTGCGTACTTTTTCGATCCGAACTATTTAAAATTTTTTATTTGCGTATCTCGATAAAGTAACTTTTTCAAACACAAATCTCAATAAATTTGAATGGTTCGGATCGGAAAAGCACCAGAGTCGAACTCCTCTTTTATGGCCCGTCCGGCTGTCCCTCATTCTCTGATCCACAGTGACAAGATTCGTGTATAATATCCGAATTATATCCGAATAATTCGTTTTTTTTGGTGATGCCGAACCGAACGTCGAATTATTCAGTTGACCGAACTTTGACCGAATTATACCCGAATAATTCGCGAATTTTACGAATTATTCGCGAATTTTACCCGAATTTTTCCCAGAAATTTTTTTTTTTTGGTTTTTTTTTTTTTATTCCTTGTAGGACTGAGATCTCTGATCTGAATTATTCCGAATCATTTCCGAATTATACCCGAATTATTCCCGAATCACGAATTTTTGACCTCGCCGAACCTTTCCCGAACAATTAAATTGTCACTATGCTCTGATCTACCTTTCTTTTCAACAACTAATTAATATTTTTCTCTTCATTTTTGGTGGGGGTTAGTCGCCTCTCTACGTCAAAGCATATTATATATGAGCTAAGCTTGGGGTATATTTGAATCGGTTTGATTAATTATGAACCGTTAAAACTTCAAACAATAATCAATTTTAAGGATAATATTGACATTTTACTTAAAAATATATAGAACCACCGGACATATTCTATACTTTCGTAGCTATCTTATAATAATATAAATCATATAGTAAGATATATAGATCATACATGAAGGAATATCCAAAATGTTTAAGATATTAATTAAAAAAGTAGTACCAACGAGGTGCAACCAGGAAAAGTATCCTCCCAGATGCCGTAAAAGATTCTCCTCACTTTACGGTTTGAGATTAACTCTCATCCGCTTTGAGATTTGGACTAGCGCAGGAGGCAATATTGTTGGACTTTGAGATTCATGCCAGGTTATAAAGAACGGTTCAGATCCACTAATTCTAAAAGATGGGTACCGGAGAGGATCTGAATTCGTGCAACCAAGCTCTCTAAACATTATAAATAAGCGATTTAGATCTAGTGGGACTTTCTATTGTCTTAATAGAGTTGCAGAGGAACCCAACCCCATTTCTTAAATTTTATTTCATATCTTTAATTAGACTTTAGACACCGATTCCGGTACACTTGTTGACCTATGAGTTTCTGTACAGTAACATAGGCTTGTCTTGTCTGGTCTCTAGACACTCCTTACCTAATAAATTTGACTTACATCACCACATGCATGTTTTCCTCTAGCTCTTTTTAAACCGGTACGGTGACCCAATTTGTCACATCAATCGTCTTAAAATGAATGAGAAATGGAATTTTAAGTTCAAAACCCCTAACTTTAACAAAAATAAACTATAAGGGCCTGTTCAGCAGCTCACTGTTTACGTGGGAAAAAAAAAAATTCACTTTCAGTTCAAAATTTTTGCTTTTCTGTGTCCATTTTTCAGCTCACACTGCAGTCGAACAGGACCTAAAAGACAATTATTTGAAAGAAATTTTTCCCCAAATGAAACCACGATTATTGGCAAGATAAAAATTCATCTAAAAGTGTTTAAGGTGTATATATACTACTGCTAGAGTCACAGTCATTGCTAGCTAGCAACTAGAGATAAATCCAAGTCATACAATAAACATATATATATTAAATCTATATATCATGTGAAAAAATCTCAACCAGGTTTGGGGATATATAACAAGAGATATTTTGAACGGAAAAGTTAAAGAGTGACTTGATTGCGACAAAAAAAATTAGTAATTATAGAAGACCAAATCAAATTTGAGTAACTAATTCATGATAAATGACAGTTTAATGACCTCAGCAAAATTTACCCATAATTCTTAGACGACTCTAAACCCTAAACCCCATATTAATTCTATATATCATGTGAAAAAATCTAAACAGGCATATGACAAAAGGTACTTTAAATCATCTCCTATATACAGCTACAAAAAAAAAATCTATATGGGGAAAACTGAAAATAGATAAAACTATATAGGAAAGTACTTTAAAGAACGCTTACTTTTTGTTACTAGATATAAATGTCATTGCAAGAGAGATATATAATTCTACATCAAATAAGCATATATAGAGTAGGGTTCAAATATGCCGAGTAGAACTAAGGTGCTCTTAAGCTCACCAAGCCAAACCATGAGCTTAACTCAAAAACCTATCGGATTGACTTCAAACGACATTTCTAAACCGTTAGATGTTCAATCTATATTAAAATGTGCTTGGAGACCAATTTTTTTATTTTTTGGAACTTTTTTACTATTTATTAAGCCACTTTGAAAATCGCTGTTTTTATTAAAATTCTGCACCATTGGATAACAACGATTTTCAAAGTGGCTTAATAAATAGTAAAAAAATTCCAAAAAATGAAAAATTTGGTCTCCAAGCACATTTTAATATAGATTGAACATCTAACGGTTTAGAAATGTCGTTTGAAATCAATCCGATAGGTTTTTGAGTTAAGCTCACAAAGGGCTTGGTGAGCTTAAGAGCAGCTTAGTTCTACTCCAAATATGCCTCATGTCTTTTATGTCTTTTTATGCCTTAATCACGTCTCACATCTTTATCTTCGTTTTCAAAGTTTAAACAATCAATCTGAATTGTTGATAATGATCACCATATTAAAATTTGCTTATAGACTAAATTATATATATTTTTTAATTTTAATTTTTTTAAATAGATACAAAACTATTGTTTTTGGACGGTCCAAGATATTCTGAAAACAATGATTTTGTACCTATTTAAAAAAATAGTAATTTTTTTTTTCCAAAAAATATAAATTTTGGTCTTGAAGCACATTTTAATATGAAGATCATATTGAGCGGTTTAGATCTACTGTTTGGACTTTTTGAAAATGAAAATAAGAATGTGAGGCACAATTGAAACATGAAAGACATGATGCATTTGAACCCTACTCACATGCATATATTTTCAAAGTAGACTAATTAGACGTATAAATCATAAATTTCATTAAAAGTGATACATAGTTCTAACACAGGAAGAAACTATGCATACATTTTCAAATATTTTGATTTTTTTCCATCTAGTTTTGCAAATTGCTACTATATATATATATCCATCTCTTATTATTGTAGGCTTGCAGACATAAAAAGATTTAAATTAATTTTTATCTATCAAAATCCACTTAGCTAGCTGCTATCTGCATTCACTGGATTAATTGTCCAATATGGATACATTTTTTTTCAGCATTTTTACCCTTGGGCTAATAGTAAAATCATTCTAATTGCAACATTTTGTTTATCGTCAAAGAAAAGTAAGAACGAGACCACTCACAAACGTCGACATAATTAGGGGTAAATTATATATATATTTTGAAGACTATATATTGTTACGAGCAAATTATAAATTTTGAAGTGTTTCTTTACTTTCTATATATTCCCACTCCAACTCTCATTCGCACTACTTCCTCAATGCATCACCCTTCATGTTAATTAAACATGTGTAGTGCTTAATTAAGAAACATTACCAACAGCTTGACTGGTGATAACTTTTTCTCGTTGAGAGTTGAGGCCCATTCAAACTCTAGATAGAAACAGAATATTGTTCAATTATATATACTTCAATATATCAGCTGGCGTATACTACTAATTTCTGTGTTATTTCCGCCATTTGTAATCTTAATGTAATAGTTTAATTGGGCGAAAACTACCAGTTGTATAGGCAACAGATATATATTATATATATATATATATATAGAGGTTGGCTAAGATACAAACGTTTGTTCCTAGGCCATGGAACAAACGGTTTGGTTCTCCAATTTTCAAAGTCCAAACAGTCGATTCAAACCGTTAGATATTCAATCTATATTAAAGTCAGCTTGGAGACCAACTTTTACATTTTTAAATTTTTTTTTACTATTTATTAAGATGGTTTGAAAATAACTGATTTTATTAAAATTCTGCACCATTAGAAAATCACTGAAAACAATGATTTTTTTACTATTTTTTTACTATTACAAGAATAATGTTTACGCTTTTGTTGTATATTAATTAGCTTAATTAAGTTTCTATTAAATTGCTTGATAATCAGTGGGCAATATATAAAATATATAATGCGCGCATCTGTGTGCATGGCAAATTGGCAACACGGTTGCAAGATATCCGAAGTTCAAAGGATATTTCTTTTAATAAATGTTCGGCATTAATGTTATAAGTATTAGCACGTAATTATTAAAGCTGCTATACCTCACCTGCTTCGCTTTAATTATCAACTGAACTTCATGACTCATGAGCAACATTTATTTAAAAATGGCACAATTACTAGCAGAGGACAATAGCAAAATTTGTTTTGGTATTGGGTACGTCGTACAATCAGTCTTCAAATCAGATGGCTTTTACTTTAATCTCTCTCTCTCTCTCTCTCTCAAGAGAGGGATCGGATTACACTGTTTTTTGTGATATCGAATTACATTGTATATTTTTAAAGTCCAAACAATTGATCTAAATCGTTCAATATGATGGATATATTAAAATGTGCTTGCAGATCAAATTTTACATTTTTTGAATTTTTTTACTATTTATTAAGTACTTTACAAAATCGTTGTTTCCAGACCATTGAATTTTTGTACCCATCTTAATAAATAGTAAAAATTAAAAAAAATGTAAAATTTGATCTGCAAGCACATTTTAATATATCCATCATATTAAACGGTTTGGATCGACTGTTTGGACTTTGAAAATGAACGATATCATTCGATGTCACTAAAAAACGATGTAATTCAATCCCTCCTCATATATATAATACCCACGTGCTAATATTTCCGTACTCAAAATGGTTTGATAACATAAACTGATGATACAGATATAATTGACCTATGAAGTATAACATTTTTAGTTATTTTTGGTTTAAACAATATTTTCATAAGGTTACCTTAGAGGATTACTCCATGGTATAGGGGTGAGGTTCTTTTCATGTATTGGAGCTGCTTGGTTTGAGCTTACATTATCTACTTCATGCCGAAATCCAAATTCCATAGGCCGGGAAATGTCGATCTCTTCTTCTCCTGAACCTGTTGATATTAGCATTGAAAATGTTAGTTGTTTTAATGCATATATTCAGATGAATACATTAATAAGGTTAGTCGAAAAATAAGATATATATTACATTAAGAAACCTCAAGTTACATAAATCATCTCCACACACTTGCAGAAAATACATATCGACATTTTGTATATATGCTTCAGATTAATTAATTAACTTGGTTGTGCTTATAAACACAAAATTCATAGCGTTGTGCTATTACGTACAGTTAATTTGAAGGTTATAAAAACAATGCTTGGCTCTAAATATCTAATTGTCTCTTGATCTATATCTAAGATTGATTAAGATGGCAAATTAAATTTGAGTTATTTCATATGATCTAAATACAAAATATGCTTAAGAAGTGAGTTTTTTTTGTTATTAATTCCACATTTTTTTTGGATATGGAAGAAATTGCTAACGGACAGTCTAAGAAATAATATGTTATAGTGAGATGACACTCAAGTTATAATTCAAAATGTATCTATAAATTGAGGCTTTTATTCTTTGGAGTATGATGATCATGTTTTTAAATTGGATTGCTGATTTAAAATTTGTTTTTTTTTTATATATAACCATAAGTTTTTGTTGCTTAATTTTGTACTCATCTGTGTAGAAAACTAGAAATGATATCTTTTTTTTTTTCATAATTTGAGAACTCTACAAATCATTTAAGGACTTGTCAGTAAATATAGAAATATAATTGATGGTAGCCAACATATACCTGAGGAAACTTCTGGTCTCTCAGTAGATTTAACAGTTCTATACATCTGCATTTGGAATTATGCAAGAAGAAAGAAGGAGATAATCAATGAAAGTAAAAACAAAAACAAGAGTGAGGCTATGGTGCTATGCATAGCACGGATGGCTAGTGTACTACGGCTCAATATGGTACTTTTTAAAATCCTAACGGTCGATCCGACCGTTCAATGTGATAACCATATGAATATGTACTTGCAAACTAAATTTTATATTTTTTCGAATTTTTTTACTATTTTTTCGGATAGGTAGAATTTTGATGGTCCAGAATTTTCAAAAAACACTGATTTTTCTACCTATCTGAAAAAATAGTAAAAAAATTCGAAAAAATATAAAATTTAGTTTGCAAGTACATATTCATATGGATATCACATTGAACGGTCGGATCGACCGTTAGAATTTTAAAAAGTACCATATTGAGCCGTAGTACACTAGCCATTGGTGCTATGCATAGCACCATAGCCTCACTCCAAAAACAATGCAGATTATTGCTTTCTACATTAAAAAAAGAAGAAAAAGAATTAATGAAAAAAGTATCAAAAGTGGATTCGTGTCTTTATTGGGGTATCTACATTTACATACTCACGAGGCTAGCTGATGCTGATGCATCTATGAGGCTCTCTTTTATCCTCTTTTATTAAACTCTGTGCATTATTGGGAAATGATGGTTCCTTTCCCACCAATCACCCCACCACACACACACACACACACACACACAGACATAAGCATACTGTGCAGTGTTTTTCTGTTTGAGAGAGGGAGAGGAAGGAATAGATGCAAGTAAAGAATAAATAATGAAAAGGGAAAATTTGTAAAGAAGTACCTGTAGGTGGCTCTTGACATGGGCAAGAGTGAGATCTTTGACATCCATTAGCTCCAGAACTGATTTCGGTGTTGCTCCTGTTACCATAAACAAATCAGGTCTTAAGTACTTTCTATTTGTTGAAAATAAGGGAAATAAAATACAAGAGAGAAAAAAAAAATTGTATACTTTATAAACAACAGGAACCTAAATAACCTAATGAATAATACTGGATACTTAGAATCAAATCAAAAGTGTATAACGTTGAATCATAACGTGTGGAGGTAAGATGCAATGGTATAGTGATCAACGAGAGAGAGATATATAACAAAGTCTAAAAAAAATCTCTTTTTGACTGCATGATGTATAATTAACAACTGAAGAGGAATAGAACTAACATATGCACTCAGCAGAACAAAAAACAACTGAAGAGGAAGAGCTGATGGTTAAAACCTGATCAGCAACCGAACAAAAAACAGCACAATCAGAAGAATAGATTTTGTTTCCGATTTATTCTTTTTTATTTATTTTTTTGCTTCAAAGGCTGAAATAACTACTTGAAACCAAAAGAACGAACTGAAAAAAAATTGGTTTGTGCATGTGTGTGTAGAGAGGGCTGGGTGAGAGAGAGAGATCATACTCTCATGGCCTCCAAGGAGTTCAACTGCCCGGACAAACCGTGCATGGAGGCTACCAGTCCATCTCATCCTCGGTGCACGTGTGCTTCTCTTTGCTGGTATCTTTGGTACCATAAACCTGGAGTTCATCAGGTAACCATGACTTGGATCCAATGTATCTAGTCGACCACATGGAAAATCCAATACTGGAAACCCATTAAGCCTGGTTACCATTGCCCCAACACGACTATAACACGGTCCAATTGAAGGCATGCCACTCACTGGAGGTGATATATTCGTAAATGGATATTCTAAGTTTGTAGGATTATTTCCATGAAATATAGGATAAAGCATGGTTTTTTGTTCATGTAAGGGATTCTGATATCTTTGTTGCGCAATGATTGGTTGGGTTGAAAGAGAGAGGTCTGTGTTTGCAGGAAAGAAACTGTTGCTATTTTTTCTGTTATTTGGGGGGCTTATTTGTAAAGATAGATCTGGTGATGGCGCGGAGTTTGTTTCCATGGATGTGGCCGATGAAGAAGAGAAACCGTAGATGTAGATGAACTTCAAATCTAAGAACTCATGGGTAAGATAAGTAGTACAGGTTGTTTGTTTTGGTTGAGGGAATATATAATTTTCTTTCGGTTGCTTTCTTTGGGGAATGATTTGGTCCCTCTTGAAAAGTGAGAAGGGAATTAGGAGATAGTGGTTTGATGGAAATGTTCGTATTGTCCCTTATACTGGTCTAGGGTTTATTTTTTGGAGACAACAGGATGCAAACATGAGAAGCATATATACATGGTTCTGAAACTCGGAATCGGAATCGGAATCGGGTTCTTGACCGTGGAATCGGAATCGGGTGAATCGGCCGGAATCGGCCGAGTTGACTCGGTAACTCGGATTTTTTTGCCAAAAGCTTGTTTTGTAGCCAAAAAATAGAAAAAAAAAAGTTGGTAAAAATAATAATTTGCAGAAACAATATGTTAAGACAAAATATTACACTCAAATAATCCACTAACTATATAATCAAACACTATGTTAAGACAAAATATTACACTCAAACACTATGTTATATCCCGTAAATTTTAATCTCAATTAAATGACTAATAATCAAAATTTTCAACTAATAAAAAATTTGTTTTAGTTAATTAATTAAGCTAGATATTAGTTAATAAATCAGAATATAAATTGGTGATTATGAAATCAATTTATAAATTTATTATTTTATAAATTGATTATGCAAATTTAAAACGTTAATAAATTTAAAATATATTTACGTAAACGATTAGTAATTTAACAAAATTAGATATGATGATAAATTAACTTAGATTTCGTGAAGTGTTACAAATTTGATTATATCGCGAAATCTAATTAATTAATTAAGTCTAATAGTAAAACGGATGCTTATACGAATTTTAAACGAAAATTCTCGTTGAATTTTAAATTGATCGATTAGAAGTTATTGATCTCGTTTAATCATGAAACTCAATTATTAAATTTGAAAACTTCTGACCATTCGATCCGATCAGCACTGATCACAAAGTAGCTCCTCTTTTATTCACCTCACTCTCCCTCTCTCTTTTTCACTGCAGCTGGCCCCCATTCCTTTCCCTCTTCTCCATTTATCGGACCAGAGACCCCTCTATCTCTCTCGTTCCCTCTCTGACTCCGCAGCCCCATCGCTTCCCCTCTCTCGCTGATTATTGAACCCCACCCCCGCGCCCTCTCCTCTTTTGCTTCCTGGAGAAAGAAACGCTCCTTCCCCTTTCGTTTCTCTCCCACGCGCACGACTGCCAAAATCGCCCAAATCCCCGTCTTCTCAAGCGCCTCCGCCTCCGCGTCTTCTCAATCGCTGTCCTTCGCACCTCCGCCTCAGCAAAACTCGGTCCAGGTAGGTGAGAATCGGCTATTTTGGCCTAAAAATCGCCTTGAATCGGTATAACTCGGCTGAAAAATCGGAAAATCGGCCGATTCCGTCACTGTTCATCCGATTTTTTCTGATAAAATCGCATAGACCCGAGAATCGGGTAAAAATCAGCCCGGTCCCGTCCAATTCCGAGTTGAATCGGCCGATTTGACTCGGAATCGGCCGATTTTTTAAACCATGCATATATATATATATATATATAGAGTCCGACTAGGCTACTCCATGGAGTAAAACGACTTGGTACTCCACGCCATATCTTCATTTTCAAAGTTCAAATAGTCGATTCGAACCTTCCAACATGTTCTCCATATTGAAATGTGCTTGGAGACCAAATTTTACATTTTTTGGAATTTTTTTACTATTTATTAAGCCACTTTGAAAATCTGAAAATCCTTATGAACAGTAGAAAACAGTAAAAATTTCTGGACCGCCGGATCAGTGATTTTCAAAGTGGCTTAATAAATAGTAAAAAAATTCCAAAAAATGTAAAATTTGGTCTCCAAGCACATATCAATATGGAGAACAACTTGAGCGGTTCAGAAAACATGAGAAGCATATATATATATATATATATAGAGTCCGACTAGGCTACTCCATGGAGTAAAACGACTTGGTACTCCACGCCATATCTTCATTTTCAAAGTTCAAATAGTCGATTCGAACCTTCCAACATGTTCTCCATATTGAAATGTGCTTGGAGACCAAATTTTACATTTTTTGGAATTTTTTTACTATTTATTAAGCCACTTTGAAAATCTGAAAATCCTTATGAACAGTAAAAAACAGTAAAAATTTCTGGACCGCCGGATCAGTGATTTTCAAAGTGGCTTAATAAATAGTAAAAAAATTCCAAAAAATGTAAAATTTGGTCTCCAAGCACATATCAATATGGAGAACAACTTGAGCGGTTCAGATTGGTCGTTTGGATTTTCAAAATGGAAATAATGAGGCGTGGAGCACCAAGTCGTTTTACACCATGGCTTAGCTAAGCCCAGCACTATATATATATATATATATATATATATATATATATATATATATATGATGAGTCAGCGTTTCATCCTCTTTTGATATACTTGAACTTGAGAGAGAGAGAGAGAGAGAGAGAGAGAGAGAGAGAGAGAGAGAGTCAAAAGTTTAAAAGTGAGGGGCATCTATAAGGACTATACCTGAAAAAGATGGCTTAACTAAGAAGGCAAGTGAAAAATATAATTAAGCTGATATTACAAAACAGTAAATGCAATTGGCTATAACACAAGCTACACTGAAAAGGTTCATCATTTATAACATTGTTGATCAATGTCTTTTTTTTTAAAAGAAATATTCATTATTATCAATGTCAGTCTGCAAATTAAGAAAATACAAAAATTTTAAAGCTGCTTCTGATTATAAAACTTGATGGATCTGATGAGCAACGTCGCATTCGTTTATATATATATATATATATGAGGGGGTAGTTACAAATTTATTTTACGAAGAGAAACAATAAAGAAAAATCGTCGATATTTTGTTGACAAGTCAAAAGGGAGAGTCTCATTTAATGAGTCCTCGTTGTAAGATGTTTGACTGGGCCATGACAATATTTAATATTTTTATTAATATTACTTATTTTTATAGCGGTTAATGTGTATATATATACAAAGTGAGACTTTTATTGTGGGAGGTGTAAGATGATTTATTGTGGATGGATGAAAGCTTGACTTTATAAAGGGGTGTAAGGATTTATTTTCTAGCTAAAATTAAAAGATATAAGGTCAATTTTTTTTATTGAAATTTTTGTGATATTGGTAAATGGTCTATATATATGAGGAGGGATCCAATTACATCTTTTTTGGTGACACATCATGACACCTTTTATAGGTTAATTTTGCGATTTCAAAATTCAAACAGTCGATCCGAACCGTTCAACATGATCACCATATTAAAATGTGCTTGGTGATCAAATTTCATTTTTTTGAATTTTTTTACTATTTATTAAGATGGTTACAAAATCGCTGTATTTCAATGGTCTGAAAACAATGATTTTGTAACCATCTTAATAAATAGTAAAAAAATTCAAAAAAATGTAAAATTTGATCTCCAAGCACAATTTAATATATCCATCATGTTGAACGGTTTGGATCGACTATTTGGACTTTGAAAATGGTAGGTGTCAAAGTGTGTCACCAAAAAAGGTGTATTTTGATCCCTCTCTTTATATATATATATATAGAGAGAGAGAGAGAGAGAGAGTGTGTGGCTAATATCAAAACGTTTGCACCAAGACCCTCGTGCAATCAAGTCGTTTTCGGATTTTCAAAGTTCAAACGGTCGATCTAAACCGTTAGATGTGATCTCTATATTAAAATCTGCTTGGAGACCAAATTTTACATTTTTTGAATTTTTTTTTACTATTTATTAAGCCACTTTGAAAATTGCTGATCACATGGTCCATAATTTGATTGCACTGTTTTTACTGTTCACCCGGATCAACAATTTTCAAAGTGGCTTAATAAATAGTAAAAAAATTCCAAAAAATGTAAAATTTGGTCTCCAAGCAGATTTAATACAGATTGAACATCTAACGGTTTAGATCGACTGTTTGGACTTTGAAAATCCGAAAACGATTTGGTTGCACGAAGGCCTTGGTGCAAACGTTTTGATATTAGCCCCCCTCTCTCTCTCTATATATAAATATAAATATAATGTGGTATTGTCGATCTCTTACGGTTTTGGATTAAACTTCAACCGATCTAAATTGAATAATGATGATTTTGTTCGCTTTGAAAAAAAATCTAAATTTTCTCTAGTGCATGAATAATGTATATTTAAAGAGAGAATCTAACATGAATAATGTATAAAAATAGACGAAGTTTTCTGAACAATAATTAGCACCCACGCAATTTAAATCTGTAGTCGTACGTACGTACTGCCAGCAAAATACTACGTGAACAAGTACCAGAAATATATAGTATATCTGTAAGTTAAATGAAAAACATATAAAAATTAAATAAACAATATATGTATATAATTGTGTTTACAATAGCGGAGTAACTTGGTAGTTGGTGCACATAATTAGTGCAATTATATATTAATAATTTACTTAAGAGACCAAGAAACGAATATAATATAAAGATGACACAATCCTACTTTGTATATTATTCATAATATCATGTGGTAAGGAATAGACACAAGTAATGTTATTTGTAGTGTTACTTTAAAGGATTATGTATTGTAAAATGATATTTTACATCTATGTTATTTGGATAACTATAATGTATAGCTAGAATACCGCTTATAGTTTACGGTAATAAAATGTTATTATGCAATTACCAACATAACATAGATCCTCTATATAGGTCACACCAATTGAACGAGAAACAAGAAGGATATTTTATTTATATGATGTATATTGTTTCATATGATATGAAATAAAATACATGTAATAAAATATTAAATATCATGACTGCTTAGAACGAAGATAAATTTATGAGAAATGTGCATATATATTATTTGGTATAACGTGGTGCACATTATATAGTATAATATACATGACATATAAATATAATAATGTGCAGAACATTGTTATAACATAAGTTTATTAAAGACCAAAATTAGTATGAGTTGAAGCTGGTACTGCAGCAGTTACTGTAGCACGTACTGTAGCAGATGATAGGGTTTAGCTCTTTTAATTAAGGAGGATTATACTAGGAAGGTTACACAATGGAAACACAAGTATATTTGCATATAAGGAGAGGTAGAGAAGTCTTTCATTAAGCAATTTTTTTAAAATTATTTCCTTCTCTTCCTCTCTCTCCTAGCTGCCGCCCCTCTTCCTCTCATATTATTAGTCTCTCTAATGAAAGATTATTAGAATGACATGAAGAGTTATTAACTAGGTTCTAAGCTCAGATTAGATTAAGACATCTAGTAAGGTCTTTCTAATCCTTGTTTAGTTCAAGGTGAACACTAGGAGGCCGTTTCGACAAACGAAGATATCCAAGAGATCTAGAAGAGAATACGACTTCTCTCTATTTACCAAATTGACATTTGGTAGATGTATATCCAAATTTCCTTTAATAAATAGATTTGTGATGAATGAATGAGTAGATAATTATTCGTGCATATGAATTACTTGAATAGAATTAGCATAATGAAGTAGGTCCGTAGATGCCTGTAAAAGGGTTAAAAAATTTAATTTTTACCGCCTTAACGCATCGTGAAATCCTTCACTGTTTGTCTGTAGCTCGAACATTTCGAAGGAATTTATTAATTGACCAGAGCTTTTGAAGTCCGAATCCAACAAGTGTAACTGATTTTCATTTTAAAACGAAATTGAACAAAAGTGACAGGGTATTAATTCGAACGACATCGACAGAGATATATACAAGTAGTGTCCATACTTGTGATTCTTCATAGAGAATTTGCATATAATTTTACAAAGAGAGGGTAATTTAATTATAGGTACATATATGGAGAGTGACTAAGGTCAAAGTGGTAGTTCCTAGCCCCCGGTGCTACCAAGTCGTTTTTGGATTTTCAAAGTCCCAACGGTCGATTCAAACTGTTCAAGTTGATCTCCATATTGAAATGTGCTTGGAGACCAAATTTTACATTTTTTGGAATTTTTTTACTATTTATTAAGCCACTTTGAAAATCTCAAATCCGGGTGAACAGTAAAAACAGTGTAACCAAATTCTGGACCATGTGATCAGCAATTTTTAAAGTGGCTTAATAAATAGTAAAAAAATTCCAAAAAATGTAAAATTTGGTCTCCAAGCACATTTCAATATGGAGATCAACTTGAACGGTTCGGATCGACCGTTTGGACTTTGAAAATCCGAAAACGACTTGGTAGCACCGGGGGCTAGGAACTACCACTTTGACCTTATAGTCACTCTCTACATATATGTATATTAATTGATATCTTTAATTAATAATATTATTCAAGTTAAAAACTTGAAATTATATATAGACATGTTATTCCTTATTTAAGTATAATATATATAAACAATTGAACTAATTTAATTTAAAAATCATTTAATTATGTGGCGAACTATTTAGAATTTAAATTGTTTGTTTTTACAGTACTTGATTTGTTTAATGACCAAAGACATTCTTACATGGATGGAAAAATTGATACACACCCTATATATTTAAATGATGAAAGACCCATCTAAAACTTTTTTTTAATTAGACAATTCCAATGACTGTCCATATTAAAAATTAAATAGATTTATCATAAAGAAATGTATATTAAAATTATCCTTATTTTTATGATCAGGGACGGGTATTGTAATTAAGAGTAAATATGTGTTAGCCAATTTAAATTTTTTTTTTTTTTTACATCTGTACGTACTTCTTAACAAGATTTGGAACTGATATCTATATATATTAATTTTTTAAAACATAAAAAATCAATTTCTTATATATTTTGACTTTTATAATTTAAATTTTACCTCCGCTGCATGTGTCTATGGTGCGTGCAACATTAGTTATTTCGAGCTTCATGTATTTCCTTTTACATTGTTGATATCATAAATTCATAATACCATATAGCCTTATATGCAGTTATGCTAACTTTTTTTTTTTTTTAAATAAACAGGCTTTTTTTACAGTACGCCAAAGTTTGTCTAAGTGTGTGTGGTGCATAGAAAAATATGTCCCCCTGGCGCACAACATATTTTACTACTAGATCCTTGCATGTTTAACAGTTCCGGGGAACTTGCCAAAAAGGTTTTACTAAAATATTTTACTACTAGATCCTTGCATGGTTAATGTCAAGTGATTATAAATTTTTTTATGAATATTATTTTTATTATCATTAGTGTTATTAAATAGCTTGACACTTTGACTATTAATTCATAGAGAATAATAATGTCTTTCCTACTTTATATAATCTCCGGTCATGGTACCAGATCAGATTGCCAGGTCAGGTTAAGCTATATTTTTTTGCTCTACTTCAATGAAGATTTAGAAAAACTGATTTTGTTGTTGTTGTTGATTCTGTAGGTATTTGTGTTGATGTTTTTTATAAAAGGTTGAAAGTCAAGCCATCTAACTTATAATATTCACAAAATTAAGATTCTCTCATCTAGATTTCGAACTTACGAGTCAGTGACCTCTCACACAGATATCATTTGCTTTTGCCACTAGTCAAAGTTAGGTATATATGAGACTTGTAATATCTTTTCTAATACTCTGTAAACAGTACCAGCTATGTGGTACCATAAAAACATTCTCATTTTACCTTTTTTTTTTTTTTTTGCAAATTTCTTTAATTAGGTTTTTTATTTATAAGCTTGAGTTTAATTAAAGTAGTGTATACAAGCTTTAGAGTTTACAAGTTTGATATTTCATTCTAAAAGCTCTAGCTAGGTTCAATATACATATCTTAGGATTCATCTACAAAATTTTGATTTCCATATACAGTTTAGGTATCAGCGGAGACCAATCATTGTACTGGTAAATTAGGTATCAGCGGAGGCATACATGGTGTTGTTTTGTTAGTATTTGAGTAGCTATGTCAGGATTGTAAATAGGTTTTAGTATATTCTCAAGAGCTGTAATTCTAAGTTTGACAAAGGGGATGTAGATATTTATTTAATCAATGAAAATTGTAAGATGGCATTGCCACCTTACCCTAAATTTTTTTTCTATATATATATACAAAAAAAATATAGATCTGTTATTGATTATGTATTCGGACTCCCAGGTACAAGAGGGTAGAATTTCTAATTGTAGAAGTAAGGTACCTGAGGGGATATGGATATATTCATTGATTTGTTTAGAGAGGATGAGTATCAAATTTGCGTTATTTGAATGATGTTTAGTTTCCTTCTAATAACTTCAAATTTTTAACGATAGAGTTTTAATAACTTTATGATGAATAATCAATTAAATTTCAAATTGACTAAAATTTTATACACACGCGTCCTAACTAAATAATTGAGAACACACCAATAATTTTAATTTTTTTAATTTAATTTTATATTATTCTAATATAAGCACAATAAAAATTGAATGCACCATTTTGGATGTACACTAGAATTATTTTATTGTTAAAGTATTAACTAGTAAAAAAATAAACGTTGGCTAATTAATCGGAATAGTTTATAGCAACAATGATATATATAGTAACGATATATGATACTGATATAATACACACACATGCATACACATCTCCTTATAGAAGTTTCTCTAAAATTGAAGCTTTTTTTAAACTTTTTTTAATGTATTAATTATTGCAAAAACAAATAAAGAGATAAATTAATTAAAAAGTAGTCGGTAAACAAACAAATAAGAAAAAATAATGGGTACTTAGTTTGTCAGGTAGGTCTATGATTCCATCTTAATTTAGTCATCAACTTTTACTGAGTAGTCCCTTCTCTCTCTGACTATGTTTCGCAGGAAAGCTTCAACATGAGCCTTCCTTCTATTGCTCCAGCTCTCTCTACCACATCTGCTGGTAAAAGGCTACAAAAGGGCTTCTATTCTACTACTCTCAAATTTAGTGCAGTGAACGCGGATGTACAGAATATGTCTAAAAAAAAGTCATAATCGAATGACGTACGTGTAATGATTTTTTTAACAAAGTTTGTCATTTATCATGCATAAAGAATACAAACATTATATACATAGAGGAGAGGGATTCAATTACACTCTTTTTTTTGACACATCTTGACATTGTTTTTTTTATAGGCCAATTTTGTGATTTCAAAGTCCAAATAGTCGATCCAAACCGTTCAACATGATGGATATATTAAAATGTGCTTGGAGATCAAATTTTACATTTTTTTGAATTTTTTTACTATTTATTAAGATGGTTACAAAATCGCTGTTTTTCAATGGTCTGAAAACAACGATTTTGTAACTATCTTAATAAATAGTAAACAAATTCAAAAAAATGTAAAATTTGATCTCCAAGCAGATTTTAATATATGCATCATGTTGAATGGTTTGGATCGACTATTTGGACTTTGAAAATAGTAGGTGTCAAAGTGTGTCAAAAAAAGAGTGTAATCCGATCCCTCCTATATATATATATATATATACTAGTATCGTGCCCGTGCGTTGCAACGGAATATATAATAAGATAACAAAAATAAATTCTCATACAAAATGACAAATTTTCATAAAAAAAACAAAATTAGAAATATAATCTAGATTTATCACAATAATATGTATAGAAATAAGAAAGTAGATAAATAAGAAAGTAAACAAAAAATTGATTTGAATTGTGATCCGCCGTATAGAAAATATCAATTGGAGATGGAGAAATAAGGAAACAAATAAATAAGGAAACGAATAATTATATCGCTAAATTTTAGAGTCTGTTTAATTTTAATTGTAACACATCGTGTGGCGGTATGTGTGGCGAGTATGTTTGTAACTAAATTTAAACTTCTACACATAAAACATATGTATTTAATTAAAAGAAGATAGATTATGTGATTGGAGAGCTGAGATTAAATCCAAAAATTAATCTTTCAATCGTAGCCGTTGGCAGATCGGACACCCAACGTGCTTAATAATGGAATGGAGATATATATATATATATATAGTTGGGCTATAGTGCATTGCAATGTATAATCCCTCTTGTACATTGGACTATAAATCAATGGTTTTGATTTTCAAACAACTGATCCAAACCGTTCAATTTGATATCCATATTAAAATGTGCTTGGAGACCAAATTTTACATTTTTTGGAAATTATTTGCTATTTTTTTTAGAATTTTTTAAAATCACTGTTTTTCTTGGTTCCATGGATGTATTGCAAGTTGTCATGGATGAGTGACATACATCCTGTTTGTATGACAAATAAATTGGCATGAACACTTGTAGAAATGGTGCAAGGAAATGTTTCAATGAGATCAAATATTATATAATATATTGATTTCAATATATATGATATAACAATGAAGTATAAAATTATAACGACTGAGGCTAAATATGGTAATATGCATATTACATATCAGCATATGCACTATGGATCAATCCATATCTATATTTTCAAAATTAAAACAGACGATTCCAACCGTTAAACATGATATCCATATGAAGTTGTACTTGCACACCAAATTTTACATTTTTTTATATTCCTATTTACTATTTTTTTAGATAAATATAAACTCGTTGTTTTTAGATGCATGGTCTAAAATTTTCAAATCAAGTGATTTTCTATCTATCTAAAAAATAGCAAAAAAAAAAAAAATCTAAAGAATGTAAAATTTTGTCCGCAAGTACAATTTTCATATGAAGATCATGTTTAACGGTTCAGATCAACTATTTGAACTCTAAAAATAGAGATATGAGTCCATAGCGTGGGTCGTTATGCATATTACAATAGCATCACTCAATTATAACTATAAAAGATCAATGATGAAATATATTAATTATATATTTCTGAAGTCAAATATGAACTTAATAAAATTACTGTATAATGTGATACATATTGCATATACATGTGTAATTTAAAAAAGATATAATATTCTTGTTTGTTCACTTAACTCTCTGTTAATTTATCTAAGGAAAGTGGACTTCATAATTTTTTTTTGTGCTTACCGCATTAAAACATTTGAAGGAAATGGAGAGGAGCATCATGCTGGGATAAAAAGGGTGTAGACCCAGTAACCGAAGACAAAAGCATGGAATCTTACAAACGCACAGGCATTTACCCTTTAAAATGACACAAAGATGTACAAAGAGAGAACCTTTAATTGTTACCTTCAGGCTTCAACTGATGCCTTCTTATTAGCTTCCAGCCTTCCACCGACCTCAGACGCTCTCTGCTCCTATTTCTGTGGCAATCATAATCTGTCATACGGTATAGCGAGTCAAATTATTTTTTTAGACCAATTATTAATATTAATTGTATGATCTGTCTTATTCATTTGTCACCAACTCGCCGTTATAATATATGGTGTGCCACATAGAATTCAATCCCTACCCCCTTTTAATTAACACACACACACACACTCCCCTCTTAAGGTTTCAACAACCCCTTGTAATTTTTTTTCTCAAAAAAAAAAAAAAAAAAACCCCTTCTAATTTTCTTTCACCAAAGTGGATGCCACAAATGTTGGCTTTTAAGGGGATTATTGCAACCAGCTTTTGGTTGCAAAGAGGACTTGAACCTCACATGGCTTCACTTTGCCTTCTGTTCCTCCCATCTCCCCTATTATATTAATTAGAATTTACCTTGCCCAGTTATTCTCACAAAAATGAAAAGATGAAAAAGGAAAAAAAAAGAATGTCAATGTCAGACTGTCACTTTAAAATCTCCACCTGGTTGATACACACATATGTTTCTGTACAGTTATAGGCGAAAAAGATAATTGACCGAGTTATCATTTTCGGTAATATAACGAAGAGGTAATAGAATGAAGGGGAAAGAAAAGAAGGATTTAATAGTAAGACTACAATAAACTTATTATTATTTTTTTTTTCAAAAGAACGAGCCAAATTCTTTAACAAAAGTAATGGATCGGACTTTAATATAAAACATTAAATTATTTTATAAAGTTCAATTGTTCAAAATTAATGACCTGGATTTCAAAGGAAGAATGACTGTACTATGCTTCAAAGTAAAATTTAATACTCTTTATATTATTTTTTTATCTTAATTTAATTTTGCGAAAAAAATTTGAGTTTCTGATCTGATTCGACCAATCCCTATTGATTTTTCGGACTCCGCTTTTGATGAAAATTAATAATATATTTAACAAAGAATAATAATAAATAAATTATTATTAATAATAATTAATGAATATTATATTTTCCTACTAATAAAAACTCTAGCTAAACCTTGCCTCTGGTAAATTAAAAGGATGCAATGCTAGCTAACGCCTAACGCTAATATTTGTTGTACGTGTGAGATGACCTGATTTCGCTGTAATGTCTCCGAGTCAAATCAGGATAGGGTTGGGGGTGAGCTGGACCGGAGACATACCTACTACTAGCCATATGGTAAGCAATAACGGATCCGTATCCTCCCAGGTACCTCACTTAACCTGATCGGAACGGACGGTCCAGATTTACTCTCAGTTGGTGATTACTTAAGATGATTAGGGGCAGTATTATTTGGGCTTTGAGATTCGTGTCAATTTAAAAATCTGAGCTGAGAGTAAATCTGGACCGTCCGTTCCGGTCAGGTTCAGTGAGGTACCTGGGAGGATGTGAATTCAGCAATAACTGGGGTTTCGAATATCAAACTAAGGTTGAAGTATCTGTATCTTTCATGCCTTATTTTTATTTTATGTTGTTATTTTTGTTTTCAAAATTTAAACAATCGATTCCAATTACTAAATATGATCTCCATATTAAAATATGCCTGAAGATCATATGTTATATTTTTTGGAATTTGTTTACTATATTTTTAGATAAGTGCAAAATTAATGTTTTTTTGAGAAATTTTGAACCATCCAAAAACAATGATTTTGTACCTCTCTAAAAAAATAATATTTTTTCAGATAAATATAAAATATGGTCTTCAAGTATATTTTAATACTGAGATTATGTTGAGCGGTTCGAATCGGCTGTTTAGGTTTTAGATACAAATATAAGAAAATGAGGTATGAATGATCAGACATGAAAGATATGAGGTATTTGAACCCTGCTCTAGATAAATGGGAAAAAATATTTGTTTCAAATGTAAGCATATGAGTTTTCAAAGGTAAATGTTTGTTCGAGATAATTAAGAAGGAAAATGATGCTGTTCAAATTTGTAGCAAGTGTTGTAGCCATTTCTGAATAGTTTGAGCTAGTCAGCATGTATTAATTTGTTGATTGCGAACTGAGTAACAAGATTTTACTGCAAAAATGAGATGCAGAATTACTGATATTGGCTGAATTATATAGATTAATTGCATATAAACTTAATTAACTTTGCTTTATTTTGTAAGTTCTATTAGTTTTAATATATTGATGGTTCACAAAATCGCAAGCTGACTTATAAAATATATATATCTTACGGAGAAGAAAAATAACTGCATGTAAACATTTTTTTTTAATTATACAGTTAGAATGTGTATCAAATTTAAGTCAACTTGGTATTTGAATACAAATTCCTTCTAATTTGGATAATTAGATTTATCTCATTTTGTTTTAATTTGTTCATATATTGAATGATTTATCTCATTTTGTTTCTTGAGCTTTATTATTTTATGAATCATTCTAGTTGAGGACTTGAATTGTAAAACTCTGTAATGTGTATGATAATTATTCTAAATGGTCCATCACCTTGGTAATTAACATGAAACGATGATTTATCATTATAAATTTAGTATGAGGATTAAAATATTGGTTACGTTTAACAAACTATGAATACAAAGTATAGATGCATATTGAAAATACAACATTGGACAGACTCTAAATGAAATATTATAAAATTGTGTTTGTGTCACTAAATATTCATATAGTATTAAATTCTAAAGTTTGAGATATTCGTTTTTTCTAAATGAGAAATGTGTATTAAAAAATAACACATTTATACCTTAAACTTGTTTGTGATATCATGCAACAAAAGAATTAACATAAGCAAATATTGCTTAAGAATCGTGATAGTGTATAGTACATATCATTTGTGTCATTTGAGTAATTATAATGTATGTTGCTAGATACATTTTATGATTTATAGATAGGGGTGCAAATGGATTAGATATTATTCTTTTGTATCCGAATCCATATTCAAAAATTAGATACACATATTCGATATCTGAATATCCGTGCATATACGGATATAGATATGGATATGAATATAGTTTTTAATTTTAATTATCAGTATCCGAATAATAGTAGATATATATACATATAGTTTAATATATATTATGAAAAAAAATTAAATATATATCTACAGATATCCGATCCATATCCATATCCAATCTATATTCAAAAATTAAAAGCAAATACAGATATAGTTTGACCACTATCCGATCCGTTTGCACCCATATTTATATAACATTTTTTTTTTATAAAAGTGGTGTTGTATATCCCAATGATTTATGGAATTAAAAAAGGGGTTTTAGTTCCGATGTCAACATAACACAGATTTACTAAGCACACCAAAAGGATTTAATTGGAGAAACTTATTCTAGTGTTATTGGATAATTCTAAAATAATCTAAAATAAATGTCATAGAATGGCAACCTTAAATCTAATAAAATTTAGAATTATTCAAAATTAAAAATTAGTCTTATGCATATATACCTATATATATCTCACCTTGACGTAATTAAAATTAATTAGTCTTATGGATACCTATATATATCTCACCTTTATGTGCAATCTTAGTGTTCATTCGTGTGTGCTAATTAACTTTATTTTATTTTTCGAATCTCCCAAAGTAAACCCCAGATGCTAACTTAATTTGAGAGTCTCAGGTGTGAATCCATCTCCTTATCTTTGGCTTTATTTTTCTCTTTTCCTCTTATAACTTATTTTGATTTGATGTTACATACCTCTCTTTTAAGCTGTATGGAAAGTACCGACATTAAATCAATAAGTTCTTGCTTTCACACTCTTAATTCAGCCCATGCATTAGTTCTTCTGTCAAAAGCTAGCTAGCTATTAGCATATTCTTATCATCTTATGGACTTCTCACAAGAAAATCTCTTTTTAAAATTTTCACATTTTATATCATTCTATATAAAAACATTGATGGTGCTAGCTGTTCTACTTTTTTATTGCCGAACATACATTCCTTTTTGTTGGAATAGATCAAAGGACTGCTCCAATAATTGATTAATTGAATTAATTTATTATAATATTAATTTTCACTCGAAGTAGCTTTATTTAAATATTTTTCTTTGAACCGACCTTAAAATACATACTACAAATTGTAGTCGATTTTATATAATGAGAATGAACTATATATAAAATAACATACACTATTAAGATTCCAACTATTTTTCTTCTAAAATCGATTTAACTTTTATTCTAATAGTTAAGACACTGTCTTCCGTACGTATAATAAATTATATATTTGAAATCCAACAATTTTTTTTAATATTTAAAGATAGAAAACTTATAACTCCTACTTTTATCTTAAAAAAAAAAAGAATTGCCATCTGAGCCAAAGTAACATATATTGATTTTAATAAAAAATATCCACATCTATTAAAAACATTCTTTTTAAGAACTTGCCAAAAAATTTCTTTTAATTGACTTTCATTTTTTTAATTTTCTCTATGTTATTTTCGGTAACTATGATATCATCTACATATACTAATACACGTGTTATGTTTTTTTTCATTATTTTTAGTAAACAAAGAATGATCAGCACTACTAATTTTAAAATTGTAAAATTTTAAATAAGAGTTATGTTTTCCATACCATGCCCATAGAGATTGTTTCAATCCATAGATTGATTTATTTAACCTAATTATACAAACTAGATTAGAGTTGTTTTTCAATTTATGGCCGGGTGGTAGGTTTATATATACCTCTTGTTCAAGTGTTTCTTGAAGAAAAATATTTTTTACATCCATTTGGTACAAGTCCCAATTATTGTTTACCGCAATAGAAAATAAAATTCTAACAGTGTTCATTTTTGCTACCGGGGCAAATGTTTCATTATAATCTATTACATATGTTTGAGTGTACCCTTTAGCCACCAATCTCACTTTGTACCGTTTTATGATACCATCACTATTATACTTGGTTTTGTATACTCATTTGCAACCAACATATTTTTTTTTTTTTTTTGTAATTGTACAATTACCCATGTCTCATTTTTTTAAGAGCTTTTAGCTCTTCTTTCATGGCATTACACCATACCGGATTGGTATTGACTTCTTGGTAATTGTTTGGTTCTATTTCTTTCTCAATGGAAGTGAGAAATGCATTATAAGAAGAAGAAATATTTTCATATGATATGATTTTTTTTTCTATAGGATATTGCAACGTATAGGTCACAAAGTCTCTAAGTCAAGTAAATGGTAGAGGTGTTCTTACGGACCGTCTAACCACTAGATTTTCATCTCTCCCATTATCATTGGTATCAATGTTCTGTATTATTTCTTCGAGGTTATTTGTCTCAACCTCAAGGTTGGCATCTTGTATAAATACTTGACTATCTATATAAAGTAATACCGAATTTATTTGATCATTGGTGTGTGATATTTCACTCGCTTCATTTTCTTTGAAATATGGCTCATCTTCACAAAATATAACATCCCTAGATGTAAATAATTTGTTTGTGATAGGATCATAGTATTATATCCATTTTTATAACATGAGTATATTAAGAAAATTGTTTTTGTTGACATATAGTCAAATTTATCTTTTCTCTTAATTTTTACAAAACATACACAACCAAACATTTTAAATAATCGAAGTTAACTTTTCGTTGTTAAAAGATTTCTATTGGACTTTTATTTTGTAAAATAACACTTGGCAATCTATTTATTAAGTGAGTAGCGAGAAGGATGGCATCTGACCAAAATATTTTGGAATATTATTTTGAAATAATAATGCACATGCCATTTCCAATAGATGTCTATTTTTTCTTTCCGACACTCCGTTTTGTTTGGGAGTGTTTATGTAAGTTGTTTGATGTATAATTCTTTTTTTTTTAAAAGTTGTAAAATTTTTGTTCACAAATTCTGTTCCATTATCCGATCTAAAATTTTTAAGTTTTGCATCAAATTGATTTTTTATGAGACATAGAAATTATTGAAAGCAATTGAAAACCTCATCTTTTGATTTTAGTAAATACAACCAAGTACCTATAGAAAGATCGTTAATAAATATAACAAAATATTTGAATCCATTATAAGAATTAATTGGAGCCGAATGTCGTAGTGGACTAAATCAAACAATGCTTCACTTTTGCTATTTGATTGAGAAATGAAAGTTTTGTTTGTTTTGCCAACTTGCATATATCGCAAAATACAATTTTAAAAAGAAAAATCTAGTGCACTATTTAAAATCTTGTCGGAAGGATGCCCAAGACTCTTGTGCCAAATGTCTTGATTAATAGATTTTGCGGAAGCACAAAAATTTAATTCTTGTAAATTCAAAATATAGTGTCCATTTTCAAGAAAACCTTCCCCAATCTTCCTCTCGGTTTTCGGTCCTAACACAAATTGATTATTTTTTGTCATGTTAAAATTTGTAAGAAAGTCTTTCTTTCGGAACATATAATCGGTAGCACTGCCATCTACAATTATTTGATTATATAAATTAAAAATTTTTGAGTAAGAAACAATACCACAAGTGTTGTTTGAGTTTTGCTTGGAGAACCACACATAAAACTACTCAAAGAAGTTGGTTTGGTCCGGTTCTCACCAAAAAACCAGCATCAGGGTTCAGACCAGGGTTATAATTTGGTTTGGGTTTAGACTGAGTGAGAAACCCTTTCATCCCGTCGCACCCTCCTTCTCTGTCGCACCCTCTCCTGCTGAAATTACCCTTTTCGCCCTTTTCTGCCACCCTCCACTTCTTCAGTTTGAGATTAGGGTGGAGAAACCAACATCTCTCGTGACTATGTCCTTCTTTCTTGCAATGAGAGTGATATCTCACTTTCTTATCTATATTCTGACCAAACTTTGTACCAAAACCTGTGCCTAAAACTGTCAAATCGTGTTTTATTTCATTGAATATCTATAGAATGTGGTACTGCTGCGCATTTGTTCTTACTTTGTAGAAAACGGGCAAAACCGAGGAAGAATATGGAATTCAAAGGTTTATATACGGTCCGTGTACCTTCTGATGCGAACCGTACAACCCTCTACCCGACCACAAACACGACCAGGACACCATCCACACGACCTGTATATGATGCTGAAATTTCAGCATCTGAAATTAAAACGGTCATAGATTTTGACTCGTAACTCCGTTTTGAGTGTATGATCACTTTTCGGAAAGCTTGCGAGAAGATCTACAATCTGAGCCAAAGACACATTTTTACACGGTCCGTGCACATTCTTGTGCGGACCGTGCACTAACCGCCCGATCGGACAGAGAGTTTCACGCAAGATGCTAGCACAGGCACACGGTCCGTGCAGATTTCTGTGCGGACCGTACACAGAAAATCCGGAAATCCAGACTGGAGATGGAAAGAGACGCCAGCTGGGGAGATCGAAATGGAAGGCTTTTAATACGCGATTTTGGGCATTAAAAGGAGGAGATTATTCCAGACCTAGGGACGGCTGGCTCTTGGGAAGAAAGCTTGGCTTGGAGAAGAAGTTTGGCAACGAATCTTCATCTCTTTCTTCGAGTTTTGTCATGAACTTTATTAATATTATTTGTTTTTGCTTTTCAATCATGTTTGAGTAGACTTTTATTGTTTCTAGGGTTATGATGTAGTCGAATGCTTAGTTTTATTTGCTAGTTACTTGGAATTTGTGTTGAATCTTGTGCTTGCTTGCTTGTGTAGTATTTTATTGCTTAGTGGAAATTGTTTGAATTGAATTGTTAATCCGCTAGATGAAAGGCCTCATCTAAATGGAATATAAATAACCTTGATATTCACTCGACCAAACTAAGTATTTGAGATAGGTTTACGATCCGAGAGGTGAAACCAAGTAGTAGCCGAGAGGTGAACTTTTCCTCGTATCGAGAGATCGAGGATATCTTTAGTAAACCAACAAGTGACTTAGGATTATTAAACCAACAAGCGAAAGTTGAGGTTTGAGAACCCTAGGAGGGCAGAAATTGAATCCCGCACCGAGTAATTAAGCCAACATGCGAGAGTTGAGGTCTAGGTACTTTGGTTCGGTCAATAGAACCCTGCACAGGAAAATCAACACAGAAACCAGTAGCTGCTGTATTAACTCGAGGGCCACACGGACCGTGTACGAGAGTACACGGCCCGTGTACATCCCATACGGCCCGTGCATGAAAGTGCACGGACCGGGCACCTTGAGACTAAGCTGAGATGAAATCAGAAACCCTAGGAACTCCTTTTTAATTAATTAAACCCAAATCAAACTTTACTTTATTGTCTTTAATTACTGTTAATTGAACTGTTAGGAAACGTAATACCCCAAATCAACATTTGCAGACTTCTAGAATCTCTGTAGTCTAAGTAAAGTCCGGTAATTATCAAACCGTCCCTGTGATCGATACCCGACAATATACTACTCGATAGGACTGTGCACTTGCAGTCTGAACCGAAGGTGTATTTAAGGTTAAAAGGTACAGTTTACTGTACTGAAACTTTGTGCATTACCTTTTGGTGCAACAGAGAGCACTTCTTCACCTCTCTTTGGTTCGCTTTTTGCGGGTTAGGGTTTTGACCGAAGTGGTTCGTTTTTGTGGTAAAGCTATAGGTTTTGTGTCCCTCGCCACTACTGGCATGTGGACCACCCAAAGCAAGCCGTCGGCTTTCTTCTTGCTCCACTATGGTGGTGATTTGGGCGAATGAGGGAAGAGAGGTGGTTAAGAGGAGTTGAGCCTTCACGGCTTCGTAACTCGGGTGGAGACTCGTGAGGTATTGAAAAATTTCATCTTCTTCGGCTCTCTTGATGGCTTCATAGCTCGGGTTGCGACCCGCGAGGTATTAGAAAATTTCATCTTCTTCAGCTCTTTTGATGGATTCTGGATCTGTTAGAGGTGGTCGATAAACTCGAAGTTCGTGGAATTTCTTTTTAAGAGCACCCAAGTACTCTGTATAACTCCTTTACCCTTGTTGTTCTTGTTGGATTTATTGTTTTAATCGATAAATATGGAAATAGTTATTTTGTTGACCGTACATGATTTTTACACCTTCCCATTGTTGTCCCTAACGGCACCGGAGAATAGGTAGTCTTACTCTTAGACGTTTTTCAGTTTAACTCTCTAAATTAATAAGTCAATCAATCAACAAGTAAGTGTGTGCAAATAAAGTAAATAGAGTAGAATTAGAGAAATTTGACATGCGGGATGATAACGAAGTTCGGTGTAAAATGCCTATATCTCCGGAGTAGAGCAACCTCGTCGGCGCCCTTTCCTATTACCCAAAACTGGTACATAATTCTTCCGTACTGCCACACTTCATATACGTATCCATCCAATACCGTGTCAATACATTACGTACTGAACAGTTTGCTTCCGTACCGAACGGATAGTTCCTGAAATCAACAATCTCAAATTTACTTTACTTATCTATTTGATATTACAATCTATATTCTTGATCTTCGTAAAGTTTTGTTGATTTCATTAGTTCTTCAACTTTTATCTTGCAATTATAATGTTCTTGAATCTGCAAACTCACTTATACAATAAAAATTATTAAATACAATCGTTGTACGTTTTGCAAATTAGTCAAAGAAGGTAATTAGAAAATTTCATAAAACAACACCCATAACTCGAATATTGTTTCGTGACAGAGGAATAGATCTGTGACAATTGGTTCCATGGATTGCATAAGCCATGTCTATGTCTTACTGCCTTTTTTTCTTACTCAATCTCTTCGCCTTTTTTTGCTAGTTTGGGTTTCTTGGATTCTCCTGTGATGAAATATGTAACTTCTCTTCCATTGAGAGATAGTTTGGAGGATCTTGCCCATGAGATATAATTTTGGCCATTGAGCAATGAGTTTGTAAGTTTTGAGGTATTGGTATTTTCGCTAGAGTGCTGCCCCTCTGAAGACATTGCTTTATTGTGCTAGATTTTGTTTTGTTGGTTTTGATTTTGCTTATGTACCAGTTTTACTGGTAGGGTTTTGTTTTTTCTATCACAAAGACAAAAGCTCATATATCACGTTGTTTTTGTGAGTTTCTGAGGAGAGAAATTGTGATGAGAAAAGGTATTTCATTTGATCTGAAAATGTTACAGTTTTCTACAGCTATATATATTACACTTATGTTACTGTTTGTACTATTTTATTGTTTGTATTTTTGATATCTATGTACAGTGTATCTATTTTTGAATATATGCAAGGAGATCCCTTTAACTACTTAATTTAATTATAACCCTCTAAAGATCTATTATGATTATTAATTTGAGATCTTAGATTCTATTTCTCTAAAGAGTGGTTTGACAGAGGAAGGAACAGGAGTTATGGTTGGGCACTGTTTGCTACATTAATATTGTAATTTATAGCTGACATGTCATTATTTGATGCTTCGTCAATACAGGTATAGTTCCTGCAGCTATTACATGTACAGCTTTGTTCCATGAATGATGAAACCCATCTCTGGCACTCTGCCCCTCAACTTAATTACTTATTATTTGCTCATGATGGCTCAAATCATCATTTGTTCTCATTCTTTCTCTCTCCTCTCCATGTCCACTTTTTGACCAACTAGTCATGCATGCTACTGCTACATGTTACAGGCTCCGTATCACAGTTCTTCTTGCAATTCACTGACCGACAAATTTCACATATAGATGCATCATTTATTTTCAATTAATGGGTCTGCTGTGTATGTTCTGGTAAGACCCATATATCCGTGCGCATTAAATTGTAATATATATAAACTTTGTCCCAACATTTTAAACACTGAGATTTGAATTTTGATGAATATATATGAGGGTCAAGTTAATTACTAAACGACAAGTACTATTAATTCTCTGAAGAAATAAAAAAATACTGGAAAGATTTACCGTGCGTACGTAGAAGTACGAAAACTTTCATGTTTAAGAATAATTATACCCGCCCTACACTACCCGCACTGTACGCGCTACAGTACCCGCACTGTACTCAAGTGCTGGTCATATCGTTACGTTGTGCAAGAGTCAAAGGGGCACCATTTCTTTAATTTTTTCTTTACTTCTGGTTGGGCGTCATAGCTTAGCATATAGATATAAATACTTTATTTCGTAAATATAAATACCACAAGCATGTAGATATAAATACTTTATTACCCTCACATAAGCTAAGTCAACATTTTTTGTTGAAAATTTTTAGTGGTCCTCACATGCCGTTTGAGTGGTCCCCTAGTGCGGGTACGATACGAGGATTTTTCAAAAAAAGGTGCGGGTACGGTTATTTTAGGAAAATTCATATATCATATGTAATTCAATGTATAGATATAAATATTTTATTTCGTAAGTATAAATACCACAAGCATGTAGATATAAATATTTTATTACCCGCACATAAGCTAAGTCAACATTTTTTGTTGAAAATTTTTAGTGGTCCCCACATGCCGTTTGAGTGGTCCCCTAATGCGGATACGACACGAGAATTTTTCAAGAAAATGAGCGGGTACGTTTATTTTAGGAAAATTCATATATCATATGTAGTTTAATGTATAGGTATAAATATTTGTCCCGTTTGAGCTATGTACTTCACAATGTTACTATTAATATTTGTAAAATAAAATTGAAGTTTTGGAACAGTTGCGGTCCCCACAAGCAGTTATGGCAGTTTAGTGCGGGTACTCAACTGTGGGTACTTATATCAGCTTCCTTATATTATATCTATCTATTACTGACAACAATAAAGACTCGTATAATTCTACTTTATAATACTATAAGAACAAATTCAAGCAGAACTTAATGTTTGGTATGATAAAAAAAATTTAGCCCAAAAGGAAAAAAAGGGAACAATTTGGTGAAATAAGAATGTCAGTAGAAATAAATTTCTTCATAATTTATTGCTAGAGATCCAAGCTATAAAAGTCTAGACATAAAAGAGAGAGGGAATTTCACGTATACCCCTCAAAAACTTCAAAATTACGTATTCCCCCCTCTAAAGTTTGAAATTACGTATTTCCCCTCTAAACTTCAAATACTTACAAATTTACTCATTTTATTGTCTTTTATATTAAAACTCATTCTAAATTTATAAAATACTCATTTTGCCCTTTATTAAAAACATATAAAGCCCATCAGATTCATATTTGAATCTGAACGGTTCATATACCGTTTGAACTGCTTTCAGATCTGTGCGCGCAAGATCGACACAAATATTGATGCGAACACACACGCATATTGAAGTGACATGCACAGATCTTAATGCGATGCGAGCGGATTGGAATTGCTTTAAGATCCTGTGTTCTAGATCATCACGAATATTGAAGCGATGTGCACAGATCTTAATGCAATGCGCGTGGATCGGACGGTAGAGGAACCTTTCAGATTCAAATTTGAGTCTGATGGGCTTTTATATGCTTTTAATAAAGGGTAAAATGGGTATTTTAAACTTTTAGAATGAGTTTTAATATAAAAGACAATAAAATGGGTATATTTGTGAGTTTTTGAAATTTAGAGGGGGAATATGTAATTTTAAAATTTAGAGGAGAAATACATAATTTTGAAGTATTTGATAGGCATACGTAAAATTACCCTCAAAGAGATCAGTGGTACCCAAAATACCGGAAATTACATACCTCATGTGCACATGCATTAAATGCGAGGAAGATTCGCACGAGGATCAATGTCTGAGCACATTTGCTCTTGGTTAGAGCATGACATATTATGTCACTATTAATGGTGTCCTTGGAAAATAGTAACATTAGGTATAGGTGCGTCGTCTTCATGCCATCTCTCTGGTATTTAATTGCTAGCTAGTGTGAACAGTACCTTTCAAAAAAAATGAAACACTCAGCAGAAAAAAGTTTAAATGTACAATAGCATAGTGAAAGTAAAGCATTATAAATACAGTTATTAGTTGTTCTGAAAAAAAAATTGTTATATAAAATTTTGAATGAACCCTGGCGCTCTATATATATTCATCTGGTGACTCAGATGAGGAGTAGGAGTATTTCAAGAAGATGATATTTCTGTGTGATTTATTTTTCTTGCGGTTTATTATAATACTTATATAGTGATTAGTTATATTAGATAATAGCTACATATATATATACCGTGACATGTCCTTTTGTTGCTTAGTGGGTTTCGGGTTGGGTACCCGTAGTGTCCTATATATGTTGACGGAATGTTGTTTTTCTAGATGGTATTTAATTAGGAATTCAAGGTAGGTCTGATGGGTATCGGACCTACTTTGGTTTGATGGGCTCCACTGCTGTGCGATTTACATTAAGATTCTTGCATTCCACTTTAATTTCATGTGTGTCTGCTTCAATTTCCGTGTGCACATAACTTAATACGGATCGGACAGTGTTTTTCTTTCTTTTGGGTGGGGGATCGGTTAGTTTTTCTTGAAATTTTCAAACAAGTTTCTTGTTCTTAAGCTCTGAAGGAAAAATTGAAGAGAAAATAATACTAGCTTCATGCATTGTGTAATTAAGAAACCCTACAAAAATCTCTTCTGGTAATTAGTATAATACATGAATGATGAGATTATGTAATACTGAACTAATCAACAATAATGTATCTCTTTTTAGTAAATGATACAATATAAGTTACATAGGATCTGTAATTACTTTTTACAAAAAAGTATTGGCCCAAAACATTTAGGGCCTCAGAGTCCAATAATGCTGAGCTTTTGTCAAAGGCCCGTTCCATATGAATTCTACCTTTAAATTTCACAAAGAAAAAGAAAACCCAAATATTCTACCACTTACTGTTATTCATATTACACTGTAAATTTATATGCAAAATGTCTTAATGGAATTAAAGTTTAAATAATGACGGGGCCTTTTTCAGTCCTTACATCAATGGACATGTTTCCAATGGCATCTTGTCTAATGGAATTTTGCATCTGCGGCCCATCTTAACGGGAAGTTGTAAAGTTGGGATCAATGCTATTTGAGTCTAGGAAAATTACTTTACGGGCCTCGTTATAGAAACCCCAGATGGGGGCCCACAATTCAGAAACGACAAGGTTTTCTCAGAACGCGTCATTATCTCACTCGAAATAGCAAAAAGAGTAATGACAACTGACTGCTGAGAGACGTTGCTGTCTACGAAGAGGAAAACGAATCGCCACGGCACCAAACTCGAATTCGCATCCTCTGAGATATCTCAACTTTTGCGTGTTTTTTTGGAAAATACCAACCGTTCAAATACGTTCTGTATCAAAATTATTGTTCGCTCGCCACGTGTTATCACAAAGGCATCTAGTTTAGCTGAGCGGAGCGATGCACTGGCGAGCGTAGCATTTTATTGTCCGCTTATATTATTATCCGTCGGATCAACAAAATCATCAAATTTTTGGGTTATTTTAAAATTGGCAAATGCAATTACCACCAAAGAGTAATTAACGCTAGCAGAATTTGCTGATGGGAACTAAGATCTAATATGGACTAATTTATATTATTTGTGGTGATGCTTCATCTTCAGCCTTTTATTTTGCTTTATGTAATAAATAGAATAATTTGATTTTTTTATTATTTCAAGTACCATAAAATTCAACAGCTTTATAATAAAAACTAACTCGTTAGTAAATAATTTATAAATAATTAATAAAAATATAATAATTTTACAAAGCCCATTTTTTTAATTTATGAACATCATAATTATACTTGATAGTAAGAAAATTGGATGAAATATATTGTCACTTTATACAACCAACACAATATTTATTAACATATAAAAAATAAAATCCTAGAAGTATTATTTAGGACTAAGTTGGTAAGTGCATGAACTGTAATTTAACTTAAAAGTATATTTGAAAAACTTATATATATCATTATTTGATGAATAAATGATTTTAATTGCACTAACTTAATATGTAAGTACACTATTTATCTAAATAATAAATAAGACATGTAATTTAAATTTTATTTATGTTGAATTTTTTTTCAATTATTGCTATTTTCAAATAAAATTGATAGTAAATATATCTTTTCACAAAAGATATGAAAGACTATAGTTCCTATCAAATCAATGCATTGAACAGTCCGAAATTAAATCAGTTTATTCAAAAAAAATTGTTACTTATTTGTGTTGTAAAAATAAAGTGAAGGTTGAAGTTTTAAGGCAAATAATTTTATTTATTCAGTCTACATAAAACTTAACTTCTAATCAAACAAAATAATAAATGCCTCATGACACATGACCCACCAGCTTTAATTTCTCTCTTGATGTTGCGTCGTTGATCTAATTTGACCGAATTTTGATGATCGACTTACTGATCAAACGGATAATAATGTGTGTGGACAATGAAATTTTTCACTAGCGGGTGCACCCAACCCACTCCTATGTTTGGACACGCGGCGCAACCGACAATAGGTATTATGATGATAAGGTCCACAAAGGTAACCCGCGAATAAGTTGAACCGGGTTTAAGAAGTTCATTAAAATATATTACAATGATAGGCGAGGATCCAATGAATGTTGAGCTCATTTTGACCCGAAAGAGATATTAAAATGATACTCCAGGTCCAGGTGCAGTCCATGTTCTCCATTCCTCCTTTTCTCTTTGATAGGCACCAGTCGATTTTCAATTTTGGAAGCATCAAACCTTCCAGCTTTTTCCCACAAAATCTTGAAAGCTTTTCAATCCCCTCTCGGATTTCCGTTTGCTCTTCTTTTCTCTCTCCATAAATTAACTAAAAGAGTTTAATTTTCTCTTCGTGTGGTCACGTACCGCGCTATTTTTTAATTAAAGCGCGAAGGCATAAGAATTGCGGTTATTGTTTTTTCATAGTTTAATTCTTGAATCTAACACAGCGGTTTCAGAACTGTTTTCCACCATTTTTTTTTCAATCCCAAGCTGTACTTGGAGCCCCTCTATAAATTTCGCTGCATCATCTATCAAAAAGAAAAAAATTATAAAGAGTCCTGGTTATCTAGATAAATTAGTTTTCATGTGTAAATGGATGCACCAATGTTAACATCTGGTGCAAGTGGTAGATTAAGTGCATTACTTTCGATTTTGGCCCTTGGTCGAATTCTTCTGTTCCTCCAATCCATTCTATCAATTATGCTTCTACCATTTCGCCGATCAGTCATATCAACCAGTGGAGGTGCAGGATTGAAAAGAAGTCCGTCGGGAATTGTTGTCAAAGTGCCAGCACAGCTGACTCCAGCTGCACATGCTGTGGTGGCAAGGCGGCAGAGAGAGCATGAAGCGGCAACCAGGAGACAGCTCGCCATTAGTAGGGTCGAGATGGAGCGTAGAGCAGAGATGAAAAATGGCCAGAAATTTCTGAGGGATTTTGAATTGATCGGCACAGAGAGAGGCGAAACTCTGTTTACGCAATCATGGACTCCAATTGGCGTTAAGGCAAAGTAAGCTAGAATTTCTGTGGTTTTACTTTAGTTAATAGAAATGATTTAGTACTGTTGTCCTTTCCTGATGCTTCATTGTTGTATTTTTCCCAATATATATATTATTTGTTAAGTGATTGAAGTAGACCTCAAATTATGTACCTTGAAAGGATACTTGCCTGTTTATAGGAAGTAAAGTGTCCAAATTACACCTCTTGTAAAGTGTTTTTTTTTTTTTTTAATTTTCAGTTGACCAATTCTAATAATCTAATTCTCATATTGCAGGGGAGTCGTTGTGATAATGCACGGTTTGAATGAGCATAGGTACAGAGTTTGTTTTCTTAATTAACACATCACCTCTAATCTCTGTTTAGATATGAATGGGGATTGCAATAATTTTTGCAAATGACCAGGTTGGTGAGGCACGTCACCAACTTCTAACACATTATTAGTTCAACTATCAATTACAGTATAAATATTGATCTGGGATATTTTGTCCATTTCAGAAAAAACATTAATGTTTTCCTAAAATTGGTTTATTTGGTCTTTCCAGTGGAAGGTATGATCATCTTGCAAGAAAGTTAAATGAGAACGGATTCAAGGTTTATGCCATGGACTGGACTGGTAAGCCCTTATATATTGATCTTCTAGAAAGTCATTGGGTGAAGTATGAAATAATAGTAATGCATCATATAGTCAAGTATATGTGCATATTCCCAGATCTTGCAGCCCTGTTGAAATAGTTCTCTTTCTTTTATTGCTCCCATAACTTGTAGCCTTGTAGTTTGAGTTGGAAATGGTTAGCCACTTTTTGAACAGAACTCTGCTTTTATTAGGACTCAAGTCAGGTGGCATTTACTAGTTGATTATATGCTTTTATTCTGTCCAATGACCGCATGCCTAAAAACACATGATTAGCATGCAATTGGTTGCCGCTTTTCTAATTATTGCACTTTGATATGACCTGTTATAGTTGTAAAGTTGGAATGTAAAACCTTTGCCAAAAAGCAGTGCATGTCTGTGTCTTTCCATTTTCCTGGGTATTGATGTAGTTTTATTTTCTCTTTTGTGATATTCTGGTCTTTTTAGCACAATATTAATTTCAGGCCTTCATTGGAGATCATTGAGACTTGGCTTGACCACTTAACAGTAATCCAATGTAACTAGCTATCTAGCTTAGTTCTACCAATTAACTTTTTAATAAAAATTATTTCTTAGCTTATGCACAATTCAACTTGTAGGGTGCAGTAATGTTACCACTGGTACCAGATGGCTTAATGTATTTATGCAAACTTATCATTACGATAATGCATCCATATTATCTTGCTAACCCCTAGTGAACAGAAAAGGCAAAAGAATGATATTGTCACATACTAGTCAGCTGCGCGTGTCAGTCCTGATCTCAATGCAAAACATGCCCAAAATGAATGCCATCTTATTTGGCAAAACTAATTTTGCCTGACAATAGATTTCAATAATACAGGACATGGCGGGAGTGATGGACTCCATGGATATGTGCATTCACTTGATCATGCCATCAGCGACTTGGTAATTCAATCTCCATTGTATTATTACATATAATCTCTCGTGTTTCAAACATGTTTTCTCTGTTTTATAAGTGCATTCTTTTACTTGTACTATCTGTATGCCCATCAAAATCACGACTTTAGATGGATCGATTTCTAGATATACCAAACCTCTTGGTGCTTGCTTGTTTGGCAAGATATAGAATAGCATAAAAGAGTATGTTGCATATGAGTATTTATGGACCGTGGAAGAAATAATATATTAATTGCAGAAAAAGTTTCTCAACAAGCTCTCTGAGGGAAGTCCTGGCTTACCGTGCTTTCTGTTTGGACATTCAACTGGTGGAGCCATTATCTTGAAGGTGACGATTAATATTGTTTATCTTGGTTAATTTCTGGCAATTTTAGCTGTGTAGTAATTATAAGATACTTTTTTATTGAAAATTTGAAGGCGGTACTTGATCCCGAGGTACAGAATCAAGTTGATGGAATTGTGATGACATCTCCGGCTATCGCAGTTCAACCAGCTCACCCTATAGTTGCGGTAAAATTATTTTCTTGAAAGCAAAGTTATGCATTTTTTCAGTTTTACATCCATTTGTGGCAATACCTCAATAGACAGATATCTATATGACGTCAAGGCCAGTATACAAAGTTGTATATGCAATTCTTTTGTATATTTTCTGTCAGAACTCTATATTCCAATTATTGTTGGAACTACCACCAGTTTACATTTAAATAACTGTATGATTACAAAATGTACCAGCCTCCTGTCAGAATTCCAAATTATTAGTTCTAATTCAAAAATTAAAATACTTGCAAATGTTGAGCAATCAATTAATATAGAAATTTTCTATTGTTATATGCAGACCTTGGCTCCAGTTTTTTCTTTGATTGTACCTAGATACCAATTTAGCTCGGTACAAAAAACAGGTCAACCAGTTTCGCGTGACCCAAAAGCACTCAGATCAAAATACTCCGATCCTTTAGTTTTTACTGGGTCGATTCGAGTGCGCACCGGGTATGAGATTCTTTGCATCACTACTTACTTGCAAGATCACTTACATGAAATCAACGTGCCGTTTCTCGTTTTGCATGGTACATCTGATTCAGTAACAGATCCAAATGGGTCCAAGAGATTGCATGAAGAGGCTAGATCAAAGGATAAGTCTATTAGACTGTATGACGGGTTGTTGCATGATCTACTGATTGAACCCGAAAAGGATTTAATATTAGGAGAGATAGTTGATTGGTTGAACTCAAGAGTTTGAATGTATGCGGGGAGTTAAACAATGTTAGCAATTTTGGCCAAAAGTCCTGATAATTTGTACTTTGGCTAGTTGCTGGTACAAGGCAATTATACCACAAGCTTGTAAGTTAGAAATAAGAGACAATTTTACCACATTCAAGAAAAATTTGGATTTTAATTTACGAAATTGTAAGTACAAAAGTTCACTTCCACATGCATTGTATTAGTTCGACTTACTTTATGGAAGACACTGGGGCTTCCCATTGGTTGTTATTCTCTCTCTCTCTCTCTCTCTCTTTGAAAAAACTTGGCAGCGGCTGGCCAAGGTGTTAATTTTATTGATATGTAGATGGAATTTTCTTACAAACATTACTCTCTCTCTCTCTTTTTTTTTGAAAAACTGGCAGGGGCTGCCAGATCGGAACTTTAATTGAATAATAAAGAGTTCATTACATCAAATTATAGAAAGAAAACAAACTAACAATAAACACTACAGGGTTTTCGGCCCCTGTTAAAAAACAAACAGCAGTACGCAGTACCACTGAAACGCACCATCTCAGTCCGGCTCCTTAATGAGGTTTTGGTCCCGTCCACTTGGCCCCCGACCACAGTATTTGAGCCACAACATAGTATCAGCAATAACCCTATCAAGGACCACTTGTGCCGGCATCATTTTTCCAGAGAAAATTCGTTCATTTCTTCTTTTCCACAGCTGCCAACAAGTAGCCATGAACAACGAGCCCCAGATTCTGCGACAATTTCCCCCCTGCAGCTCCGCTTGCTCTCTCGACCTCTTAACGATTTCATCAATGGTCATAGAGGGTATCATTACCCTGAAACCAAAATGTGTGGATACTCCAAACCAGACTTGTACCGCAGTAGGACACAAAAAAATAAGGTGTAGGGCTGATTCCGATGGACAATTCTGGCACATCAAGCACGAATTCTCTAGTCCCATATGCCTTCTGGCCATCACATCCCCGGTTAGGATTTTCCCCTTGAACAAGCAATAAGCAAAGATCCGGACCGTTGGGGGGACCTTCAAAATCCACGCATAGCACTGTGCAAATCTGGTCTTGCCCGCAGTTATCATTATCTTGTAGACTGAACTAGCCGAGTATTCACCATTAGCCGTCCATCTCCACACCATGGAATCCGTACCAGTTGTCAGTCGTATCATGAGGTTAGAACCCGGCATGAGTAGGTGTGCTATCGGCTGTGCATCTCTTAGCGAAATCTTGGGTTGTGTCGGTCTTTGCCCTTGCTCCAAAACCTCAATTAGTGGGCAGCCATTCCATCCATCCAGCCAGAAGGAGATTGCTGCCCCATCCCCCACCCTCCAAGTTGTACACCATCTAAAGATAGATAGCAACCTCCTAAGGGCCCTCCAGAAGAAGGATCCTGCCACCATCCAAAACCGGGGCCCTTGGGCATTGAAACCCGTAAATTTGAGAGTTGTCACTGTTGATGTCCATAGACTGGTTCTGTTGTTGTGCGCACGCCACCACCACCTCAATAGCAGCGCGATGTTGTGCAGCGATAAGTCATGAAGGCCCATCCCTCCTTGCCGTACCGGCAAGCACACTGTACTCCAACAAACGAGAGAAATTGGTCGGCCCTCTCTGTCATTTTTCCCCCAAAGGAACCCCCTTCTAATTGTATCAATCCTATCAATAACCCACCGCGGCAACTTGAAGCACATCATAAAATAGATCGGTATTGCCGAAAGAACGGATTTTACCAGTTGTAACCGGCCCCCCCTTGATATGAGCTTCCCTTTCCATCCCGCCAATCTTTTCTCTAGCTTTTCAAAGAGAGGCCAGAAATCTCTTTTGGCCGGGCTATATATTGATAACGGCATTCCCAGATAATCAATAGGCATATAACCCCGGCTGAACATTAGTATAGTCTGTGCCTCCCAAATATCTCTGCATAGCATATTAAAAGGAATGAAATTGCTTTTTTCATAGTTGACACTCAAACCCGAGATGCGTGCAAACAATCTGAGGGTTATCTTCAATGTGACGAGAGTTTCGTGATTAGCGTTTGCTATAATTGCCGTGTCGTCGGCATACTGGAGGGCAATTATCGCTTGCGGGTACCTGTTGGATAGTGAGTGGGGGAGTAGTGCATTTGCTGAGGCTATCATACGCTGGAAGACATCCACAGCTATAATAAATAGCATGGGTGAGATAGGGTCTCCTTGGCGGAGGCCCCGTCTATGAGTGAAGTATTCAGTTTGCTCGCCATTGATAATAACCCTTGACCGCGATGTTTGTAGGATGCTACGTATCCACTGAATCCATCTCTCTGGGAAGGCCCGGGCTTCGAGAACTCTCATCAGGAAAGGCCAATCAATCGAGTCAAAAGCCTTTGAGAAGTCAATCTTAGCGAACACAGCCCCTCTTTTTGAGTCCGATACATGATGTAAAATCTCACGAGTTGCCAAGAAATTTTCCGCAATATGCCTGTCACGAACAAATGCTGTTTGGTGAGAAGAGATTAGGGCTGGCAACACCAACCGAAGCCTATTTGAGAGCACCTTCGTTAACAGCTTGGGGATAATGTTTATGATACTTATTGGTCTGTATTCCTTGACCGACACAGCATTCTCCTTTTTAGGGATCATCACTATGTTAGCCATGTTAAAATCCCTTAGGTTGAGATGGTGGTTAAAAAACTTGTCGAAGATTCGCATGATATCATTGCTTAGTAATTCCCAAAACTCCTTGAAAAACTCGTGAGGGATACCATCTGGTCCCGCGGCCTTATTATTAGCCAACTGTTTTACCGCCCGGTGGACTTCTTCCAAAGAGAAACGATTTTGTAGATGGTTGAGGTCGATTTGCTGTTCCGAGTAAAGTGCCCGGGGGTCAAAATTGAAAGAAGATACCTGTGAACCGAGCAGCCCCTTCATGTGGTTGAGAAATTCCTGCTTAATAGCACTTGGTTGAGAAACTAGCACCCCATCAATCTGAAGGTTGAGCACTGCATTTTTTCTTGCCCTTGCCGAGGCATACGCATGGAAAAACCGCGTGTTGCGGTCCCCGTTCATTAGCCAATTACATCTGGATCGCTGGTGCCACCGGATTTCTAAATTATTTGATAACTCATAAGCTTTTTCCCGAATTTTTTGTCTCAGTCCGAACTCTCTTCTGTCCAGCTTTCTTTTCTCCTCAATTTTATCGAAAAACAAAATCGCCTCTTTGCAATATTGAAGTTGATCCTCCATCTTACCAAATCTCTGTCGGTGCCACTCTCTAAGGTCGCGATGTAAGTTGTCTGCCTTGTTTTGGAATGCCCGGAGCGCATCCTCTCCTGCCGCACCATGCTGGTCACTCCAGAGTGCCCCGACCTTGTCATGTGCATACTGGTAGCGAAACCAGAATCTCTCTAACCGGAACGGAGACTGCGTTGTCGGGGGAGTCTTGCACTGCAGCACAATCGGGACGTGATCAGATACCAGCATTTCCAATGCCGTGAGTGTGATGGAACGGAACATAAGGCCCCATTCCGGTGAGATGAGGCATCTGTCTAGTTTTGAAAACAGTGGCACCGGTTGTTTATTGCACCACGTGTAGTCTCGGTTACTCAAGGGGACGTCCAGGAGTTGTAAATCCCTTATCATGTCATTGAACTCAAACATCAAATCAAAGCCTCTCATATGCCCCGATCGATCAACCAACCATCTAACCAAGTTAAAATCGCCCATCAAAATCCACGGCTTTGTAATGAGGTTTGCCAGCTGCCGGATCTCCTCTATGAAGTCCTGTTTGTGCTCATCTCGACTTGGTCCATAGACCGAGGTGACGAACATGTGGTTACCCGTGGCGGCCTGTTTTAAAAGCACCGTGCATGTGTGTCGGGTTGCGAAGGAATTAAGGGAGACATAGGAATGTTTCCACGCAATGGCTATTCCCCCCGATGAGTTGCATGCGTCCCGTACCATACAGTTTCTATTAAAAAAGGTAGGAAACACACTAGAAACCTGGGCAAATTGAAATGTATTCCACTTCGTCTCTTGCAAACATACAATATCACATCTGGACCTCCGAATCACATTCCGAACTACATTACACTTATTTACATCATTCAAACCTCTCACATTCCAGGATAGAATTTTATAACTTTTGAGACTCATATAGGAAACTAGTTTAAACAACCCTCCCTTAAACAGCCAACTCGTCAGCGCTCAGTCCTCCTCGGACAGCAACTCATCGTCAGAATCGGGGTCAAAAGTAACATCATGGTCCCCCACGCCTTGTCTTAAATGTGAGGGGTGTTGGTCTTCATCCTGTAGCGGCGGATCAGTGACTAATCCCCTCTGCTCATTGTCTTCCTGCACCATTTGAACTACACAGCTTGGGTCCAGCCCACAGCCCCTCGCGACTGCCTTGCAGTGAGTGTAGTCCACATGGACATCATAAAAACCCTCCGAGTTTTTCACCAGGCCCGCTTTTCCTTTGTGTTGTGAGGAAGGTGATGGCTTATCATGACCCGAGAAGAGCCCAGAAATGTGGCCCGGATGCATCCCCTCAGATGGCCCAGAATTACCAAATGTATTCAGCCCAGATTGTGATCCATAGCTGTGACCCGAAGTTGGTGTCTTGCGTTTTTTGCTTGCTAAACTGCTCCAATCACCTAACGGCGTGTTGTCCTCATCCAGCGTGGGTTGCTCATTTAATGCCATTCCCTCTTTTTCCCCTGGCCAATTGTCCTTTTGGCTTGTGGTTGGTGCTGTGGCCGAATTTTGTGTAAGGAGAAGATTTGGGACAGATATTGTTTTTTCGGGCAGTGGGACTATCTCTTGACAAGGGTTAGGAGGCAAATCCAGTGTGGGCAATTGTGTAGTAGGTAGCACTAGGGAGGTGGGTGGACTCACATCATCAGCAGGCATAGAGTCGTGCTGGGTCTGGACAGGAGTTGTCTCAGAGGTGTCCCCATCCTTGCAATTAATTCCTCGTACTATTTGTAGCAGCACCTGACATGAATTGACCAACCCGCTACAGGACCCTATCGTACTTTGTGATTTTTGGTCAGTACGTTGGGGCAAAACGGCCTGACGACTGAGCAGTCTGAAACCTGCCTCAGGATTGGCAGGTGGAGAAACATGGCCTGCGTTCTTTGTTGCACCTACCTGTGTGGTCGTTTGTGTGTGATCCCCATAGGAGTCTTGCCGGCCCTGTGAGTTACCGGCAATAAACTCTCTGATGAGCGGTGGGATGGTGTGTGGTTCTCGACCTTGGCAGAACTCCCTAAGGACTCTCCGAGATATCGGTATGATGTCATCCTCATCATACCAACTTTCATCTGTAATGACTTCCTTCCCCCTGGCAGGAGGCGATAGCGGTTTTGGAGGCTTGGTGAACTTGGTGGGCGGTTTGGGATAGTCCTCCTCCTTGTATATTTCCCCTTGACACCAGTTAACCGGCTTAATTTGTACCCTGTACTGAACCCCCCGTGCCACCATGGTGACGTGAAACGGGATGTCTTCCAATTTCTCCGTGGCCACAACTGCCGTCCAAACCGAGATATCAGCCTGGTGTTGTTGCGCCACTGACCCTAGGTAGAGGCCAAACGAGCTGACCGCATTAATCACCTCCCTCTCACGGTATAACGGCGGCGGTATACCAACCATATCTATAATCGTTTTAAAGCTCGGATTGAGCCGTTCAGCCTCTTCCAATGGGTCCCATTTCTGGAAAGAAAGACCCTCATCCCAGACTTTGTAGGGAATGGCTTCAATTAGCGTCTCCGGGGCCATGCCCTCCGGTGGGAACATGATGTACCGGTCTCTAGCAATTTTTGAAATCATAACCTCCTTTTCGGTAACCACTTGAGACTCGGCAACCCACTCCGCGATCTTATCCACTGATAGGTCAAAATTGGCTAGTATGCCCGCCGTGCGTACCAACACCGCTTGCTCGAGGCGACGCTCCTCATGGTAGTACTCTTCATCACAATCTACAAAGCATTTGATGTTCAGAGGTCTATTGTCAGGTAAGGGGGGCGGGTTTAGTGGTCTGTCTGCCCGTAGGAGCTCCATGAACCCCGGCTCACTTCCTGTCCTAACCGGCGTAGAGGGTGGCGGGGCAGTGGGCACCGGGGATGGTTTCTGATCCTTCTGGGAACATTTATTGCCAGTGTGCCCATTCCTCCAGCAGCATCCGCATTTTGGTGGGTTGCGACACACCGCAATCGAATGTCCTCGCCGGCAACATCGAAAGCACCTTCCCTTCCATTCACCAAATTTAGGGGAGGGGGGAAACCGTAGCGGAGTGGGGCTGTGTGGGGAAAGATAATAGGTGGGGGAGCGCGGTGAGGTGGGTGGTGAGCTTTGCAGTGGGGAGGTTGGGGCAGGTGCACTTGTGGGTGGACGGTCAAAACCGGTCGGTTTTGGGGTGAGGGGGTTACTTCCCCTGGCAACTACTTCAGCGTAAGTAGGGTGTGTTTGGAAAGGGATGTATGTTTTGGTTCGCGGGATTAGGGCGGCCGGTGTCAAAATGGGGCCAGGTCTCCAGTGGTCAGGGAAGCTACGCTTCCTACGCACCACTTGCCAGGCCGGCGGCTGGGGAGGGAAGGCTTGGCGGTTTCTGTCGATGATCGCTTGGGTTCTCTCATAACTCTTTTCTGTTGCCATCTCGACCTCTTACTCTCTCTCTCTCTCTCTCTCTCTATATATATATATATATAGGGATGGGCTATGGTGAGACGTGGAGTAAAATAAGTTTTTACTCCACGCCTCATTTTTATTTTGAAAATTCAAACAACCGATCCGAACTGTTCAACATGATCTCCATATTGAAATGTGCTTGGAGACCAAATTTTACATTTTTTTTGAATATTTTTACTATTTATTAAGCCACTTTGAAAATCGCCGATCCATTGGTTCAGAATTTTTTACTATTTTGTTACTGTTTATCTGGATCAGCGATTTTCAAAGTGGCTTAATAAATAGTAAGAAAATTCCAAAAAATGTAAAAAATTTGGTCTCCAAGCACATTTCAATATGGAGATCATGTTGAGCGGTTCGGATCGATTGTTTGGATTTTCAAAATGAAAATATTGCGTGGAGTAAAAACTTGTTTTACTCCACGTCTCACATAGCCCATCCCTATATATATATAGAGAGAGAGATGGGCTATTGTGCTTTGCAAAGTAAAGCGAACATTTTACTTTGAGCTCGGTTTTGGATTTTCAAAGTCCAAACAGTCGATCCAAACCGTTAGATGTTCAATTTATATTAAAATATGCTTGCAGGCCAAATTTTACATTTTTTAGAATTTTTTTACTATTTATTAAGCCACTTTGAAAATTGCTGATCCGGGTGAACAGTAAAAACAGTGCAACAAAATTCTGGATCATGTGATCAGCAATTTTCAAAGTGGCTTAATAAATAGTAAAAAAATTCCAAAAAATGTAAAATTTGGTCTGCAAGCAGATTTTAATATAGATTGAACATCTAACGGTTTGGATTGACTGTTTGGACTTTGAAAATCCGAAAACGAGTCCGAAGTAAAACGATTGCTTTACTTTGCAAAGCACAATAGCCCATCTCTCTCTCTCTCTCTCTCTCTATATATATAGAGAGAGAGAGAAAATGGCTAATATCAAAACGTTTGTTCCTGGGTTCACGAACAAACGATTTCGCTCTCCCATTTCCAAAGTTCAAATAACAAATTCAAACCGTTAGATGTTCAATCTATATTAAAATGTGCTTGGAGACCAAATTTTACATTTTTTGAAATTTTTTTACTATTTATTAAGCTAGTTTGAAAATCGCTGTTTTTATGAAATTTCTGCAACATTGAAAAACAACGGTTTTCAAACCAGCTTAATAAATAGTAAAAAAATTCTAAAAAATGTAAAATTTGATCTCCAAGCACATTTTAATATAGATTGAACATCTAACAGTTTGGATTTGTTGTTTGAACTTTGGAAATGGGAGAACGGAATCGTTTGTTCCTGAGCCCAGGAACAAACGTTTTGATATTAGCCATTCTCTCTCTCTCTCTCTCTCTCTCTCTCTCTATATATATATATATATATATATATATTTTGTAAACGGGTTTGAATTTTAAACGGTATGTTTTGGTGATTTAATCACTTTAAATATGTCAAAAATTAAATGACAATATGTGGTATTCATGTAATTTGCGGTAAATGCATTACTATAGTATTTATGGTGTAAAAATTGATGTATTCATTGTAAGTATATCTCTAATTATACGTGCAAGTATTACATAATACTATAGATAGATCAATTGATTTTGTTGGTCTAATGACTTGTTACTTCAGAATTTATAAAACATTTATTATGAATGTAATTTAATGTGATTGCTATACTATCACTATATTTTGACTAAAACTTGAGGTATCCTTTCCATATTGCACCGATAGTAATTAGTGCATGTTTAAAGTATTGTTTCCAGAATATGTCAGTTTTTTATGCATTACTATCCATGTAAATTATTGTAAATGCATTACTGTAATTTTTATTTGGATAAAAAAATGATGTATTCATTTGAAATTACTCTTATAATTGTAATTTTGGTAGTTTAATTACTTGAAATGGTTCCAGAATTAATCAAAAATATATATTATGCATAAACATTTGCAATATATACCAGTATGTATGCATCACAAGTAGGAAAAAAATTGACAATCAGAAGATCAAACATAAATTGGTCAATAGGAAAAAATTGTCTATCAGTAGACCGAATTATTTTTTTTATTCTCGAAGGGTTCTAAATAGCGCGCTATAGTGTTTTCGGACCATAAAAGCTATGGCATTATTGGCGTTATTGGCGCTATAGCGGCGCAATATGACAATAGCGTCGTTTTTTTAGCCGTTCTGCTATGACGCGATGAACGCTATTTAAACTTTTGCTTGATACATATTTTTTATTCTTTTAGGCGAAGATAAAATGAGAACTTTATAAATATTATATAGTAAATTTTAATAAAAAAGACAATAATTTGGATAAATGTAAACATTTTTGGAATTTTAATTAATAAATATGTATTATGAGTTTCAGAAAAATATATATAAGAGGAGATTTTTTTTTAAAATATACGTGAAATTCATGGTAGATAAGATAAAATACCGAAGTAACATAACCGGTTTGCTGAAAGCGACAACGGAAAAGAGTATATAATGGGGAGCAGGTAAAGATAATATCAGCGGAAAAGGACGTTTGAAAGAATAAGTCACTAAGGCGAAGAAAAGGAGTCCTAATCTGCTGCGATTCCGAGAGGATAGCAGGATTCTGAAATTCTGAAATCAATGGTTCAAACTTTTTTGTGCGCGGATTTCAGAAACGTTTTCGGAAAAATAAATGTTTATGCACGTATCTTGAAAAATATCAACAGTTGAGATCGGGATCGCAGGAGTCCTGTGATTCCCGAGAATCACAGCAGATTTATTTTCGAAGAAAAGAAGCAATAAAAGGCGCAGTTTCTTGTGGAGCTTTGGTCAAAAGGTAAAAGTAAATATCTCACGGGCAGGGCGCCACGTCCTTGAGTCCGACAGTGTAAATATTGTTCTTTTTGTGGGTACTGCCCAGTTTTGTGAGAATGGAGACATCTAGACTTATGTGGCGCCCTTGCATGTACACCACACATTTCAAAGATCAGAAAAAAAAAATACTAATATTGGACAAAATAATATAATAATTTACTATTTTATTCGAGAGTGAGACTGGTACTATGCCAAACCTACATTGGTCCGTATTATAAATATTAATATTGGACAAATAATTTATTTACATATTAAAAAAGTAGTAAAAGTTTAAAAAAAATATATAAATTTGTCCTCCAAGTGAATTTTCACATAGAGATCATATCGAACAATTTCGATTAAGATCATATTAAATAATTTGGATCGACTATTTGGACTTTGAATTTAAAAATATATATTTACAGTACTGAACCGATATGCAGTGTCATTGTTTTGTAAATAATTTTCTGTGTTGTTTGACTAATTTGCTAAACATTGAATTTTACAGTTTTTCTTTTTGAGATGTATGCTGGTTTAGTTGTTGCGTCTGAAGGTCAAAGCAGGTCAACGATATACATATCATGACAAGTTGGCGCGATAAGTTGTGTCCGAAGGTCAAAGCAAGTCAAATGTGCATATCATGACAAGTCGATGTGACAAGCTGCACAAGATAATCTGATATATGATCTCCTCGAGTTACAAGGAATGATTTGATACAAATGATCTGATTGAAGATTTACACGATCCATTTGGAATGTCCGATATTGATGAGATGTTAAATCATGAAAATTACAGAAGATCATGAAGATTATAAAGATCACATTTTACCATTTTGTTTTATCAATTTTTAATTTATATCCAAAAGTATGGTAAAGTAGATATGAGGTTAAGACCACCCGAGTCTAGTCGTTGCATGACGGGAAGTCCAATTCAAAATTCAAATAAACGGGCCTGATCAATACTGGAAACTAGGCATAAGTAAAATAGACTAAAGCATTATGTTGTAGATCTTATGATTTACATAGAGCCGTTGGCTCTCCCTTTGAACTCCACTATAAATAGCGGGCTCTGTCATCTGTCTAAGATAGACAAAGTATACCATTACATCCTTTGAGAGGTTTAGCCTAGTCCGTTGTTGCTTGTACCTAAACTTCAATTATCTTTCCAGCAATCTCAAATATATTTCACCTAAATTGATCAGTGTGAGATTAGAGTGAAACTAGTGATTGTCTAGACTTAGAGTCTGTGTTGCTCACCTACTTTGAGCTGTTGTGCTCACTTTCTCTTTTTGAGTTGCTGTGCTCATTTGTCTGTTTATGTGGACCATAGGAGTCTCATTAGTCACAACTTGTATTTCTTTCTTCACTGAGTAAATAGAAAGGCGCGCCGATTAGGTTGCGTTGCTCCGGAGACGTAGATCCCCTAATGACTGAACTCCATTAACAACTCTTGTGTCAATTTCTCTAACTCTATTTATTTACTTTACTACACTTTATTATTTATTTAATTTAAAAGTTATTTATTCCGCCAAGAACTTAAAGTAGATAGATTACTTAAATACAGGAACAACTTTCAAACTTGTCTGTCCGATCGATAATTACAAGTTGTAGAGTTTAAATTTTAAACAATCCCATATTCACCTCCTCTCTTGGTGTCGATAGGGACAACAACCATAACCTCACTCTTTTACTTTTTTTAGAATAAAAGGTTGGAGGTCAAGCCACCCAACTATTTAATATCTACAGGAATTCTCCTATTCAGATTTCGAACCTGCGACCGGGTTGTCCACTCTTTTATTAACTCTTTTATATAAAATACGATGTTCTTTATACTAATATTGGCCTAGATTTAATTTAATTTGTTCATGTATGATTCCATTCTGATTATGATGTTCTTTATAATTCTACTATGGTACTATCACCGTTACACAAATCCAAAAAAATTAAATAAATATTAAAGCGGAATACACATATGGTTCTTTTAAATATATTAGTTCTTCATTTTATTTGCGAGGTTACAAAAAATATCATTTTGATTCTTAAAATTTTCAATCATATTAAATTGGTCTGACATTATTGTAAGTAAAAAAGTAAATAGAGATATACGCAACCATCCATGTAGGGGTGAAAACGGATCGAATACGGATCGGATAGTGGTAAAACCATATTCGTATCCGTTTTTAATTTCCGGATACGGATACGAATCGGATATTAATCGGATACGAATACGGATCGGATATTAATCAGATACGAATACGAATTGAATATTGGTCGAATACAAATACGAATACGGATATAAATCGAATTCTTAATTCAGATATATATATATATATATTACAATAAAATTAACAATAACAAATTATTTTTCTCCGTTAAAAATAGAAGTAAAATTTAGCATGATTGTATATCAATCAATCATGTTAGCATTATGGCATATCAATTTATTCACTTGGGATATCAATCAAAGATATGTGAGATAATAAGTCGAGAAGTAGAGAGGAGCGGGAAAGTGATAATTGAGAAACAGAAAACATAGGAAACTCAAAAATCCGGATATCTAAGAAGACAAATTAGCGGATACGGATAATTATCCGTATTCGTATCCGTATCCGATTCAGAAATTGATACCGAATTCGTATTCGTATCCGAATAATAATATCCGTATTCGTATCCGTATCCGAAAACTATCCGTATCCGAATATCCGAATCCGCAAAAATTCGAATACGGATCCGAATACGAACGGAAAATATCCGACCCGTTTTCACCCCTACATCCATGTCATATTAATTGATTTTAATGTCATAAATAATTAAATGTTAATATTCACATTTATTTGTATTGTTTGGGTCGACAACATGCATCCTAGCTAGTTACAATGCTAAAAATTTCAATAACCAAATGTACTTTTGAAAAAAAAAATGTTTTTATTTTTGTACTTGCTATCAACATATATATCATCCGTTGTTAAAGTGACAACATTCCAATAACTAACATTAAATTAGTAATAACGATGGTATCAATCAATCAATGGCAACTCACCAGATCTTGTTGAAGATCAGACTGTCAAGTGTCAATTGTCGCAAGAAATCTGAATCCACTAAATTTAGAAATTAAAGTAAAAGTTGGCAAACCAACCAGAGTGAGGCTACGGTATTATGCATAGCACGGATTGGTCCGTGCTACGGCTCAATATTTGAGTTTTCAAAATCTTAACGGTCGATCCGAACCGTTCAACATGATCTTCATATGAATATGTACTTGCAAATCAAATTTTACATTTTTTCGAATTTTTTTACTATTTTTTTTAGATAGGTAGAAAATCACTTGATCTAAAAATTCTGGACCATCCAAAAACAGTGATTTTCTATCCATCTAAAAATATAGTAAAAAAAATTCGAAAAAAATATAAAATTTAATTTGCAAGTACATATTCATGTGAAAATTATGTTGAACGGTTCGGATCGACCGTTAGAATTTTAAAAACTCTAATATTGAACCGTAGCACGGACCAATCCGTGCTATGCATAGTACCGTAGCCTCACTCAACCAACTAAACTTCCCGTGTGACCGTTTGGAATCACATCTATCTACTGGATATCATTTACTTGAATTTCAGATATCCTGGTGCAACCATTTACATGCCAACTTGTGGCAGATACAGTTCCATTGGAAGAAACTGATGAGGATCGAGGCGTGCCGAGATGGTTGTGACTCGTAACACGGAATGTGCATACAGTGGCCACGGAAGACCAACAGCAACAAATCTTGTCGCACCCGCTTTCTCAGCACAACCTTTCTTCTTACTTAGTGATGTTTGTTTTTTTATTTTTTTTACTTTTTTTTTTTTCCTTTTAATTCTTTACGCGATGAAATTGAAAAGCCTTTTTATTGCTGATGCATTATGAATTTCTTGAAAGGAAACTCCACGAGTACGGATCGAGTAATATAATTGCTCCAACTGATGTCGATTTATGTACAGTTAAATTATCGTAAATTAGTTCTTCTATTAAATCGTTAATATACCGGTTAATTTGTGTCTCGACCAGGTTGAGAATACAAACTTTTTTTTATTACTCGTTAATATACCGGTTAACATAGCCTCCAGCCCTTTAGAGGGAGGTTTATCTTTAGTTGTTTTTGATGATTTTCGGCAAATATTATATGTTGCAGTTTATGTTTTACTTAGTTGTTCTGATGTTATTGGATGCTGGGAAAAGCACAAGTGCAGTGTCTAGTATTGCGGGAATATCGTTAAACAGACTACCTGATGTAATTTAACTTTGTTTCAGTAAAATAAAGCGGGCTTACAACCTTTCTGTTTTAAAGAATCATCTAAAAATATTAAATTGAATCAATAACATGACATGACTAAAATTATTAAAGCATAATACTTTCTGTAAAGTATCAATAATTTTTAAATCATGTAAGTAGTAATCTCTATTAAAAAAAAATTCTCCACCATCCACAGTCTTAACGGCTGAGAACCGAATTTTTTAATTACCATTTTAAAGAATGAGATCTTCAAAGTATTAATTTGATAACACTTTTTGAACATTTTCATTGATATTCAAGAGATAGTATGCAGTTATTATCTGCACAACCAATACATGTAGTTAGTATCATTTAGTTGCGTCTTGTGTGTCATCTTATGAAGTGTGTAGTTATTATCTACGTAGTCAAGTTCTTATAACTAATTATTTATTATTATTATTATTATTTTTTTAAATCTTGTCAGTTGCTGACAAGTGAGTGTAATATGAAAGATGTGTTACAAAAATGATCCCACGCACCGTGGCGCCCCACTCCCTATAGCTCCTCCTATACAGCACAACATTAGCTATAGGACCCACTAATTGAAAGGATTACAATATATTTATTTTGCTTGAAGTAAATGAAATAAGAGCTAGCAAAATCGCAGCCATAGATCCATCTCTTGATTTATTTATTATTGTTTGAAATGATAACTAAAAAAAATTAGAGCTGAGAATCCGGACTTGCAAAAGCCACGCCATTCAAGTTTCAAAATTGGAGCAACCTATGTATTTGTAAGAGCATCTACATTCCTAGTATTATTAGAGTTTTTAATCTAATGTGGCAATTTATAATTCAGTTTTAGAGATGTGAGAGAGTTTCTTATTTGTAAGAAACTGTTTATAAACTCCATGGCTCCATGCTGATTAAATAATTGGCTCAAATTATTTTTGTTTCTTAATTTGTTGTTAACATGACTTAATAGAAACTTTAAAATTAATTTTAGAGATATGAGAGTTAGAAATTTTAAAGACCTTAATTTCTAAAAAGAAATTAACAGTTATTTAGAAACTCATTTGAGTTACTAAGATGTAGATGCTCTAAGTCACCAACAACAATCCAATAGAGAAGAAATAAGTATCAAGTATTGTAAAGCGGGGCTCACAACTTAATTTATGGTTCAGATTTACTCCCAATCAGACTTAATTCAATCTGGTGCCTATTGAAGATGTAAGAGTTCCTTTTATGATTCGTGTCAGATTTAAAAGAATGAATTTTTTTTACGGTACTGTCGATACGTGATCCGAATTCGTAGAGAAGGGCACCATATTTTAATTGTCGGAATCTCTTTCAGTTACAAGTTAAAAATTAAAACAGAGTTTTTTTTAGATATTTTTCTTCTTTGATGAAACGGGTTTTGAAGTATTTTTTTCCCAAGAGGTAAGAAGGCATATCAATGTCATTAATAAAATATAATATACGTAGAGTAAAGCTAGGCTGTTCTTAAGCTTACAAAGTCTTTTTGTGAATTTAATTCAAAAATTTATCAGATTAGCTTCAAACAACACATCTAAACTGTTAACTGATACTTCACGAGTGATGCTTTACATATCAAATTTATAATTTTTTGAACTAGTTTAGTATAAAATTAAGCGGTAAAAAAATGATGAAAAATGAACTCATTAAAATGAACTTATAAATCATCTTTTTTTTTACCGCGTGACTTTATACTAAATTACTTTAAAAATTTAAAAATTTGACATCTAAACACATCACTCATGAATTAGATCGGTTTCAACAGTTTAGATGTGTCGTTTAAAGTCAATCTAATAGATTTTTGAATTAAGCTCACAAAGAGACTTATTGAGCTTAACTGCACACCTTAGTTCTACTCTCAAATGAGTTTATACAACTGGAGAGGCCGGTTGCATGTAAATGGTAAATTGTAAAATTGGTAACTTGGCCTCACATCCGGACAAAGTAGTTTGATTAGAGTAGTAAAGGATTAATTAAAGATTCTCCTTACAAAGCTTTATCCTTAATTGAAGACGACCCTCCCCCAGATTTCGTATTAGCTTTGTGTACCCAGGTTTTACCAGTTGATCAAGAAATCCCTCTCCTATTCCTGGTCGTTCTTATGGCAACACATTGCTTTTGATTGCATTTATCTTAATTTTTTTTTTTTTTTAAGAAAAGGACAAAGTAATAAAGTCTTGTATTGGGTAGCATATAATTACTACAAAACGATAACATCTGATTTGAAATTTCAATTTGAGTTTGCTCAGTTCAATAAACAATTGACATAAAATACAAAATACAAAGTATCTTATCATTTGTAAATATTAATTGTTTTGCACAAAATGAGAGTAATTATTTCTGAAAAAGTAATGTCTTTTTATAGTAATTGTGACGATATATTTTATGAGGTATGTCATTTATAAAAATATTTATGAATTAATAATAATACATATTTATTTTTAGCAATTTAAAAATAATATATAAAATTATTTTTCAAATGTTAACTCACAAACAATTATGGAATAATTTAGTTGCGACTTGTGAATTACAAATATTGCTATATACTCACAATTTAATTATTTTAAACTGATATTAACCTTTAAAAAAGATTAATTTCGCACCTTAAATACATTACTCATAGGTATATTCAGGAGCGGATCCAAAGAGGTCCAGAAGTAGACAAGTGTCTAATCCTGGATTTTGAATTTTTTTTATGGCCAAATGGTAATATTTAATTGTGCATACCCCTGAATCACAATCAGACCTACCACTGAATTTTCGCAGCCCAGTAGAGGAAGAAAAATCACAATTTAAGCGTCCAACAGAAAAATCACGGCGTGAACTTTGAATCAGGCAGGGGCAAATCTTATTGTGCTCTAAAGGGAATAAGCCACCCACATGATTCTAATTTTTTTAATTATGTATATTAATTTAATTGATTTTTTTCTTCTTTAAATTTTTATACAGTGTAACCTCCTAATAAAACATTAAATGTTTACCTAGTGATTAAAGTTGCTCATTAGATTGTGGGAGAACTTTTTTTCTCAAATCCCACCTCCAACATTATACATTTTTACATTTTATTTTGCAGCCCCTCTTATCTAAATTTTCTAGTTCCACCCATAGATTCAGGAAACGTTGATTCAAAAGAAAAATCACAACTAGTCGTTCTCGCTCTCTCTGGTGCAAATCGATGTCTCTCATACACAGAAAAGGGAGAAACAAAACCAACGCTGCTACGCCTGAGCTAGACGCCAGCCTCGAGCGAGCGGTACACACTCAACGCACCTTGATTCTTCCCAGTGAGCAGTGCGTCAGCCGCTAGCGAGTAGTTCGAACTTCAGATCCAATGAGCAGTGCGGACCCGAACATCTCACATAGTTGTACCTTGAAGATGGCATCTCAGAAGGTATGGTTCCTTCAAATTTGAGTCTGTTAAAGTCTCTAAAGGCACTCTCGCTAAATAGAAATAATTTCAGTAGAGTGTTGCCCCCCTTAAATTAGGTTAATTTCTAGACTAATACAAATCAACCTTGGAAGCAATCGGTTGGCCGCTCAGACCTCTGACGCAATGCAGGTGGTGACGTGTTCTCCTCTCCTCCGCTCGGATGTGCTCTCCGCTCAGCTCTCCTCTCCTCGCCTCGCCTCCGTGGGCTCGTGATTGATAGTGGTAAGAACTAACTCTAATTTTTTTTATTAGCATGTGCTCTGTTAAATGTTAATAATATATGAATTGTGGATTAAAATTAAAAGTATGTAATATTATGGGTTGGATTGTTTTTTATCTAGTATCCAATTAGTTAATGAGTTTGTATTGTCAAGAAATCCTCAATCCGCGCTGTATATATTTGGAATCTATATAATGCCCATATCAGCCATGGAGCAAATTATGGGGACGATTTTTTGTACCCGTAGGAGCGCTCTCAGCACACAGAATAATTACACTGCCATTTTTTAAAAAGAGATAAAGGGCATATGGTAATTCCATTGACTACACTGCCATTAGAAAAAGAGATAGAAAGTCATTAGTATTTTGTCCCCTCCAGCCTTTTAATGCAAGCGTTCTCTTCTCTCTCATTATTTTTCGCTCATTGAGAGAGGGAATGGCGTACCAGGGAAAAAAACTGATCAACGATCCGAATGGTATCTTTCTCTCTCGAGTTAATTTTTTAGGACTTCTTCTGATATTTTTTTTTTTTGTTTGAGCTCCTTGAAGCCTTTGGAATGTGGAACTCTTTTTACCTTGATTTTCTTTGATATAATTCAATAGTGATTTGTTTTCATCGGAGTTAGCAGCATTATTAGACTATTTAGCGAAGTTTTCAGTTCATATGATGGATTTCCATCTATATTTCGGCGGATATTGTTTGATTTTTGACATCAATAGGATCAAACTCTTTGATTTTATCGCGCTAAAGCTCCTTTAGTTGGTGACATCTCGATAGCTTACTTTTCAGTTCTATTTAGTGTCTGAGCAATTCTCGCTTTTTCAGTAAATTGATTTGTATTGTCTGTGTAGCTGTGGTGACGGAGTTCATAGAGGGATTGGTGGAGACATATCCTGGATTGCAATACTTGGATGGCTTCCCTCAGGTTAATTTTATGAATTTTGTAATTTTCTCTTTCTAGGGCGCGATTTACAGATTTCGTCCCAAAGTTCAATCTAATTTGTGCAGTTGAGGGGTCCTTGGTTAGTTCTTTTGTTAAAGAGCAGGGACAAAATTCATTTCCACTCTTAAGGGATATGTATTTATGCCTGGACCATTCAAACTCTTAATTCAAATACCCCCTTTTTGGTTATTACCCGTTTGTGGTGCTCAATTTTATTATTCTTGTGCAGATTAAGGTTGTTCTGAGAGCTGATGTGTCTCCATCTCAATTTGACAAGGTCGCGGTCATTTCAGGTTTGAAAATTGATTTCTTAACTTGCATGCAACTTTACCTTTTAAATTTAGAAATTAATTGAAACAAACCTCAGATAAACATTAACCAATAGAAGGAAAATGGAAAAAATGGAAAAAAAAAAAAGGTAACAAGCCAAAAGAACTCAGTGATACCATCTACTAGTTCCTATTTGTATTGATCAATGTTATCAGACCTGGAACTATCGGTATAATATGCCATTATCCTTACTGTATTGAGATTGGTACTCATCCTTTGCTTTTACATTCTAACTGTATTCATACTATATGCCTTATTCCTTATATTTAGGGGGTGGTGCTGGTCATGAGCCGGCGCATGCTGGTTTTGTGGGGCCAGGTATGTTGACTGCAGCTGTCTCTGGAGATGTCTTCGCATCACCCCCCGTTGACTCGATCTTAGCTGTTCGTTTCTTTTAACACCAAGTACACACTTTTCTCTTAAGATTATATGTTCATCCAGCAAGTTAAATCGTTTGGCTTATTTACAGGCCATCCGAGCTGTTACTGGCCCCAAGGGATGTCTTCTGATAGTTAAGGTAATGAAATTTCTAAATATTAATCATTACAGTCATGCAGGTGCATATGAAGCAGATTTCCAAATGTTCACTGAAATACTATTTCTAACTGACAAAAGTGATAAGCAAAAAATGGTACGGCCGCAGCAAGAGAGTGTGTCGAGTAAATGAAATTAAACAGACCTGTTATTAAGCCATAACAGTTCTAATATCAACCCTATTCTCCATTTTGGTTCTTAATTAGTTCGGTTTATGGATATATCAGAATTACACAGGAGATAGGCTTAATTTTGGCTTGGCAGCTGAAGAAGCGAAGTCTGAGGGTTACAAAGTGGAGGTGTGCAAGTTTTGATCTCCTTTTTTGTATATATCTTAAAATTCCTATATAGTAAAATACTAAATTGCACTATTTTGCATTGCTGTGTTGTTGAAATATAGATGGTGATAGTTGGAGATGACTGTGCTCTTCCACCACCCCGTGGCATAGCTGGGAGAAGGGGATTGGCTGGCACTATTTTAGTTCATAAGGTATTATGACACTCCTTTGTCCTAATTTCTTTTATGCTGCAGTTAATCCTCTCCGATATTTCAAGCTGGCTCTATCTTTTATTTTGATGTTCTTTCTTCTGGTAACAGACACCAGGCATTATTTCTGGCTTGTTTATTGTACTGTCTAAACTTTTGGTCAATTGTTCAACAGGTTGCGGGAGCAGCTGCAGATGCAGGACTGTCGCTTATAGAGGTTGCTGGAGAAGCGAAGCATGCAGCTGAGCTGGTTGGGACAATGGGAATTGCGCTGTCAGTTTGTACTCTTCCAGGTCAGGTTACATCAGACCGTTTGGATGCTGAGAAGATGGAAATTGGCCTCGGAATTGTAAGTTAAATTGAGTTGTTGCTTTATAGAATTAGATAGTGCTAAGTTGAGTTATTTAACCATTTTCAATATATTATTTTTCCTTTTCAGCATGGAGAGCCCGGTTTGGCTGTGGTTGACCTCAAACCAGTAGATGTAGTGGTTGCTCATATTCTCCAACAGATACTATCGCCGGTAAGTAGTGAAATTTGGTGATTTATTGGTATCAGGGGCAGACTTAGGAATTGGGCCTGGGGTAGGCAAGAAAATGAGTTGGGCAGGAAAGAAAATGAGTTGGTTGGGAATAAAATTAGTTGGGAAGAAAAATGAATTTGGTCCAGGGGTAGGCAAACTTATTCACCAGGTAAACAATAGCCCAAAAATACATGGGCTAACATTTTTTTTCAAACTTATTCACCCTGGGCTTTACTGGGTCCGCCCCTGATTGGTATCTATTTTTATGATATCATTCTTTTTAACTAATTACTATATTAAACTCCTTTCCAACAAGTATCTGAATTGTTGTCGAATATACGAGCAGGAAACGGGATATGTGCCTATCACGAGAGGAAGTAATGTGGTTCTCATGGTTAATGGGTATTTACTCTTATTTTCTTGTTAGCATTTGATGGTTTTCACTGGTACCAAACCCAACTTGCCATGTGGAGGCAATTTTGCTTTATGCAATGTCCTAAGCTCCTGATACTATAAAGAAAAGATAATTTTATGTATAGGTAAGATTGGATTCGGACAGATAATTTTATGTTATATGCAGACTAGGTGCCACACCGATGATGGAACTGATGATTGCTACTAGAAAAGCGGTCCCAGAGCTGCAACTTGAGCATGGAGTAGCGGTGGACCGGGTCTATACTGGCTCATTCATGACTTCTCTTGATATGGCTGGTATTGAACTCACCTGCCTTCCCATTATAAAGCGTATCTGTTATCTTTTTTGCATGTCTGTTAATAGGCTTGAGAACAAAAAGTTCTCTAAATTACCTTTTTGCTTGTTTGTTAATATGCATACGTACAAAAAAAATCTCTCAAGTTAACACGTATAAAACCAAATATAAATAGGAAAAAAAAAGAAAAGAAGTGGCTTCCTTTTCTTTGTCCTTTTTCTTGGGCGGATTGTAAGCATGCAGAGAGTTAGAATTTCAAAATTTTAATCTTTAATTGAAGGATTTTCAATTACTCTGATGAAATCGGACCCCTCAATACTTGAGCGACTAGATGCACCTACCAAAGCTCCATATTGGCCCGTAGCTGTTGAAGGTAATTTCGCTTCAAATTTTTGTCTAATTGGAAGGATGACTAACTTTTGCATTGTCAATTTAAAACTTTGAATACATTCTGAAACTATAGGGGATCGGCCACCAGCAAAAATTCCTGTTCCAGTTCCCCCATCATATTCATCAAGGACTGATGAGGTGTGTATGCAAATTATCTTTCCACATATATACAATGAATTGTACTTCGCTAATATTGTAAGATACGCATCTGTAGATCCTTAGCCAACCTCAAGAGCTGACAAAGCTTGGATACACATTGGAGGCTGCTATTGAAGCTGCTGCAAAAGAGTTGATTGCCCTTAGGGATGACTTAAATGAGTGGGATGGTAAAGCTGGTGATGGTGATTGTGGGACCACAGTACGTATCTATTTTGTTTTCTTATGTTTATATTTTCTTTGGTATAGATGCATGGTTTTCTCAGAATTGTTTATTTTCCAGATGTATAGAGGTGCAAGTGCTGTTCTTGAAGATATGAAAAAACGGTCTGCATGTTTTCCTTGTCAATTATATATTCAGGTTTTGGGTGTTTGCACATAAAATTGGGCAAACTATGCTTCTGGTCTGCAGAATTAAAACTTCTCTTCATTTGTTTTATGCACTCTTCATAAATTTGTTTACCAGATTATTTCCTTTTACTTGTTCCAGGTACCCAATGAATGATGCAGCAGAAACAGTAAATGAGATCGGGGCCACAATCCGTAGGGTCATGGGTGGTACTAGTGGTATCTTGTATGCATTACTTAATTCTTGATCTTTCAAATATTTATGATCGTGTTCTTGCTTTGCAATTTTGTCCTTACCATAAACAGCCTAATCTAAGTATGCTTGATATTTCCAGATATGACATATTATGCAAGGCTGCCTATGCAAATTTGAAGGGGTGCTTAGAACCAACGGCACAAGAATGTGGGTAATTTTGAAGCTAATGATTGTGAATCAGCTAATAGTATTGGATTGATTTGGTTTTCACATGCCAGTACCAGACCTGACAATACCTGGGATATCTGTTGGTCTTTACTAGGTTTTTAAGCATTAGCCAGAACAATTGATACCATAGGCTTAGTGAGCCCTATTCAGCAAGCCCAATCATGCAATGAATCAATCCAACAAATGGAGAATTTTACAAGAAAAAAAAAAGGAAAAAAAAAAGAACATGAATTGAGATAGGTTTAGGTTTTTTTGTGAGAAAGTTTTGGTAATCTTATGGCATTTCTCATTCCTAATTAGGGGCAACTGCATTGGAAGCATCACTTGCTGCTGTGAGCAAATATGGTGGGGCCAGAGCTGGTTTTCGCACTATGCTTGATGCTCTTATTCCAGCTTGTACTGCCCTGAAAGAGGTAAGATTTCTTTTCAATTTTTTCGAATGATCTAAACCCCAAACCCTAAAAAAGAATTAGGTAGAAAATCACTACTTTTACATTATTCCAGCTTGTTTCACAAGTTGTAACCAATTGACATTTAAACGGTTGTAAACTATCGACATAGTGTACCTAATACTTCTTATTTTTGAAGTAATTTTATGGTGGATAATTTGCAGTAGTTACCCTCCCCTATTGCTAGTTGGGTAATTTTTCAAGTTAGGCTCTTATAGAAATATTAGTATTTCGACCGATATACAAATGGTCCTAATCATGCTTTTTCATCTCTGAGCGGCCGATCCAAGCTGCCCAATGCGATCTACATGTCAAAATCTGATGACACCAAATTTTACTACTTTCTACTATTTTTTAGATTATTTACTATTATTTTTTGGATTTTTGGAAGATGACTCTATTTGTTATGTAAATATTTGTATTTCGTACTATCTTAGGGTTATCTTTGATAAATCTGGAAAATTAGTAAAAAAAATTCTAATTTGTAAAATTTTAGGCCCAAGTCCAATTTATTGTGGTGGACCATCCAGAAACAGTGGTTTTGTATCTATCTAAAAAAATAGTAAAATTTGGTCTCCAACCATATTTTAATATGGATATCATGTTGAGCGGTTCGGATCGACAGTTTGAACTTTGAAAACTGAGATATAGGATATGACGCACGATGAGGCATTTGAACCCTCCTCTTTATTATGATATTTTCAATATCTCAAGGTTTTATATGCAAAAAAAATACTTTATTGATCTTTGCAGATAAAATATGTAAGTTTCTAATTTGTATAATTCTTCAGAGATTGGATGCTGGCGATGATGCGGTGACAGCTTTTGTCTTATCTTCAGAGGCTGCTATGAATGGTGCTGAGTCTACCAAAAATATGCAAGCACAAGTAATTCCAACACCTTGCCTGCTAATTTGAGCAATTAGAAAACTGTAATTCCATGCAGTAACTTTGGCATTTTCACAATTGAGGTTTATAGCTGAATTGTAAATGCTTAGTGATTAGTGAATAATAAGTACTCCATGAATGAATTACAGAACTGAGATTACTAAATCTTAAACAGAACATTGAAGTACCAAATATAAAAAAAAAAGACATCACCTGAACAAGCATGGAATTTTGTGGCATTGGGCTGAAATTAAATGGTTTCCAAAATTTGTATTACGCACATTCTCCTTCATTTTACCAAATTTTTGTGTGAAATTTCAGGCTGGTAGGTCTTCTTATATTGCACCTGAGCATCTGGTGTCGGTCCCTGATCCAGGTGCCATGGCTGCTGCTGCATGGTACCGTGCTGCGGCTCTTGCTGTAGCGTCTAAACTGAAATCATAGAAGAGCTGATTTGTTGAGTGTGCTTCCACTTTTTGGAGTGAATGAACCCATCTTACTCTTCTAAAGGAACTTTTTAAATCCCCTTGTCCATTTTGTTTTCCGCTGTGCTATGCATGCATGAGCTGAGAAAGCCAAGGTTTTTCCCCTTGCTAGAATTATTGTTGTGAATGGTTTTAGATGAGACTTTGCTACTAATAAGAGTTGATATATCCCTGGATTTTGTTCTCCTCTATTTCTCTTGTTTGTCTATTATTATTTTAGCATTTTAAAAAAATGATTTTAAGCTTTGTTTGTAGCCAGTCACCAGCCATTATTTTCGTTGTGGGTTTGTTGAATATTTTTCAAGTAAGGGCTTGAGGCACAAATCAAAGAAATAAAGCAATTTCCATGGGCTTGGTTCCACACACTTAGTTCATCCTTGAGTGAACACAGCTTTATCCCTTCGAGATATGACCCCTCTTGTTTGTTCTAAAATGCCAAAATCGAGCCCTCATAGTAGGAGTGTAAACGGTCGGATACGGATATAGATAGTCTCGGATTTTCTCATGGGCTACATCTCGGCCAACCCAAGTACATTCGTGATATTCTTGCTCGAGCCAACATGACACATGTTAATCCGTGCCCATCCCCTATGATAGTAAATGAGTCCCTTTCTAAGTATGACAATGACCCATTTGATGATCCGCATCTCTATCGTATCATTGTTGGAGCCTTACAATACACGACTATTACGAGACTTGACATAGCCTTTGCCATTATTAAGGTTTCATAGTTTATTGGAGTGATGTTAGTATTTTTTTTATGATCCCAATAATTCAAATCATCTGGACTCAAGCCAAAAAAGATATGCATTTATTATTTTTATAATTATAATTCAATCCTTATTTTTTTTAAATTATACTAACAATTTTTATTTTTTAACTTGCCCACGTTTTAACTTTTAAACATATCCGGTCCGAAGCCTTGAAAAAAAAGAATAAGTGCAAAATATTATTTTCAACTTAATTTTTTTGTAAAATTAAATTTGACTTTTTCCCAATTCTTTTTGAAATTTCCAGATATTCTTTTTGGTTTTTTTTACTATTTTCTAATGTTTTTTTATGGATTTTGAAAAATATAAAAATTTTATGACAAAGTTCAGACAGACACGTCCAAACACAACATATTAGCACAACACGTACCATATTTTTAGACGTTTTCATGTCCGATTTTCGTAATTTTTAGCACACTACATCTAAAGACTGTAGCATTTGTCTGTATAACACAACACGACACGCTTGATATGCATGTATATGGGTGGATGTGCATGCATAAGTATAACATAACACATTTTTAATATATTAATAGTATAAAGTCTGGCTACTATGATATATTGATATCGGTGTTATTTCAGTCATAACGAACTAGCTCTAAAATCTATTAAATAGACTTCAAAATATGAATCAAAACCGGTCAAACTGGTTACCTTACTAGTATCCATTTTACATACAACATTAATAAATTTTTGAATTCATTTCGTATGAAGTCAAGCTGTAAAAAAAAAAAAAAAAAATGCATGAAAATCAACTTTTTTTTATAGATCACTTGACTTCATACGAAATAAATTTGATAATTTATAAATTTTGCAGGTAAAATGTATCACTTCTAAGATAGATCGGTTTGAACGGTTTAAATTTATTATTTGCAGTATATTTGATGAATGTTAAAATTAGTGTCACTACAGTTGAAATTTGTATTAGCAAGGATAATATTATTGAAAGATTTTAAAACAAAAATATTATTTTTAAAACATTTAAAATTCGGGATAGATAAAAAAGAGAACGGAGTAGGTCCGATGTCCATCGGACCTATCGGACCTACTTTTAGGTTCAATGAGCATGATGACCGTCCGATCTAACTTAAGATTTGTCTGCACAATAATTAAAAGATACACGCACGAAATTTAAAGTATTTCGCACGGATCTTAAAGCAGATCGACGGTGATTAAACCCATCGAACTAAAGTAGATCCGATACCCGTAAGACCTACTCACAAGTCATAAAGAAAACGTTTCCCCTCCGGCGACCAAGTTTTGACAGAGACTTCCTTCGAATCGAAGGTTTCCTAGGGCACTAAAGTTTATAAACATCAGTATTGCGGTTTGTGCCGTGGGACCCATCATTCCGTCTACCTTAAACTCTGGGAAATAAATCTGCTGTTATTCCGAAGAGATCACAGGACCCTGTTACTCGACTCCATCCGTTGATCTTTATCGAGATACGAGCAAAAAAACGTTTTTCTTGAGATTCGCGCTTGAAAAACTTTGAACGGTTGTGATAGAAATAACAGAGTCCTGTGATCCTTTGGAATAACAGCAGATTTATGTCCATAACTCTGTGGTTGCACGGAGAAATAGAACATCAACGCGACGTTTTTCTTTCCTCTCTGCTCCACCCGACATTTTTATTAATATCCAAAGTTAATTACAAATTAATAAATATACCCAAAGTTGTTGAAAATTTATAAAAATATTCATACCGATTATTTTCTAGTCAGTTTCAAATAGCCGGTACTAATTTTTTTTTTTTAAGAAACAAATAGCAAAAATACTAAAATCTAACACTAAAAATTCGAATTTTTTTTAAATATTTGTTAGATTACTTTTTTTGATATATAATTAGCATATTTACACTAAAATACGCTAAATTACTTGAAATTATGTTAAATTACGTTGAATTACACTAAAATACGCTAAATTACTTGAAATTATGTTAAATTATACTAAAATACGCTAAATTACTTGAAATTATATTAAATTACGCTGAATTGCACTAAATTAAGCTAAATTACAATAATTATGTTAAATTATACTAAAATACGCTAAATTACTTGAAATTATGTTAAATTACACTGAATTACGGTAAATTACTCTAAATTACGCTAAATTAGGCCGATTTTGTGCCATCTTTCATAAATCATAAAAATAGTACAAAATATTTCAAAAATAATAAAATTGGTATTCTACAAGTTCATTATATAAATATTTTACTGAGCTACGTAGATTGAACAATAGAAATGAAAATCTTAATCGGAAACTTCAACTGAAGTTTTCAGGCTCTTCCTTTTATTTTTTGGCAAACTTTTCGAAAAGTGGTCATTTGCTTAAATCGGACACTCGAGCGCCGTTTTATGGCCGTTTGAAGTTTCATCGTCGTTTTTCGCCTTTTCAGTGAATATATCATCTCTATTCATATGTAATTTAGCGTAATTTACCGTATTTTAGCATAATTTAACATAATTATTGTACTTTAGCGTAATTTAGTGTAATTTAGCGTAATTTAACATAATTTTAAGTAATTTAGTGTATTTTAGTATAAATATGGTAATTATATATAAAAAAAGTAATATAACAAATATTTAAAAAAAAATTGAATTTTTAGTGTTAGATTTCAGCATTTTTACTATTTGTCTCTAAAAAAAAAAAATAGTACCGGCCATTTCTAGCCAATACCAAAAAAATGAAAACCGACCAAAAAATGACCGGTATGGATATTTTTATAAATTTCCAACAACTTTTGGGTATATTTATTAATTTGTAATTAACTTTGGATATTAATAAAAATGTCGGCTGCTCCGCTAGTCCAGGTCTCCACTGCACACCACTGACGGGGCACTAGGAACCGAGAACACCGACACGGCGACACCCGTAGCCGCGAGGCATGGCATCCCAGGGGAAAAAGCTCATCAATCATCCCAGTGGTGTCGCTTTTCATCCAATTAGTTTCCTCGATTAAATTTTTTAACATAGCTGCAGATCATAATTCCACTTATTTTGAACTTATATCGTCTTTTATCTAACTTTCGACTGTAGGTGTGGTGACAGAGTACATAGAGGGCTTGGTGGAGGCATATCCCGGCTTACAGTTTTTGGATGGCTTCCTCAAGTTGACATATAATTTCGTTCTGTATTCTTTTATAAAATTGCAAATTGGGAATAGTTTTTTTTTTTTTTTGTTATAAAGAGGCTTTGGGTTTATTATGCTTGGAAATTTTAAAAGTGCTAAAGGTTTGAATTTGCATTTTTCTGAGCTGTGCCTGGCTTTTTGCTTATTATTGCAGATCAAGGTCGTTCTACAAGCAAACCATCTCACCATCTACATTTGACAAGGTTGCTGTCATTTCAGGTATTAAAATTCTACAATGAATTCTCACTCTGGTAATTTTTCAATTGTAGTAAAGCTAATTGAACTAATTGATCAGAAAAAAAATGCAACTATGATAGATAAACTCCAGAATAATTGATTGATGTCATTTCTGTACAAGAGTACATCAGTTCCATTGAATCTGTGGTTTCATGCTACACAAAAAAATATATATATATATTTCTTACTTTACGAGTATTACTGTTACATATATACTCATACTCAATAAAGAAAGAAGAAAAAGAATATCACGGATAATAATTGCATGTTTTTTTGCAATTGAGCAATCAAAGTATACACATTATGTCTCTATACAAGTTACAATCGGTCCACTGTTTAGTGGATAATTGCTCGATTGTGCACAACATTGGCTGCAATTACAATTGCACAATCCCACTCCAAAAATGAAGAGAGGAAAAAAAGAAAATAATTGATATATGGTATTGGTATATGGTCTTTCTTCCTCTCAGGAGGTGGGGCGGGTCATGAGCCGGCTCATGCTGGATATGTCGGGCCTGGGATGCTAACCGCAGCTGTTTCAGGAGATGTCTTTGCTTCACCACCTGTTGACTCCATATTAGCTGTATATTTCTTCTGAGGAAAACACATAAATACCAGTTTTTACCCCAAACTAGTCCCAACTGATATAGAACTAATACGGTACATATGAACATGATCACTTTTGGGTCCTAAAACCTTAGCTAACTGTAAGTAACTTTCTTATACATCTTCTGACAGCATTGTCTAGCAAATCTTTATTTTAGTTTGAAATTTACAAAGAATGAAAGTGATAATTTTATCATGGACAGGCCATTAGAGCCGTAACTGGGCCCCAAGGGTTGCGTTCTCATTGTAACGGTACTTGCCGAAATCTCTGTGCAATTTATTTATGGAGAAACGTTTATATTTTTTTATTTTAATGTTTTGTTTGTGATGGATATTTTTTTTTACTTCCACGATGTTTAACAGAATTATACAGGGGATAGGCTAATTTTGGTTTGGCAGTTGAGCAAGCAAAATCTGAAGGCTATCGTATTGAGGTAACTTGAAGCTTTAATGTCAATTAGTTTTAAGTATAGAAGTCCCACCAAATACTGGTGCAGTTATTGGGTACCTAGCCCGTGTCATTTTTATTTTATTTTTCTTTTTGTTTGCAATTGTTGTCTTCTTTTAACTGGATTTTACTAAAAAGGTGTCCTTCAAAACATATTACTTGGTCTAAATTCTAATCTGCTACAATTATTGTGTGTAACTTCATTTTATTTAATGGAAAACACAGATGGTGATAGTTGGAGATGACTGTGCACTCCCACCACGCCGTGGTATAGTAGGCAGAAGGGGATTGGCTGGTACAGTTCTTGTCAATAAGGTTCTTCCCTTGTTATAAATCTTCCATCAAAGAATCTAGAATGAAAATGGGAATGTAAGAAGTCACTCGTATAAATAGACCACAATAACAAGAATGCCAATAGTGAATCATATTTTTCCATGATTACTTTATATATATATTTCTTTTGACAGGTTGCAGGGGCCACAGCAGCAGCAGGATTATCACTTACAGAAGTTGCTGCAGCAAGCAAAGCATGCAGCTAAGTTGGTAGGGACGATGGGTGTTGCATCTGTCAGTGTGTACCCTGCCGGGTCAGCCCACATCAGGTCGCTTTGGGCACAGAGAGAAAATGGAACTCGGCCTTGGAATTGTTAGTTTATACTTAAAAGTTAAATAGAGATTACACAGAACTCCTTTCTTAATTACTTCGCAACTTTTTGTTATGTATTTTTCAACAGCACGGGGAGCCAGGTGTCGCCGTAGTTGATCTTCAGCCAGTTGACCTAGTCGTGTCACATGTTCTTAATCAAATATATCAGCTGTAAGTTAGTTCATATAATTATTAATTTCTTTACACTGTGTGTTGCATAATAAATTAATAATAGCCTTTTGGGCTCAATTTTCTCAGATTGCTATAAGTAGAGCTAGCAATTGAGCGGGGTCGGGTTCATTTGGGGACTTGGGGTTATGGTCAGTCCAGGTTCGGATCAAATTCAGGTTTTACATAGTTTGAGTCATTTTAAGTTGTTTTCTGGTCTCGGATCTGGGTCCAGATTGTTTAGAATGTTGGTGCATTTGAGAGTGTGGGTTGACTTGGTGTGTGTGGGTTGTTTACTCAGTAGTTGAGTTGGAAACTCGAGTCGCTTTGGGCATCAGGTCGTCAAAATAATTTTAGAGTAGCAATTTAGTTTTGTCCTGGTCAGACGGGGGTCCTGAAATACCCAGTTGGGTATCATAGGTTTGAGTTCAGGTCAGCTTAGTTTGGGTCTACTTGCTTAGGGTCAGGTGACTCACATTGCACATTGATTGGTTTGGGTTTTGGCTGGGTTCCGGGCTGTCGAGCTTTTTTTTAAAAAAGAGAAAAAAACATCTGATCTGGGTTGGGTTTCAGGTTCCGGCATGTCGGGTGGAACGTTCCGGTCGGATCAACTTTTGCAAGTTCTAACTAGTTATAATCACAATAGGTATTATAAATTGCGTGTCATGAAGCAGAAATCATGCAGTCTTACCAAATCTTTTTTTTTGAAAAGAAATCGAGTATCATGAAGATGAAATCATTCCTGTCTTAGTTTCTTACCAAATCTTTTTGAAAACTTAATTGTAGGAAACAGGGTATGTTCCCATAACAAGAGGACGCAATGCGGTGCTCATGATTAATGGGTCGGTATATACTCCTTTCAATAGTATTTTGGTATAACATGCTGTTAATATCTAGTTAAGCAATTGGATGTAGAACCATTGTCTTTTTATATACCTTTTTCTTAGCTCTCAGATACTTGTCCTAATTATGCCAAGGTTTTCCACCTCATAACCTCATCACTTGTGCTTGCTAAACAATTTGCATGAACTAGATTTATACTCGCATGCAGGGTTGGGTGGTACACCACTTTTGGAATGATGATTGCTGCCAGGAAGGCTATTAGAGAACTCCAGGTGTACATGGATTTGTAGTGGACCGAGGTCTACACCGGGTCATTCATGACCTCACTGATATGGCTGGTATAATTGCCCCTGGTTGCGTTTTGTTCATTAGAGTTCTAGCATTCTTTTTGTTCCTTGAACAGTTTGTTCCTGTGTTTGACTTAAAAAGAGTTGTAGTGGATATGTAGCAATATTTCTTTATAACATTTATTTTATGTTTTGAAGGTTTTTCCATAACTTTGATGAAGTCAGAACCAGCAATACTCGAATGTCTTGATTCCCCCACTAAAGCTCCTTGTTGGCCGGTAGGAACTGAAGGTAATAGATGAATTGACGGAGTGAATTGCTCTCAGAAAAAGTCTCTAGGATATCGTCCATTTCCACTTTTAGTCACTGGAGTTTCCAAGGTCAAAATTAGGACTGTCTATATTCTGATATGACCATCTCTCTCTCTCTCTCTCTTTTTTTTTTTTTGCACAAAGTTTCATTTGGTGCTGTTATATTTTCTGCTTTTGAAAAGTACCATTGGTCCATGCTGTCATATTTTCAGTTGAAAAGGGGCAAAAATCATTTTAGTGCTGCAAGACTAATAAATTCCCTTTAAAGTGACTGGTTCATTGAGCTGAATTTTTCTTTTGTGACCGAGGGAATTTAATATTACTGGGAACACCATAAGGAAAATCGTATGATTGAGGGAGTAGGTTAAGCTGGATACTTACAAATGCACAACCAAACTACTTGTACGTACTAGCAAATCAGTCCTTGGGGCACATGATTATTATTTGATTTTTTCAGCATCAATAGGAGGTCGTCCCCCAGTGAAAGTTCCTCTTCCTCTTATTCCTTCCTCATCAAGCAGAAACAGTGAGGTATTTTATACACGGCTTATTGTTCCTGGAACTGTCCGCATAGTATTACAAAAATGCTAATGGAATCTCTTTCACGTTTCATATAGATTGTAGCCGTCCCCAAGAGCTAACTAAATTTGGGTGCATTTTGGAGGCAGCTATTGAAGCAGCTGCAAAAGAGATTGTAAACATGAAAGATTGTTCAAAAGAATGGGAGACTAAAGTGGGTGATGGTGATTATAGTACCACTGTAAGTCGTTTTTTAAGTTGCTTTACTTCATTAATTCTTTTACCTTTTAATTTTCAGATGAAAAGAGGCGCTGCTGCTATCATTGAAGATCTGAAACTTTGGAAGTAATTAATCTTTTGATGCCTTATAATTTTTTTTAAATGTCTTTTCATTGATGCAATTTTTTGCTTTTCTTTAGCTACCCCTTGAATGACACAGCCGAGACATTAAATGAGCTGAGTAAAACACTACGAAGGGTCATGGGTTGGAACTAGCGGTATCTTGTATGTATATTAGTCTCTGTACTCAGCTCATACATAAATTTACAATTTTATTTGCCCTATTTGTGAACCTAGGTTATTTTCTGTGTTGTAATAAATAAATGAGTATGTATATTATTTTGGCAGAATATGCCATATTGTGCAAGGCAGGTACACGAGCTTGAAGGGGCACTCACAACCAACAGCAAGAGAGTGTAAGTACATTTGTTTGGGATTAACTACACCAAATAATCATATTCCTTTTGGATGAGGGGTGAGGGAATTTTTTGAAACTTATTATGCTATTTTTGTGTCAGGGGCAAATGCATTAGCAGCATCAATTGATGCTGTCAGTAAATATAGCGGGGCTCGTGCTGGCGACTGTACTATGCTTGATGCTCTCATTCCAGCTTCTAATACTTTAAATGAGGTATATTGCAACTTAGAAGGGATTTATTCAAATTTTTTTCTTATTAAATTGAAGTTTACAATATTCAACATTTTTTCTTCGTGAACAGAGATTGGATGCAGGGGACGATCCTGTAACTGCTTTTGTAACATCTGCTGAAGCTGCCATGATTGGTGCTGAGTCAACTAAATTTCTGCAAGCACAAGTAAATAATGAAAATTGGAACTGCATATTTCTGAGTTCTGACTTCTAAAGTTATAGTTTGCACCATGGCAATTATGAGGAAGTAAGAGGAAACTAGTTAATTTATTATGTTCTTATTTCAGGCGGGTCGATCTGCATTCACTTCCCCAGATCTTCTGTTTTCTGTTCCAGACCCCGGTGCTATGGTTACTGCCTTATGGTATAGAGCTGCGGCTTTTTCTGTGGCATCCAAGTTTAAGCCGTAGAAAGGGATCCTTTTGTATATTTCTGTAAATATTGTAAAATGCCTCAGAAAACATCTCAGTTATTATATTTCCTCTTTGTTAATTATGGTTATAATGGTATTTCTTGAAATAAAGAATAACTTGTTTTTTTAATATATTATATCCTGTTTGATGTTGTATTGTTGTACAATTATTTTTTATACCTTGATTCTATAGTTTCAATAGTTGTGCATTCTCTAATCGCACGCTCTTTAATAGCCCTACAATTTAGTAATCCCTTATATGTGGCTGTTTTGTTTATAGGCTATTACATGTAAGATTAGTTAGATTATTGGTTAATGATTATATTGGAGAAACTCGTTTTACAATAGTCTAAGTATGGAAACCCGAATTTCTGGTTTTAGTACCAAATCAATCAATTAGTTGCTTTAATTTTACTGGCGACTGGCAGAGGAATGCACACAGTAAGGCAGTCAATTGGAAGACCAAATGACCCGCCAATGGAAATTATAACATAATTTAGACAGAAATCAAACGCGACATTTTCCAAAACAAACAAATGCCAAGGCCCGTCCTTGGATTTATATGCATTGCATTTGTTGTAAGTATTAATTTTGATCCAAATGCAAGCCACATGCCACCGGTCCACCGGACCATGACATTACAGCCCAGTCCAGCCCGGCCCATACCAGAGTGGCGAGCAAACGCCAATTCTTCGTCCTTTTTACATTGGGGGAATTTCATGTATCCCCTCCAAAATCTTGAAATTACATATTTCTCCCTTTAAAATTCATAATATCATATTTACCCTTCTAAAGTTCAAAAACTCACAAATTTACTCAATTTATTAATTTTTCTAATAAAACTCATTTTAAATTTATATATTACCCATTTTACCCTTTCTCCTTCTTTTCTTCTTCTCCTTTCTCCTTTTCCCGATATATCCCAGAAAGGCATTGTCTCAATTCCATCAATACAACACTGTACGGAATTGAATTTGTCTTCTAGCTTCACATAATATAGTTTCCGTAGAAGACTAATTGTTCCTAATTTACCACACTTAGCTGTCATACTTCGATGGTCTTATCAACGCCCATGATGGACGAGCGCCTGATTAACCAACTAAAATGTATTAGATCGATGACCTACTCGTTCAACAATGCATATCAAGGAGAGCCGCAAGTTTGGTTCCAGAACCTGGCCATTTTGCTCCAGAACCTTGCTAATTATATCCTATATTCGGACAGTAGCTCATGTAACTGACCCAGGTCAGGAAGACTGGGTCCAGCAGCTGGCCGATGTTGCCAGTGCAATTGAGGGCGTTTTGGGTGATTTTGCCTACCTAGGTTGTGAAATCCAGCCGAATATCCGTATTGCCTATCGGTGTGGTAGATGGACCAACATAGTGGGGAGTGATGAACCCATTAACAAGCTATAAGATCTGTTGCAAATGCTCCATGATATTCAGAGAATCTTCGAGGAAAATATGTTGGGGGGTCAAAGTCGATAATGGAAAGAGAGGACAAGATGACATTGTGTCGTCTGAATAATCCAATCGAGACAGGAGACGAATGACAATGAGGAAGATGAGTGGTCAATTCCAGTGCAAGAATGGGTTCCAGGGTGCAGGAGTGTCAAGCTCTGCATGTATCAAACAATCTCATAAAGGTTATAATTAGTAGAACGCTTCTGTTCTCACAGAAGTTCATAGTTTCTATGATGTGTTTAAAAATGTTATAATACAACACTGTATTTAGCAATTTAATTTATTTCCACTGACAAAATTTCCAATGGAATCGGAGCCTTATTTTAATCATGCAAATTGAACAAGAAGTGCTATGAGGAAACAATATAATTATCAATTGCTTTCATTTGAGGCCTAAAAGCACAAATTGTTGTATTGATCAAATTGAGACACTTTGTGAGAGGTACTCACGATGCTGCATGAATTCTTCTTGGCATTCATCGAACACTCATATGCCTGGCTGCTAGGGTGTTCAAATGGATCGGTTTATTCGGTTTTAAACCGAACCGGCAAATTTCGATTTAATTGGATCGGTTGTTCGGTTTAAATGGTTCGGTTCGGTTTAGTTTTTGAAGAAGTTCAGTTTAAATGGTTCGGTTCAGTTTTGGGATCTCCAAATCGGTTTGAACCGAACCAACCTGTTTAATAAAAAATAGATCAGTTTTATAATGGATTGGTTTATTTTGTATGGTTTATAATGGATCGGTTTATCAAAAATCGGCTTGTGTGGTTATCAAAAATGTTATCCAAATCGGTTTGAACAGAACCAACCGGTTTTGAAATGTTTATTTGTAACTTGAAATGTTTGTATTCGGTTCAACCGAACAAATCGAAGTTTAAATCGGTTTAATCGGTTCGGTTTTAGATCGGTTTGGAATTTTAATTCGGTCGGTTCGGTTGGGTTTTTAAAATTCAGTTCAAACCAAGATTCGGCAAAAAAAATTTGGTTTGACCCGAACCGACCGGTTGAACACCCCTACTGGCTGCTACAAGAAAGTGGGGAATTGACTGTGTCTGATTTTTTAGGGAAGGATGGGAAAGGAGAAGAAGAAAAGAGGAAGAAAGGATAAAATGAGTTTTATTAGAAAAATCAATAAATTGGATAAAGTTGTGAGTTTTTGAATAAATATGATAGTTATGAATTTTAGAGGAGTAAATACGTAAATTCAAGGTTTTGGAGGGGGATACATGAAATTCCCCCTTTTACATTCTAGTGTAAACTAGTGTAGAAATCAAAACGATCGTCTCTCATGCGAGTCAGTATGTCCCGATTTCTAGCTACAAAATCCAAACCCTTCTCCTCTCTCCTCTCCCCGCGCCACCTCACTTCTCCTCTCAAACCGCCATGGGCTGCAAACTGCCAGAAATTCTACGCCTCCGCCGCGGGCCCCTCCGCGGATCGTGACCGGAGCTCTAGGAAGACGTTGGTGTACCTGGTTGGACTGGCGGCGGCGATGGTCGGAGCATCCTACGCGGCTGTACCTCTATATCGCCGATTCTGCCAGGCGACTGGTTATGGTGGCACTGTCCAACGCAAAGAGGTATAGATATCCGCTAGAAACTCCAATGAGTTTTTGTTTGTTTACCAAACATCCTATTTTTTCAGTTACTAATACTAACAGGATCATACAAAATATAATTAATTAATGAAGCTGCGTACAAAGTCCAACAAAGAACTCATTTGAGCAGGGGCGGAGCCAAACTTTCTTTCAAGCTATGTGGGTCAATCGTATAAAATTTTCATGCTGCGCATGGGGTCAATTTTACAGTACCCATAGCATTTTACTCTAAACTATATAGAAATCATGTATAATTATAAATAATTTGAAAATGAATTGACCCCCATTCACTTAACACGGCTGCGCCCCTGCATTTGAGCACAAGCATATGCAATTAAGCAAAGCATAAAATTTATAATTATCAGACCCAATATATCATTGTGTTACTGGTTGTGGACGGCTCCTTCTGAAAAGTAGAACAACCAGACAAAACATCTGTTGTGTTTTATACCCTCCAGGATACGTGAAGTGTTCAGAATTTACATGATATCCTTTTTTGTCGCTTCATCATTGATTGAAAATTAAATTGAAAGCAAAGTTTCAGCATTGCTGAAAAACAGGAGTGGCGGGGGTGGGGTGGGAGGGAAGTTCATCTCATTTTAATGGCATACAAATTACTTCTGGTTTGTAGGCATATGTTGGTTTTTTTGTGAATTTTCTGGGTAATAGAAGTTACTTTTTGTAGAAATTAAGGCCTTAGAATATGGTTCTTTGCAGACTGTGGAGGAAAAGATAGCAAGGCATGCTCGTGATGGGACTTCTACTTCAAGGTAACAGATATTGGCTTTCATATTTACTACTCAAAAGACTTTTTTCAAAGGCATTTTTGATAATTTTTAACCCCTAGAAAATCCCAAATTTTTTGCATACTGACAAGACTATTTTGATCGCAAGTTTTGTTAATAAGCATTATGTTTTTGATGATTTAGAGAGATAGTGGTGCAGTTCAATGCTGATGTGGCTGACGGCATGCCCTGGAGGTTTATTCCCACACAAAGAGAGGTTTTTCTTATCAGAATTCTTAATATGGTTACCATTTTTAGTTGGAAATAGCTTTATGAATGTGTTACATGACCTCAATGTGCACCCCTGCAAAAGAAAAAAAAAAGAAAAAGAAAAAAAACATGAAAAGCATGACACTTTTCTCACTAGTTTTGTTGAAAGTACAAAATAACTGTTAGTTCTTGTATATATTGAAGACAAAAAAAGAAAAAGAGTGTTAGTTTAGGCACTTTTGTGGTAAATGAAGAATAATGGGGTATTGAAGTTATCTCTTCATTTTTGTGGTGGCATACTTAATATTTCATACATTTTTGTTCGTTATGTGCATACTATTTCTCGTTTTCAGAGGTATGCAAGTCCTGATTTTTATTTTTGTGTACTATCACTTGTAGGTGAGAGTTAAACCAGGTGAGAGTGCTCTTGCATTTTATACAGCCGAAAATCGAAGTTCAGCTCCAATAACTGGTGTTTCAACGTATAATGTTACACCTATGAAGGTATGAATTTATAATATCTTGTAATTTTTTTCTTGAATAGTACAAGATATAGTTTTAACTTCTTATCCATTTGGAATGATCAAAATGGTATAGTATTACCATACCTGGCATTATGCATCTCTACAGTGTCCCAGAATGTTACCATTACCAATTTGGAAAGGTTTGGTCCTTAAAAACTGTTATGAAGAAAAATAAGCACATCAAAGCAGAAATCGAGCTAGATAACCTTTTTGAATCACAAAATTTTTTAAACTGCTTTCAGGTAGTTCAAAATTTGGAATGGGACTCTGGTAACTGTAATATTATTCCGTTGTTTATATATATATCTGTCAGAAAAAAGATTGACAATCAATTAGTGGCAAAGTAACTTCTGGTCTGGAGCCATGTCTTGGAGATTCAAGACAGAAAAACAAATAACCAAAAAGAAAAAGCCTCCAACAAAGGAGCAGCAGACTATTGACCCTATCTCTAGCAAATAGCTGAACTTAAGATATAAACAGTTTCTCTTTTTCAAATGTTCATTAGAACAAAGACAGTTTTATCAAGTTGATACCAGACTCCAGTTTCGACCTGTGAGCTGTCTCAACCCCAATATCTGTCACCATATAGGAGCTAGCTACATCCTTACTTATTAATTAATTAACTTGCTTAGTTTGTCATCTACTGTCAATTGAACTTGTCTTTTTTGGAGAGAAATCTGTATGTACTCTATATGATGGATGGTGGTAAATTTAATGCCGTCTGGGAGGCTTTGCCATTACCACACCAAAAATTCCTAGGTCAGGGAAGAGGACTAATTTCCAAATCCCAATTGATACTCCCTTCAAGAGTAATTTTATGGGAAGAGTTAATTTAATTTAAGAGGGAGGAAGGGGGAAGGGGGGAAACAAAGGGAACGGAAATGGTCAATAATATGTGTTATCTAGCTTTATCTGTTTTGATGGGCACTCCTGCTCTTGCAGTTGGGTGTCTCAGTTGCTGAGTTGCTCTATTTTCCCTTCTAGCTACCTCTCTTTCAGCAAGCAGAATTCCAAACAGGCCATAATTACTTGCAAAACAGTATATTACATGTTACTTTGTTAGTGATTTTTTGTCCTCTTGCATCATGTATCTAAGCTGACTTCTGAATTTGTATAATTGCAGGCAGCTGTATACTTTAACAAAATACAATGTTTTTGCTTCGAGGAGCAGACCCTTCTTCCCGGTGAGCAAATTGACATGCCGGTAAGACCCCTTGCAGAAACATCTTGCAATCCTTCTGTTTTTTCCATCACTTGTGACCCAAATGGGATTTTCTTTTACACAGGTATTCTTCTACATTGATCCTGAGTTTGAGACGGATCCTAAAATGGATGGAATCAATAATGTCATTCTTTCATACACTTTTTTCAAAGTTAATGAGAAATAGTTAGAGGTAGCCCCTTCATTCTTTTAAAAAATTTGTGTCGTTCCTTTCCATCAACTTCAAGAAAGGATATTGAATTTGCAAGCACTGCTCTTTCAAATTTTGAGCAAGGTGACCCATAATTAGTTCAGGGCAGGTTTAACATGCAATTGTTCCCATCTACAATGAGATTGTTTCGTAGAATCTTGGAGTTTTTTGCAATATTTATCAATGAGGTGATTTTGAAGCAAGCAGTTCTTTTATTGAACTTCTTTTTGGCCATTATTTAGTGAAGATATAGTCATCTCCTGTTGTATAATATGTACAAACTTGAAAATTTCTGGAATAGAATTTGAATTTATATTGGGTCAGAAGTCAGAACTGATTATAGCATGCCAGTTAATTATTGAAATTCAAAACATGGTGACGATACATTTGATATAGTTTCCGCTGAGATCTTGTTTTATGTTCTACAGATATTTTTCCTAAATGTCCTGAAAAGAACTTTACACGAAATTTGCGCTTCAATATCATACAATTCTATTGTTGCATTTGTCTGATTGAGGTTACTGCTCCTCATTCTGCTGCAATACACTGAGTTCATAAAAAAAAAAAAAATTGATTGAAACACAAGTCTTTCATTTCAGGATGTTCATGTATGACTTGGTATTCATTCACAACAGTTCAACTCGCTCTTTAGATCAAGTCAAAAATAATTTTTAGTATAACACAATTTGTAGACATGTTAAAGGCCTTACAAATTGGTTGTATCAAATTTCATGTAATGTATCGTTTGATATTTCATCAGAATTTAAAGAACAGTAAAAGTTATTATCAATTTGTATCAATTTTATATGTATGATATGAATAAGGTATATAGATCACGTTTCAAGTGTTTATTTCAAAATCATGATTTATTATTAATGATGGTTAATATTATCAATTTACTATTGTTATTGTTAGTGAATCCCATCCACTGATGTATCATGTATGTTAAAATTAAATCTTATGCACCAGAAAGGAGTACCCTATAGCACATTTAATACAGCACATTTTTAAAGCGTCATTTAATACAGCAGAACACAGAGTGCTTTCTTTTACTCAAAATACAAACTGCACAGCTTTCTGCTGAGTGTGAACGCTAGGTAACCTGAGAGAGCAAGATGACAGCAATGAATATATTTCTTTAGTAAGCAAAATACAAAGAGCAAATTTAATGCACCTCTTACTCGTCAGAGAGAGGAAGAAGATAACTCACAAAAAAACAAACAAAAAAAGAAAATTGAGTATAAATGATAAAGAACCCAAGAAGTTAAATATTGAAGAAATGTAATATCATAATTGATATTATCATATATGATAACAATTAGAATCTTGAGACGATGAAATATCAACTAAACTTGAATTAACAGAAGAAGACACATACATATTGAATACAAATTAAAAATAACTAAATAAAAAGAACAAAAGGAGAGAATGAATATTCAAATAAAAAGAAAGGAAAAAGAAAAAGAAAATATGATCCATAGATAGACTACTCTCCATGATTAAATTGAGTCATAACTCGCTTTATCTCATCTTCAATACGACAACCGCCACAGCCACCGCCACCGCCACCAGCACTTGCACCTCCATCGACTGGAGAGGTCTCGGCAGTATGCGTAGTAGACGAGGCGTTCGGCACGTTGTTCTTGTGGTTATGCATCCAAACCTTGAACACCTGCCTAGAGACCCCAATCTCCTTACAGAATCTAGCTACATCATCCTCTTCTCTCCTCCCGGCATAGCCGCCACCTTCCTTCTTTGGTATGCGCCACCCAATCGACTCTGCAAAAGCCGCCATCCGCGCCTTCTGCTCATCGGTAAATTTAGTCCTCGACCGCCTTTTGCTAGCCAGATCGGCTGAACTGCTTGGGCCTGCTAATAAGTGCGAGCTGGGACTGCCCGAAGGGGTACTGGAGAGGTCGATAAGTGCCTTTCGGTGAAAATTGCGGTGGCAGCCGCAAGCTGCACAGGTTAAACTGGTTGGGTAGTTCTCATCTGGAGTGTATTCGCAGCAGCCATCGGCTGCGTATGTGCCGAGCTTGGCTGCATGGTTTTTCATGCATTCTCTATAACACACCTCTGTTAGCCTCTCTGGTTCCATCTCCCTCTCTCTCTTGAAAATATTGCCAGTGGCTGCCAAGGTACTTTCTCTCTCTCTCCCTCTATCTCCTCTGTTTGTCCGTCTCTGTGTCTGTCTGTCTGTCTGTATTAGTCTCTATCTCTCTCTGATGCTTAACGTAAAGTTATAGCTATATAAGCTTTGAGATAATATGAGTTTTGTCCATGATGGTATGACAAATTGTATATTTATAATGATGCCCTTATAAAAATGGTTTATGAGCTACCTACGTAGAAATTATTAATTAAGATTATCATTTTATAAATTAATTGCTTCAGTCCATCTTAACACATCATGATTGTTATCTAATGGTGCATAAAAATTTAAATCATTAAATAGTGGACCAAATCCAGTCAATAATTCCTAACTTGAGCCGGATCGGATAGTACTCCATCCAGTCTAACCGGACAGTCTGGTCTAAGGCATTTTTAGTTCTTAATTGGAGTATGGATCTTAGTTTTGGATGAAGGGTAACATGTTTTGCCAATTCCAAACAGAATCTTAAACTGATTGATGATTCATTTAATAGTATGCTTTGTCTGGTTTATGTTAGAATCAATGATTAATCTGATTATTTCCATAATTACATGACCTGTTGAATATTGAGCTGCTGCATGCGCCCCACTATATATCATGATCTACCATTCAAATATTCACACCAGTACGGATAACTAAATTTTTTTTCTTTTTCTAAATGATTCAGTGAACCCACTAATCTTCATTGAATTGTTTCAGATTACAAGATTTAAGAATGCCAAAAAAATAAAAATAAACAGAATATTGTAAGTAATGTCCAGGCTCTGCCATTGATCTGTGGACTCTGCAACACTTGATGTGGTCCCGTCCCGTCAATGATATATATATATATATAGAGACGAGCTATGCTACTCCATAGAGTAAAACGCGTTGGTACTCCACGCCGTATTTTCATTTTGAAAGTCCAAATGACCGATCCGAACCGCTCAACTTTTAATCCATATTGAAATGTACTTGGAGACCAAATTTTACATTTTTTGAAATTTTTTTACTATTTATTAAGCCACTTTGAAATCTGAAAATCTGGGTGAACAGTAAAATACAGTAAAATTTTCTGGACTGCCGGATCAGTGATTTTCAAAGTGGCTTAATAATAGTAAAAAAATTCCAAAAAATGTAAAATTTGGTCTCCAAGCACATATTAATATGGAGAACAAGATGAACGGTTCGGATCGGTCGTTTGAATTTTCAAAATAAAAATATAGCGGCGTGGAGCACCAACGCGTTTTACTCCATGGAGTAGCATAGCTCATCTCTATATATATATATATATGAGTCCGACTAGGCTACTCCATGGAGTAAAACGACTTGGTACTCCACGTCATATCTTCATTTTCAAAGTTCAAATAGTCGATTCGAACCTTCCAACATGTTCTCCATATTGAAATGTGCTTGGAGACCAAATTTTACATTTTTTGGAATTTTTTTACTATTTATTAAGCCATTTTGAAAATCTGAAAATCCTTATGAACAGTAAAAAACAGTAAAAATTTCTGGACTGCCGGATCAGTGATTTTCAAAGTGGCTTAATAAATAGTAAAAAAATTCCAAAAAATGTAAAATTTGGTCTCCAAGCACATATCAATATGGAGAACAACTTGAGCGGTTCGGATCGGTCGTTTGGATTTTCAAAATGGAAATAATGAGGCGTGGAGCACCAAGTCGTTTTACACCATGGCTTAGCTAAGCCCAGCACTATATATAATATAGAGGAGGGATCCGATTACACCTTTTTTGGTGACACACTTTGACACCTACCATTTTCAAAGTCCAAATAGTCGATTCAAACCGTTCAACATGATGGATATATTAAAATGTGCTTGGAGATCAAATTTTACATTTTTTGAATTTTTTTGCTATTTATTAAGATGGTTACAAAAATCGTTGTTTTCAGACCATTGAAAAACAGCGATTTTGTAACCATCTTAATAAATAGTAAAAAAATTCAAAAAAAATAAAAATTTGATCTCCAAGTACATTTTAATATGGTGATCATGTTGAACGGTTCGGATCGACTGTTTGAATTTTGAAATCGCAAAATTGACCTATATAAAAAACGGTGTCATGATGTGTCACCAAAAAAGATGTAATTGGATCCCTCCTCATATATATATATATAGTGGATTCCATAAAATTAAGTTGCTCATTCGTACGTTGTAACAGGAGTTAAGCATGCTTATAACAGATAACGTACCTTGATTTGTTTAATTAGAATAGATTAGGTGAAGTGCATATATATTCAGTACAGATTAGCAATATTATTTCGCTACGGGAAGAGATATAATTAGTTTTGTTTTGCTGAAAACATAGATGTCAGAATTAAAGAAAGAACTTATTTAAAAAAAAAATCCATTAGGTAAAATTAATTTCATGAAGTAAAATGTACTCAATTACATCAATTTCACAAAAATAAATAAATAAATGAGCGCAACTTATATCATAATTCTAGCCTTACAATACTTATAAATACATAACTTTGATTTCTTATAACACTCTAATTAAACCCTCCAGCAAAACAAAACGCACAATTTTAAAGTTTGCATACGTCAGAAAAAAAAATTTGAATATTTCAGACCTTCGTCAAATTCCTCTTATCTATTTTGATACAGATTTAATTTGTATTTTTTTTTTTTTGCATTTTTATATAAAGAAATCGGATCTCAAACTCTGTAAAATACAGAAAAGGAAAGTAAGACCGGGCTACGCTTGAATTTTGATTCCCTGTGGCATGAACAAAATATCTCACGTGATAGATATTGCTGACAGCCTTCATAAGAACAAAAAATCATACACAAAATGTGGCATCATGGGAAGGATATGATTGTTTCCAAGTATGCATATTGCATTACAATATAAAATCTGTCTTGTCAGTGCCTTGCTTCACCATCTGACGGTGTTTAGCGGCCACAGAGAATCCCAAAGCTTACTATTTGATTAATTATACAGGGAAGGATCTTGCCAAATTGGGATAGGCCTGGCCTTGGTGTCTCTAGGGGATTTTATTTGGAAAAAGGTACAGATGAGCTGTATATGTTGATTACGTGTTTATAGAATAATGAAGCATTGGAACTTGGAGACACCACCAGGCGCAAGGGGAGGGGGTCCGGATCCCCTAAAGTAACCCAATTTTTTGGTTTTGAATCGAGACCGTCCGATTCGAAACCGTCGCTCGGGATCGCTTCAGGATTCGAATCCAGCACTCGGGATGTGTGCACTCCACTTCATAATAGATTGTCGCGGATTTGAATCAGACGGTCCCGATCTAAACTCAAAAATTGAGTTACTTCACTGGATCTGAATTTAAGGGGAGGGAGACCTCATTGTCTCATTGACTGATCCAGACTTGCTCATCCTCACACCACAGTTAACTTCAATAATGCTTAGGGTACACTGAATATATCCTGAAAAAAAACACAAAATGCAAGTGTGTTGAATAAAAAAGAAATGTCATTTTTAGAGGTCAAACCTTGTTTCTCTGAAAAAAACCTTATGTTGACAAAGAAAAAAAGTTATTCATGGATCATGAAGGATTTTAGGATTAATACTATTGCATTAGGCTTACCATTTTAAAGAAAAAAAAAATATATGCATATAATAATCTCTGATTATATATCTATGTACGTATGAGACAAAAAGAGAAGAGTTCAAATGTCTTTATATTTTGTGTCTCTATTTTTAAAAACTTGAATAATTCAAAATTTAAAATTTAAAAGTCAAAATAAAACCATTAGATATAATCTACATCATTTAATCTATGCACATATAAAAAATTATGAGATTTCAACTATGTTTGTTTATAATCAAGAGCTTGTAAGAATGTACTGATATGGATAATTCCTAGACGTTGATTTTTCAACTTATTAGTTCCCACTAAAACAAGGAGGAGGGTTCAAATGCCTCCATTTTTTGTGCCTTCACCATGCCTCCATTTTTAAAAACTTTAATAACTCAACATTTAAAACTTAAAAAGTCCAAATAAAACCGTTAGATATGATCTATGTTATTTTCTCTATGTGCTCATAAAAAATTATCACATTTCGATTTTGTTTTTATGTGAATCAATAAGTTGAAAAATCAACGTCTAGAAATTATCCAAATTAGTACGTTTTTTACAAGCTCTTGATGACAACCAAAACAAAATTAAAATGCCATAATTTTTTACACGTGCATAGATAAAATGATGTAGATCATATCCAACGGTTTTATTTTGACTTTTAAGTTTTAAGTTTTGATTTATTAAAGTTTTTAGAAATTGAGGCATAGTGGAGGCACAAAAAATGGAGGCATTTGAACCCTCCTCAAAAACAAGATCGAAATGTGATAGTTTTTTTATGAGGACATAGTGAAAACAATATAAATCACATCTAATGGTTTTATTTTGGCATTTATGTTTTAAATTTTGAGTTATTAACGTTTTAATAATGGAGGCATGATGGAGACACAAAAAATGAATACATTTGAACTCTCCTCTAACAAAAATTGATGAATAAATTAGTATCTCTCGCCATACAAACTAACTCTTTTTCATTTTCTATATGAAACTTTTTTATTATATTTTAAAAAACAACTAATAACTTGTTCGAACCCAGTATTTTTATGGGTTTTAATCCTCATTTCATACTACAGAGTTATCTCAAATTCTTAATGTACAAATTTATATATAATTACCACTTAAAAATTATGAATTTTTTTCTTAGATCTAAGTGATAAAAAGCCACGATCCTATTTTTGTTCCTAATTCCTCTTGTAATTTTTCTTATCACTTTTCTTCGTACTTCCACAGTTGAAAAAATGTGAAGCTATAATTATGAACATCAAACGCATATTGTACCTCCAGGAGCGGATCTAAGACTTAGTCAAAGATGGCTAAGTCATCCTTATAATTTCAAAATTTTAATTATGCATATAGAAATTTGAGTAGAACTATGGTGTTCCTAAGTTCACCAAGCTTCTTTGTGAACTCAACTTTTAAATTTATTAGATTGGCTTCAAATGACGAATTCGAACCGTTGAAAACCATCTATCTTACGTGATACGTCTATATGCAAAATTTCAAAATTTTGAATTGATTTTGTATAGAGTCAAGTAGTTAAAAAACGTTCAAAAAATAAATGCATTAAAATTAATTTATAAACCTTCTAATTTTGACCGTTTTACTTTATACTAAATTAAATTGAAAGTTCAAATTTTTTGCATGTGGACGCATCACTCGTAAGGTAAATGGATTCAACAGTTCGGAATCATCATTTGAAGTCAATCCGATAGGTTTTAGAGTTGAGTTCACAAAGAGATTTGGTGAACTTAGGAATACCCTAGTTCTACTCTAGAAATTTAATTGAATTTTTTTTTTTACTTTTTATATAGTCCAGCCACCCTCAATTAATAATAAATGTTTAGTTGTAGCTTAGTGGTTAAAGCTCTATTTGTGGTTGTGAGGACTTGAGTTCAAATTTCACTCACTACAATTGTGCGTTTTAATTTCCAACCACCCCTATTAAAAAAAATTAGTTCTGCCCCTTGTACATCCATGATAAGCAAATTGTGGAAAAAATGGAAGGAAAATGATAACTAAATCATGAACTCAAGTATCAAAATAATACATAGTCCATGTCTCATCGGTTAAAAATATATTGATTGATATAGGCAATGTCAAAGCATACAAGAAGAATTCAGGATACATTTTTGGGTCCTTGAAGAAAACTAATTTTTAATAGAAAAAATAACTATATTTATTCATAGCTAGCTCTGGAAAAAAGCACATGGCCTCTTGTTGGTTGGTCTATTGGAATACAAAAGATTTCAACATGGGCATATCATATGATAGCAGTAGTATTTGATATTGGCATTTGCTGCTTGAAACAGCTACAAATCCATTCAGTTAATTAAATAACGATAACAATAGGCGATGTATGTATAAATATTAAATTGTGTTATTGAAGCAATCCAATAGTAGGTGTGTGCTTCTATGGGCTCATACGTGGTCTCCTTTGCAGCCTTTTCAGGGTGGCAATACATATACATTTATAACTCTACCCCAATACTTAATTCAAAATCTTTGGAGCCTTCATGCTTGTGTATAAATGTGCGTCGGCAGTTTCCATATAGCGCACAAATTAAATATATATGAAAAAAAAAAGTGTAGATATATATAGAAGAAATGACTATTAACGTGTTGGCTAGGTGTATCTAGCTACCAAGATACACACATACAGAGGGATCCGATTACACCACTTTTGAGTTACCGCAAAGTTACCCTCCTCATTTTTTACATTTTCAAAGTTCAAATCATCGATCCAAACCATTCAACATGATTATCTAAATAAAATGTACTTGCAGATCAAATTTTATATTTTTTTGAATTTTTTTACTATTTATTAAGATGGGTACAAAATTCAATGGTCTGAATTTGACTGGTTTTTGTAAAATACTTAATAAATAGTAAAAATGTCAAAAAAAATGTAAAAATTGATCTGCAAGCACATTTTTTTTAGATAATCATGTTGAACGGTTTGGATCGACGATTTGGACTTTGAAAATATAGAAAATTAGGAGGGTAACTTTGTGGTAACTCAAAAGTGGTGTAATCAGATCCCTCCTATAATATATAGAGAGAGAATGGCTAATATCAAAACGTTTGTTCCTGGGCTCAGGAACAAACGATTTCGTTCTCCAATTTTCAAAGTTCAAACAACAAATCCAAACCGTTAGATGTTCAATCTATATTAAAATGTGCTTGGAGACCAAATTTTACATTTTTTGGAATTTTTTTACTATTTATTAAGCAAGTTTGAAAACCGCTGTTTTTATGAAATTTCTGTAGCATTGAAAAACAGTGGTTTTCAAACTAGCTTAATAAATAGTAAAAAAATTCCAAAAAATGTAAAATTTGGTCTCCAAGCACATTTTAATATAGATTGAACATCTAACGGTTTGGATTTGTTGTTTGAACTTTGGAAATTGGAGAACATAATCGTTTGTTCCTGAGCCCAGGAACAAACGTTTTGATATTAGCCATACTCTCTCTCTATAATATATATAGAGAGAGTGGCTAATATCAAACGTTTGTTCCTGAGCCCTCGTACAACCAAGTAGTTTTCGTATTTTCAAAGTCCAAACGGTTGATCCAAACCGTTCAAGTTGTTCTCCATATTGAAATGTGCTGGAGACCAAATTTTACATTTTTTGGAATTTTTTTACTATTTATTAAGCCACTTTGAAAATTTCTGATCACATGGTCCAGAATTTGATTGCACTGTTTTTACTGTTCACCCGGATCAGAAATTTTCAAAGTGGCTTAATAGATAGTAAAAAAATTCCAAAAAATGTAAAATTTGGTCTCCAAGCACATTTCAATATGGAGAACAACTTGAACGGTTCGGATTGACCTTTGGACTTTGAAAATCCGAAAACGACTTGGTTGTACAAGGGCTCAGGAACAAACGTTTTGATATTAGCCACACTCTCTCTCTCTCTCTCTCTATATATATATATATAGAGACTAATGTGCTTTCGGTAGCACTTCGGCCGAAGTGTTACCGATTCAAAATTGGATTTTCAAAGTCCTAATGGTCGATCCGAACCGTTCAAGTTGTTCTCCATATTGAAATCTACTTGGAGACCAAATTTACATTTTTTGGAATTTTTTTACTATTTATTAAGCCACTTTGAAAATTGCTGATCACATGGTCCAGAATTTAGTTGCACTGTTTTTACTGTTCACCCGGATCAGCAATTTTCAAAGTGGCTTAATAAATAGTAAAAAAATTCCAAAAAAAATGTAAAATTTGGTCTCCAAGCAGATTTCAATATGGAGAACAACTTGAACGGTTCGGATCGACCATTTAGACTTTGAAAATCCGATTTTGAATCGGTAGCACTTCGGCCGAAGTGCTACCGAAAGCACATTAGTCTATCTATATATATATATTCAGGTTGTTATATTTTCCATTAATAAAACAATTAAATTAATTGGTTTAATATTATAAAAAAAATTGGTTTAAAAGTAATATACGCAAAATGCCTTGTTCTGTTTGTAATTAATTGTTGCAAATAACTTGACGAGACATGACATCTGACACCCATAAATTTGTACATTGCATACATTGCAGTATTCAGTTTTGGCCTGCTCCATAGCTGAATGTTATTTAAAACAAAAATAGAAAAAAAATATTGAATTAACTATATAAGCCATGAAGATATACGATATATATGATAAATTACTTGTGAGACAAAAAAGGGTTTTCAAAATGGAAAACAAAAAAAAAACATAACTAATTAAAAGCAAAAGATAGTTTTTCTTATTTCCTCAAAAGCTGAAGTTACGTAAACTAATTACTAAATCTTGCACAAGAGAAATATAGAAATGAAAAACATTAATTCTAACTGGCGAGTTGGTCGGAAAATATCCTAAATTATATTTAATGGTGAGATCAGTTTGTACATAGTACGCCTTCAATTAATTAACAGTGTAGAATGATAGGTCAAAATACACCTAAACCAGTGTTGGAAAGGGAATCGGTTAATGTTTTTATCAAATAGTAAAATTAAACAGTCGAAAATACTCAACTAATTTTGGAGGGGAATTAATTGGTTAGGATTTTTGCCAATAAAAATTAGCGAGGATTATCGAAAAAAAAAAAATTGTGAAAAAAATTAGGTCTTGTATCCTGACAGAAAAATTAAAATCGATATCATGTGATATAAAAAATTCCAAATTAAAGATCATAATTTTTGCTTCCTTTGTAGCAAACACGGATTTATAATAGTGTTCTAGACCACGTTATTTAATATAAAATCAGAAAAAAAAAATTATTTTTTATTTGAAAGAAAGATAGAGTCACGCCTCCAAATTTAAATAATAACGGACACCAAAAGTGCCATTATATTTTTGGATCTTTTAATAATATTTTTGTTAGTAATTTTAAAATTGCATAATATTGATTCATTTTTTTTATCTCTCTTTGTTTTTCTAAAAATAGTGAAATGGAACTTCCTTTACAAGAAAAGAATATAAATTTTGAACAACAAAATTTAAAATAAAAAAAAAGAAAAAGAAAAAGAAATTGAATATAAAACAATTATATTATTTCTTTAGGTTTACTTTTTTTTTAAAGATGTTATCTTTATCGCTCCCGAGTGAACCAATCTTTGAAATACACATGATTTAAACCTTTTCATATAAGATCTAAAGCAAATATTTTTTATAATAATTTCTTTTGAAGTAGCTGGTGGATATCTCACCTATTTCATTGAAATAAAAAAAAAGCACTACAAATTAACTCTATGGTGCCAACAAACGAATACCAATAGAAAATCAATGGAATTTGGGAGCTAGACTCCCACATTTCTTCTCAAAAAAAAAAAAAAACCAATAGAAAATAAAATTCTGCTTAGTTATTAATAAATTATATTAATAAAATTTAATTTAAAGCAGACATAGTAGATGTGAGCATCTTTAAACTAAAAAATTCATGTACGTATGTACTCCTATAAATGCTCATTGATTAGTGCTCTCCATGACTGCGTACATCAGATAAGAATTCATGTGATCATTATAGGGACAGAAATAATATAATAATTAATGGTGCTAATATTATAGTTGACAAACTCGTGCGAAATCTGGTTTTTCTATTGCGAAAAATCTTGAAAGAGTTCCATGTCGGCCAATAAAACCTTTCTACTGAATAACATTTTGCATGCTTGTTCTGATTTTTCTGTATTCATTATCTTCTTCTTCTTTTTTTTTTGGCGCCTTAATAATCATTATTCAAATCTTCAAAATTGTCACTGATAATCCTGTTTGTTGCTGTGTTTATTTGTCTCTTTCAGACCGACAAGTTTCTAAGCTGGCATGCTAAAAAGTCCAAGGATTTACAAAGATGGATAAATTTGTTATCAGTAAACTAAAATATAATTAGATCTACGATTAAAAAGAGAGAGAGAGAGAGAGAGAGAGAGAGAGAGGATCAAACACTGATAAAAATGGGTTTCATTTTAAATGTTCACACCAAAGCATGCATCCTTTGACTTTCTTCGAAACTAAGAAAAATAAAAGAGAAAAAAAAGTAAGAGGAAAAGAGTACTTGTTGAAAGTACATGAATCAGTTAGAGAACATGCATGCATGGCGAACGCTGGAGATGTTGTTAATGGAAAAATGTATTTTAGCAACCAAAGAAGGGTACACGTAGTTAAGTCAAATTTTCTCTAGTTGTTCAATTTTGTAGGCCTTTGTTGGGCCTGTGTTTATGGGGCTTTTTTGGATTGTTTTCTCAAGGTATTCTGCCCATATTTTTCTTAAATACCAATTATCAAAACTGTAAGTAACATTAAAAATCAGATACCCTATCCCTTTAAATGAATTGTCTAACACAATTAATAAATAAATAAATAAGTACTGTTCAGTTAAAACCAAATAATTAAAAAAAATTGAAGGTTGTATTGTTATGACTTCTTTTGACAAATAAACAATTAAATTTTAAATTTATTCAACTTTAGTAATCCCTTTATCATAATGTTTAAAAATTCATCTTCAATTTTATTTCTTCATGGAGAAATTGGCTATTTTAAAAGTTTATATGGGTACACTAGAAATTTTGCCAAAATTATAAATGGCACATTAATATTTACAATATTTTTACAAGTTAGTGCGTACCTAATTACCTACAACATAAAAATGCAAGTGTATATGTGCGACAATTTTCCAAAGGCATGTTAGCTTGATAAATGAACAGTATCACACTAATTCACACAATCAAATAGAGCTAATTTCCATGGAAGTTCCCTTGCCTTCTAAATGAAGGTCCTTGGAATTTCTCCTCACAAACTCTATATAATCATTAATCAATCCTCGACAATGAGAGACGCATTTGAGGTTTCAAAAAAAAAAGAGAGAGAGGCATTTGAATTCTCACCGATTCAAACTTAAAAACCATCAGTTCATCCAACACTCTTGATATTCAAGATTCTAATTTGAGTCGTGCACAACAAATAGTCATGGAAGCTAACACGAATCAATCCTCGACAATGAGAGACGCATTTGAGGTTTCAAAAAAAACAAAAGAGAGAGGCATTTGAATTCTCACCGATTCAAACTTAAAACCATACAGTTCATCCAACACTCTCGACATTCGAAGATTCTAATTCAAGTCGTGCACAACAAATAGTCATGGAAGCTAACACGAAAGTGATAGTTAATGCACTGCTACTATTGTTGTTGTTGCTCTCGGGAGCTTGTAATTGTCTGAATGCAGAAACAATTAGAGGATTTGAGAGAAGAGGTATGCAAATAAGATCTACAGTTAGAGGATTTGAGAGAAGAAGTATGCAAAGAAGATCTCTCAAAACACCAGTACCACTTTCGTCAGCTTCGGGTTGCACACACAATGGCCAACCAGGCAGTCCCTGCCATCTCCTGCCTTGACATAGTTAAAACTTCGATCACGTGTGATTTTGTACATATTTTCATTCTTACTATAATTTTAGGATGTGTTGGATGTTTATATTAGGTACCAACTATGATTGCACAGTTATTTGTTTCCCAATTTTTTTGTAAATAGAAATATAAACATGTGAATTTTAGTACTACCATTTTTTCAGTAACAAGGAGGTGGGCGACCACATAAATAGAAAATCATAATAAAGGCAATCTACTAATATGGCAGTAAATACTATGATCCCTTTTCAATTTGCATATCCACTTGAAGGATATGTAGCTACATCAACTGGATATCAAAGCTCTGTCCTAATATTCTAATAAAATAGGAAAAAAGTAACAAAAAATGAAAGAAAACCTTTAAGAAGAGAATACAATTAGTTGATTGCGAATAGAGCAGTGAGTCCTCTCAGCCTTGCCCTGCCCCTCCCACTCTCGCAGACACACTATTGCAACCCTTTTTCTATTTTTTCTGTGTCTTTGGACCGAAGCAATATCAGTTATGCTGTTCTGATTTCTGTTTTGACAGAATATTGCGAGCTCCAATATCTTTAGCAGGCCCTAATTGTACATATCCATGGTAGAATGCGCTAGGGTAGTCACGTCTTATATGCTAAAAACAAAAAACCAAAAATACTGTGGCCCATTTCGGTGCATGACCTGTGTAAAACATCCAAATACACATCTTACGTCCTTTCTCTCAGGACAACCAAACCATTTTTTTTAAGTAATCACATGCCTTACAGAAACTAAAAAAACCCCCACCAGACCTTTATCATCAACCTTCTCTTTTGTCACTTCTAAACCTTGGTCTAAGCACAGATTCACGCTACTAGACTTTGTGCTTAGAAAATATTTTAAAAATAGAATCCCATTTTTCTTTTCTGTTAATGCACATTTCCAGCAATCCCCACCAAAACAATTCTAAGAAGCTAGAATTTATCCAAAATAAAGAGTGCAAGTATATACCTAAATCTGACTGAACTCGCCTTCCCTACATACACCTACATCAATGCTCATTGTGCTTCGATCACCATCCGGTGTGGTCAACACCTTACAGCAATTCCTTCTAGGAGACTGCAAATTCAACTAAATAGCATTAAAACAGCAATCTTTTTTATTGTGCTTGCATTAGATAACACTATAAAACCGAGACAAGAGAAACCGACAATTCCAGAGAGACCAAATTTGTAAATTAAAAGACCAAATGTGGTCCAACTCAAACAGAGGGTTAAAGAGGAATTATTTACCCGGTCCCATAATCCAGGGTCTGGTTTCTTGAACACAACAACATGGTCCAGTATCTCAGCTGGGTCGGCCATCTTCCACTGGCAAGCTAGCCGGTCTGTACGGTTAAGATCATACCGTGTCACAGTGGTACGCTTGG